>JALPQD010000329.1:1738477-1848489 GCA_023101885.1 Typhlomys cinereus | reverse complement strand
AGCCCGCTCAGGAGCACCTTGGAAGACTTGAACTGTGATTCAGGTCCTTAGGATACGGGCTTTCAAGAAAGACCCTGCATGCAAAAGGTGGAAGAGAGACTGTTCTCAGAAAACAGCACATATGAGCAAAGGAGAGAGATGAGTGGAACTTGGCAGAGAGAGGAGGGTACCGGACAATCCCAGGAGAACAGGAGTCTCTTCTGATGCCAAGGGGGCAAATGAAGCTGAGAGATGCTCCAAATTAAAGGAAGCTGACTTACTGTCACTGGTCTTCATTATCTCAAGGGGAGGCAGCCTTGAACCTGGCAGTGACCTTCCAAGGTCATCTGGGAGCCTGCAGAAAGTCAATGTTTCTAGCAGCTGGAAGACTGCACGGTGGGCTTGCATGGGCTTGGTTATATTGTCAGAGGATGCAGCGCATCGGATGTACCTTACCAAGGAGACAAGGTTTTTTGTTCTCAGAATAAAGGGACACTCTCGAAGTGTCGTAGACAGGGGGATGGCGCGATCTGACGTTCGCTGTGCAGAGAGCACACCAGCTGGGTGACAAAGTGACGCCGGGCGGGGATGGCAGCAGGGGGACCAATTAGGAGGCTACTGGAGACGTCGCTGCCAGAAGGCAGGCGGCGTGGTGGGAATGGATGGGGTGGATGGTGGCACGCAGCGGGGCAGGATGGATGGCTGACTGGAGAGTGGGAGGACGCCGCCCTACGCTCTGGGGGGCATCATCAGACGATAGGTTCTGTCGGAAGGTCTGACCTGCAGGAGAAGACTGCGCTCTCCATCTGGGCAGGAAGGCCAAGATCCCTAGGAGACGCCCCGGGGAGATCTGTCATGTTTGAGTGCAGCCCTGGAGAGAAAAATCCAAGCTGGAAGCAAAAGAGGAGAGAAGCATAGACCTAATAAATACCAGAGGAGATGAGGTCGGCCGACCTGCTTGGAAAGAGTGCGGAGCCAGGGAAGGAAAGACCCTGGGCAAACCTCTCTATTCACGGGAAGAAGAAGCAGAGTGGGAACCACGGGGCAGGCTAAGAAGCAGAAGTACGATATTGGCCAAACACCCAGAAAGACGTGGGTCTGTGATCGTCACTGGAAAGAGCACCACGTGGATGTCTCCTTCTGTTCTCTGCAGGCAGAGTAACGCCCACCTCCCCCTTGCAGAAGAGGATGCTGCGACCCAGAGCTGCTGAAACTGCTGGCCCAGGGCTGTACATTCAGTGGGGGAAAGAGCGACAGCCGCGGGCTTCCTGCTCACAGACTGCACGGAGGACTCCACATCGGATGCCCTCCACGCTCTGACTCACTGCTGTGGAGACGCCGAGCCTTGGAGCTTGGCAGGAAGGTGGGATCGGAAGCTGCGGAAAGCAGAAGCGAGGAGAAAGGGGGTACCCAAGCACTTTCAACAAGGTGCGGGGGTTGGCGGCTCAGTGGGGGGCGCTCATACTGCAGTGAGGCGCCAGGATGAGCTGGCAAGTAAAACTGGCAGCACTGGGCATACAGTTCTCATTGGACTCATCTGCCCAGGGAATAAAGCCAGTGAGAACTGGATTCGCCTGTCTTCCTGGGCCTCGTAGCCAAATCTTAGCTTGAATCTGTGGTTTCATCTTCTCGATCTATTGATGAGAAGGTCTATACAAACCCTATTGGTTCCTAAGGGTGTTGGACATCTGCAGGGAGAATAAAGACGTGTAAGAGCACGTGAAGGTACAGGCAATGAAAAGTGAAGGCAGAATGTAAGACAGAGCCACGTAACTCCATGGCTCATCTGTGAGATGCGGTGAGGGACTGATCCACCGCCCCAGGCATGCCTTGATCATGCTCATTCTCCCTTCGCACGGCTGTCTTGCTCCTTTTTTAAGTTCAGAGAAAAATCCTTGTTCTGAGCAGAAAAAATAATTGACACCGTTACATTTATTGATTCAATCTGAGCTTCTCTAGCTCCAATCACATGCCAAGTGCTGGGGATTCAATTAACACAGACTTCCTGCCCTGGATAAATGCACACCAGTGTTGGCAAAGATGAAACATAAGCAAATAAACGTGATATTGAGTGATAAGAAACAGTGGATCTGGTGTGTGGGGTCAGTGGAGAACTGAAAGAAGAAAGGGAGATTGGAGAGACAGCTCTGTCACGAGCATGAGGACCCCATGTAAAAATCCCAGGTGTGGAGGCTCACACCTACAATCCCCGTGCTGGGGAGGTGGGGACAGATGGATTCCTGCGATTTGTTGGCCAGTCAGCCTTGTCTCATTAGTGACTCCAAGCAAAGCGAGAGGTTGTGTCCCAAAAAACGAGGTGGGCGGCCCTTAGGGAATAACACCCCAGGTCACTCTCTGGTTTCTACATTTGTAGAGGGAAAGAGAGGAAGAAGAGGAGAGGAAGGAAGAGAAGAGCAACGTATTTATTAAGGGATGTCTTTAAGTTGGGTCTTAAAGACATTGGGAGCTTTAATAGGAGCCTAGCAACAGAAGGAGGTAAAGACAGAAATGTGTCCTCAAAAGATAAGAATGCTCCCGGTTTGCAGAAGTGCTTCGTCTCAGTCATGGAAATGGTTCTCCGTGGTGTGGAGAAGGGAGCGTCCACAGATTGAGTTGTCTACTACGCTCCTGGCGTGAGACTTTAAGTTTTAAAGATGTGCTGTGTACATCAGATCCCACTACCAGCCTCCCGAGGTAGACAGGTATAGGGGCTTTTGTTCAAAACTCAAGAAATCAAGATCTAGAAAAAGGAGTGACTTGTTCATGGTCTGAAGAGAATTTTAAAATAGGGTTCTGACGACTCCAAATCTGTTCTCCTGTACTACACGATCCTGCCCTCTCCTCTTCCTCTTCTTCCTCTTTCTCTTCTGCTTCTTCCTCCTTTGCCTCTTGTTCTTTCTCCTCCTATTCTTCCTGTTTCTCCTCCTCCTTCCCCTCTTCTCCTTCCTTGTCCTCCTTCTCCTCCCCCTGCTCCTCATCCTCCTCTTTCTCATACTCCTACTTCTCCTCCTCTTCCTCCTGTTCCTCATCTTCATACTCCTCCTCTTCTTCCTCTACCTTGGCCTCCTTTTTCCCCTTTCTCCTCTCTCTTCTCTTCCTCCTCCTCCTTCCTGTCCCTTCCCGACCTCCTTCTGTACTTAAACAGTTTTAAGAACAGAAGAGAGAGCACAACATCACATGCTTAAAAAGCATCATGAATCATTTAGGGAGCGAAGGCTGACCCGTCCTTAGCACAGCATGATTTCCAAGTCCTTCCTTTGAGCAGACTGGACTAAAGAGAAAGCATTTCTTCCCCATTAACCTTTAAAACCAGTGAATGCGAATGATCAGCGAGTGGGTGGTGGGGCGGACAAGACAAGACTAGATATAAATCGCCTCTCGAATCTTGAGTTTGAGAGTATGAACTCATACTGTGGGCATCTATCATGTGAACATATGTAGAATTCCAAAATCTTTTCATTTTAATTGGATGGTTGGGGGAAGAGTATTTCTGAACAGATTTGTGACATTCAGCTTGCAGAGAAAGAGGAAAGCTGGGCAGGAGTGTGGGATCGTGATTAAAAATAAAACATTTAAGCCCGTGAGAAAGATGAGCGCGTTTGTTCATTCTTCAATGTGAATTTGTTGTTTCTTGTAAGCTCCAAGTCCCGTGTGCATGGATGCCCTGGAAGCCGTCATGATCCCTGGGTGGAGAAAAGTCCCTCCCTGCAGGAGCTGAGCTTGTGGGAAGCACCCCGGCTTTCTAGAGTGTCCTGCCATGAATCCGCGTGGAATGAGGCTTCGTGCACCTTCAGAGACCAGAGTTCATCTGGGCTGGTTATTAGTCTTCTATTGTCTTTCCAGTTTCTCCTCTGTAAAAGAAGGAGAAAAAAAAAAAAAAAACCCGCATGCCTCCTGTTGAGGGAGCTGTGGATGATGTAATCTGCTGGGAAACAGACCTGGTTGCTGCACTGCAGAGCATCAGGCTGGCGCTAACGGAGACTCCCTGCGGCTGCAGCTGCGGCTACTCCCCAGCCCCCGTGCCTGCCCCCCGTTCTCCGCCCCGTGCCCTCCGGGCGCCGCCCCTGTGCCACAGCAACTGTTGCTGATTCTCCCTCCTCCAACTCTTCCTCCTTCCTTCTCCATCTTCTCCCTCTCTTTTCTTCCTCTGTCTCCTTTTTGGTGTTTCTTTTCCTTTTTCTTCTTTTTCTTCCTCTTCCTCTTCCTCCTTCTCTTCCTACTATTCTTCCTCCTACCCCTCTTCATCCTTATCTTTCTCTTCTTCTTCCTCCTTCTCTTCCTCTTCTTTCACTTTGTTTTTCTTTTTCTTCTCTTCCTCCTTCTCCTCCTCCTCTTCATGTTCCTCTTCCTTCTTCTCTCCTCCTCCGGTTTCTCCTGTTTCCACCTTCACTGTTAATATTCAACTGCAGTGACCAGAGCTGTCATTGTTTTCTTTAGCACACTTTGCTCTCCATCTCTGGACACTTTTTGCATCTGCCTGCTCTTCTCTGGGCATCTCGGGTTTTGTCCGCGCTGTCTCCATCCCTCATCCTGCGATCTTTCTTTTAGACATCTGGATTCTCCCTCAGATGATTGGGGGAGAGGGAAGGAGGAGGCTCTCCATGCCAAGGATGTAGATGTTGTATATTGATGAGTCTTCGTGGGTATTTCTCATCTCGCCACTAGAGACATTATCCCTCTGTGCTTTGGGCAGAAGAACTGTTTCTTCTGGTCTTTACCTAGGAGCCCTGCAGACCCCCACGCTCCTTCTGTCTAAACTGGGCTCTTGGCTCTGCCCCCACCTTGCCTCTCCTCACCAGGAAATGACCCAGGAGTGACACTGCCATCTCACAGGACTGACTCAGCAGTCACTCTGCCGCTCCCTCTTTGGCACTCCCCACGCACCAGTCACTATGGCTCTGGCTTCCTGCGTGCCCACGGGATAGACTGGCTCTCTCCACCGGACCCCTGATCCCACAAAATGATCCCTCATCTCACGACCACAATCGTTACTTGGGAACGTCCATCTTAAAAAACCCGTCATGCCATTCCTTGGTTGCTGCGTGTTTGCACATGCGCATTTACTCGGGTTCCCACACATGTGGAGGACGAAGGACAACCTTCCATGTTATTCCGTAGGCACCAGACACCTTTTCTTTAAGACAAGGTCTCTCACTGACCCAGAACTTGACAAGTGGGCTAGGTTGGCTGGCCGGCAAGTCTGGGGGATCTGAGCTGCGATCGCCAGTATGCATCACGCTTCCCAGGGTTTATGCACATGCATGTGCGTGGCATGCCTACATATGTGTGTGTTTGCGTATGTATAGGTGGACAGAGGTGTGCCTGTGCACATGGGTGTGTGGAAGCCTGAGGTTCACACTGGGTCTCTTCATCACTCTCTCACTTTCATGGACTGAGGCAGAGCCTCTAGCTGAGCCCCAACTTACTCAGGGGTGCAGACCCGAATCCTCACGCTCTCATGACAAGCGTCTTACCCACTGAGCCGTCTCCCCAGCTTATACCCCTCTTTTCACACAGATTATGCAAGGGGAACTCAGGTCCTTCTGCTTGTGCAGTGAGCGCTTTAAGGACTGAGCTATCCCCCACAACCTCACATTCTCTTTGTTCTTAAAAGAAGGATCCAAGTCCAGCGTCCACAGGACCCCTCTGCTCACCCTTTCGGTCTTGCTGGAGAAGGAAATCGTGCCTGCCTGATTTTAGAAAGTACTGCAAAAGCTACGTGCGCCTCAGGGCTCTGTGCCCTTGGGCACAAAATCACACAGACATCCTGGTACGGACAATGACAATATCTGTAAAATACAATGTGCCCACCTCTCCCCATCTCCCGTGGGCACCTTGATGGGCGCCCACAGGACAGAGACAGGGCCATGGTTCTGGGGGCACAGGAGGAGAAGCAAGTCGGCTATTTTCCAGGCATTCCAAGCTCGAGACTTTTTTTTTAGGGAAAAAATAATCCTTCTAGAGAATGGCATGTCCTATGAACACGAGCTAGACATTAGCATAAATATAGACTGGGTTTCTGTTGAACTCGTCGACAGCTGTTTCCAGATGGGGGTAGATGAGAGAGCACGGTTTGTTTTATTTCTGAGGGGCAGAGCCCCAATGGACTGGCACCGATGCAATTATTTCTGAAAAGCTCTTGAGGATTTAGACTTTGCACTTCAGCATGTGAATTGCTCTAAAGGTATTGATAAGGTTGTGTGTGCGTTCATGAGGGGTGTGTGTGTGTGTGCCTCTCTCTCTCACTCTCGCTCTGTGTATGTGTGTGTGTGTGTGTGTGTGTGTGTGTGTGTAGGCCTCAGTTATTTTCAATTCCTTGCTCCCTAGAGCTTCTTTTTTTTCCACAGAAGCCTTCAGGGGCTACTTGGCAGACGGATGCTGGCCCTTATCTGCAAAGAGCTGTCAGTCATGAGGCACCTCGATGCGGATGATGCTTCACAAGGGTCCTTCTACCATCACAGGGCGCTGGGATCTGGGATGCTCTAGAGGAAAATGAAAAAACAAGAAACAGACCGAGGCGCACTTTTGGCTCTTTATCTGACACGTGCTCAGAAGCTGCTTAAATGACTTAAGTGCTGCTGCAGAAGCCAGTACCCGCATTGATGATGGATGGATGGCGATTCTTCCCGTCCACGCCCTAGCACGTTGAGGAGGGCGGGCTACCTTGGACTGGGTTTGCTAGAATCAAATGCATTTGGCAGAGCGGGTATCACGGGGGGTGGGGGGGTTGGGGGGAGGCCATGGAAGGGAAGGCAAGTTTAAAGTTTTAAGGCCAAGACAATGGAACAGTGATGTCAATACACCAAGCAAAAGCTCACAATGGGGGGGGGCTGGCAACAGGGATGGGAATGCCCACAGGGCAAGTGGCTTGGTAAGACATGTGATTCATGTATGTATCTTCTCAAGACACATGCTCATGGAATTCTGGCTTTGTACCAGAACCTGCTCCTGGCATCCTGGAGACAAGCATTTCCTGATCTTCATGGTCTACCAGGGAAGGCAGTCTTTCTTTTTTTAATTCCTTGACGATTTAATTAATGGATTGATTTTTTGCTTGAGTGGCATACTAGGTCTCACTTGGATTTCACGTGTCTGACCTCTTGCTGGAGGGTGAAGCATATATAAGAAAAGTATCACCAATTATATACCAGATGCCTATCCAAGTTCATCCATGTTCTGAGCACTTGACAAGCTTTGCTTTTATCTAAATCCATCTGAACCGCACAAGCTATGTAATTCTGCTGCTGTTGCCATTTTACAAGTATGGATGCTGATTGGAGGAGTTCACTAGGTTTTCCTTCCGTGGCCGAGCAAAGAGTAAAACTCCTCTGGAACCCATATGTGTGTTTTTCAAACCCTGAACCCCTAAAAAGTACTGTAAAAGAAAATCACAGTAGCTGACATCTTACATCACTTTAACCCATGCAGGGAGCTAAGCAAATCGTCTCACCTGACCTGACTCTCCTGGGATATGGAGTCCCCAATACTAAGCTTGGGGACTTGATGTCATCTGTTTCCTTGAGAGCACAAAGGAAAGTTCCCACTTCAGAGTGTCAGTGTGGAGTTGTAGCACGACTGCAACTCATGTTTTCTTGTGCTTGCTTGCTGGCTTGCTGGCCTGCTCTTTGTTTTTGAAGCAAGGTCTCGTAGAGCCCCAACCACACTCAAATTGGCTATGTAGCAGGGGGCAACCTGGAATTTCTGCTCCTTTGCCATCACCTCCTGAGTACTGGGATTACAAGGATGCCCACTAAGTCTCATTCTTATGGTGCTGGGGGCCAAGCCCATGGTTTCATGCTAGGCAAACACTGTAGCAATAGGACCCTCTTCTCACCCCCTTGGCGTGTGCCATTTACTGTAGGAAGTTTGCGTGACCAGGACAAGAAGGGACTTTCCATTTTGCCCTTCCTTTCCTTCTGTGAGCTGGCGAAGCCTAGCGAGGGGTGAGAGAGGCCCTGCGTATGAAGATGTTGCAAACTGTCTCCCTCGGCCTGCCCGCGGGAGCCATCCAAGGGCTTCAAGTAATCGTCTTGATAGAAGCAATTCACAGAAAGTACATTACAGGAGCAGGGAAATTGCTTCATCCTGGGGCTGCTGAGTCCCCAATTTGCAGAAGTTCAGAATCAAAATAATGAGAAAATAAGCGCTGGGTCCATTCCAGGGCTGGTTCCCCAGAGAAGGCCTGGCTGTCACTCACTCCCTGCTCAAAGCTCCCCTCCTAGGATGGAGAGGTCCCCGAGACCCTCTGGGATTGGCCATGAGGTCAGAGAAGGACAAAATGAAACAGTAGGTATGTGCAGATAGACTCCCCCGCCCCCGCCTTCAGGCCTGAGGCCCCAGGCCCCACTCAGCCCACACCCCCGAGCAGCTCTAGTACCTTCTCTGGTATCCTTGGCAAAGTGCTCATGGGCTAGGTTACCGCAGCCCAGCACAGAGCGTGCCCACTAGCAAGTGCTCCGTAATTATCTGCAAAGCACAGTGATTAAATGCAGAGTAGCTCAGATGCTGTGATTCTTTATTAGCTGTGCAATCCTGGGGGAAGTAGGATATTCCTTAGCACCTTAGTAGTCCCACATGGAAGAGGGGGTGAGGGAGAAGCGATGGGAATACGGAGAGATTCCAGGGTGAAAATGATGATACTGCATGTGTGGCTGTCAGTTGTCACATCCAGATCTCAAGTTCAGATGTTTCCCAACTCCTACCAGTCCTGCTGAGGATTTTTACAGCTTCGTGATGGCACGCGGCCAATACGCATTCGGCAGAAACCATGCTTTGAACCTTGATCTTTTCCTGATGCTAGCAAGAGGCTGCGCCATCTCTGGTGTGAGCCACAATTTCTAAGCAGCCTGGGAGCCACATAGAGCAGAACTGGCCCGTGATAATGTCCGTGTGGCTGAGCTGTGGTATCCAGCAGGCCAGGTACGTTAAATGCCTTTTCCACAGTGAATAGTGTCGCATGACCACAGACTTGTTGGGCTGCAGCCCATTATACACAAGTTGCTGCCATACTTTTGGCAAGTGGCTAAACACATTGAGATCAGATCTATCCACATTTGACCCTAGGAATCCCCACTTCCTGGCTGACTATGTACCTCTGGGAACTTTATCGTCCTCATCTACAGAAGGTTGGACATGATGCTACGTCCCTTTAAGGTTGCTCTCTCTTCTCCCTGTCTGTCATCTCTGTCTGTGCGCGTCTCTATCTCTGTTCTCTTTCTCTGTATCTCTGTCTCTATCCCTCTCTCACTGTCTCCCCCCTCCCTGACCCCATGAACAGCTTTGCACCTCCACATGCTCCGCCTCACCCCACACCAGCCACTACGGAGCCACAGAACTTACCACGAAGCCCCCAAGCTGGGAGCTCGGATCAGCCTTTCCTTCTTTCCAGCACTTTGTCTCAGGCAAACTCACCAGAATGGTGACAAAGCAGACTAGCACGACCACCCATCCGAGAGGAAGGACTCCAGCAAGATCTTACAGCCACGAAGCCCTCGCCTAGGGAAAGCACGTCCGTGCGGGGGCGGGTCACTGAACATGGTATCAGGAGGGAAAAAACAGGGCTTCCCTAGACCCCAGTTTTCACAGCTATAAAACGGACAAAAATACAAACTGCATAAGTCATGGAAGAAAAGAACGGAGCAGAAAGCAGATAGTCGCCCCTCATGGCAATGCACACCCCTCCAGCCCATTGCCCTGTAGGTGCACACATGCACATCAGCAGCACACACACACACACGCATAAACACACACACACACATGCATACACACAGCATACATTCATACACACATACATGCATACTTACATATATACACATATACACATACATATACTTACATGTATACACTTACATACACATGCACATATATGTACACAACACATGCATGTGTACATACACATACATATACACACATGCACACACCTATACACATACATACACACATGCATGCATACTTACATATATACACATACGCACATACATATACTTACATATATACACTCACATATGCATGTATACATGCACACATACATACACACACATGCACACACACCTATACATGCACGCACATACACACATGCATACACACGTGTGTGTGCACCCATACACCCTGCACACTTCCTCCCCTTGTTGTGAGTCCGTCCAGCTCTGGGCACTGCCCCCCACGTCCCACCTCCCACCCTCCAGCCCGTGCTCAGGAGGCGGCCATCTCTTACCTTTGCTTGCCGATCTCTGAGTGTCCTGACGCCCAGCTGCTGTTCTCAGCACAGGTACCTGAGCTGCAGTAACCTTTGAAGTAACAGAATGAGAAGGAGCAGGGATGGCCCGTGTCACAGGGCCAAAGAGCTTTCTTTCTTATCACATAACAAGGACAGACTTCTTAAATAAAGCTAGGAATCGTTTTTAAAATTCCATCAACAGAGATATGAAAATTGATTTAGTGTCCAATTAAAATCCCATATGCTCCAAGTTCCACCGCTGATGGGGAAGTTTTACAGATGTGCACTGGCTGCATAATTCATGGGGGAGAAGCGTGATTTATCTGTGTGTGTCTGTGAGGCTGGGCTGAGCAGGAGCCCCATTAAGCATATGGTTTTACGGCCTTAAAAAATAAGAGGTGCAACGTAGACGCTCGGAACTGAGCCACCACGAATGGCTGAGTACAAGACACCACGACTGTGAGCCTCATAGTCCCCAGGATTCTGAATAAAGGTCAGGTGGCTCTGAAGCTCATGGGGGACCCCTTGGCACTGTGGGGAACCCTAGAACGCTGAGGGGTGACTGCTGCATCTAAGGCCAGCAGGGCCGAGTGGCTGGGTCTGTTCAACTCATGGAGGAGCAGCAAGGACATATGAGATGACATAGGGCATAAGGTAGCAACACGCAATGAGCATTCCAGAAGTACTGCAGAGGCCAGGAATGCCAAGGTCAAAGATTATTGGACCTGCACGCAGAGCATTAAGAGCATTACAGTTAAGAGCATTGGGAAGTGGGGGGGAACAGTGGGCGGGGACTAGAAAGAGGATAGGGTACTTCCTAGTGTCCTGGGCATATTGTAAGTGTCCATGCTATAAATAATTAGTCACATACCAGCAACCGTGCTGAATGCAAAATAAAACTGTCCTGAAGACCACCACGCTCCAGGGTCCACAGCATGCTCTCAGCCCTAGGTAGCTGTAAGCCAGGCTTGATTCGAGGCCACAGAGACCCCCGCTGCCTTCAGCTTCCTCATTCAAACACAAGGCCGCTTTCTCTGTTTGCCAACTAGGCGGCTCTTTCAAGGCCTAAATCCACTGTCAGCACCTCTGAGATTAGAGGCTTTTTTTCTGAGGCCACCGAAGTATCTTGAGGATTATGAGTCCCTCTGAATTTCCTGGATCTTAAGCCTGCCTGGAATTTGCTCGATGCCCCTCATATACTGACACAACCGTGATAACAATAAGAACAGTGTCTTCGACAACCATTTGGTGGGGAGACTGGTATGTGTTCCATGTCAGTCGCCCACTGGATGCTGCCAACCTCAACCCTCTTAATCCCCCTAAAGACTGGGCTTTGTGGGGGTGCCCTGGGGTACTGGAAGATCTCATCTTCCCAGCTGAAGTGTCCATTGGGCCCCTAGATACTGGGGGTATTGTGGACTCCCAGCTGGGTCATGCTTCTCCCTAAGGTTGTTTCCTCCCCAGAGTCAGCCTGCAGCCAGTGCCCGGCCCCGTCCTTATCTCTCCAAGTGGGAGGACCAGTCCAGCTCTCCCTGCTTGCAGGCTCAGGGGCTTTGGAGTCAGCTGTGGTCTCTTTGCAATGCCTCCTTCAGTTCCTCCATCCCTCCCCCCCCAATTCTTTGACCTTCACCCCACCCTGCAGCAAGTGATGAGTCTTGGAACACCAGCTCAAAACCAATCTCGCCTCGGAGTCTGTTTCGGGGAGAACGTGTCCTGCGGCAGAGTTACTGCATCTATTCTGCCCTAAATTAGAAAGCAGAAGCGCAAATAGGTGCTTTGCCCAAGGCTGCACCACCCTAAAGACTGAGCATCAGCTCTGGAGGATGGGAGGGAGAAAGCAGGAAGCACCAAGAGAGGAGAGGGAAGGAAAAGGGGTGAGAGGGAGGGGGTGGGAAGGAGTGGGAGACAAGGGAAGAGAAGGGAAGGGAGAAGAAGGGGGTACTTATTGAGCTTGTATGATTAGGCCAAAAAAAAACCTGTAATTAAAAAAAGACACTGAGTATCGGGTCAGGGTAGTAGATGTCAGGCTCAAAGTTCTGTCTAAGGACTCCACCTCTTCGCCAGGTCCCTTCTTGTCTGCCACATCCCAGTGAGATCTGGTTGAAATGCCCAGGTTCTCTCCAGTGAGTTCAGTTGAGCAGTAATTTTTCCTCTCCTCTTAGCACCTCTGGGAAGAGCTGAAATGGCCACAGACTCGTATCCTCTGTAACCCAGAGAACAGCTGGGCCAATAGAACATAATGTCTCACCAGGTTGAAAGACTGCTCTTCAGGCTTCCCAGGCAAAATAATCCGGCCACTTTTTACATCAAACAGCTCGACCCCTGAGCTCCTACTCACCAAGGTGTGAGAACCGAAGCCTCCCGTGGGAGTGCGTCTGCTCTCCATAGAGACACTCTCCACGTTCCTCCAGACCTGAGCAGGACAGGTGCAGTCCTACGTGGATGGGTGTTTTAGAATCGACTGTGTTCTTTCTGCGCTCCTGTGAACCCATATTCTATGCCATCTGGCATGTGCTGTAAGAGCCATGGTCCTCTCTCAACGATCACAAATGCACCCACAAAGACACCTCTGTTTCCAACACATACCGGGTCCACCCTTCCCCAGGCGCCGGAGGGTGTGGCTTCTCTCCAGCATCTGCGGATCCCCCCTCACTCCGTCTTCCAGCTCAGCTATGAACCAAAGCTGCTGCCAGCCACAGATAGCTTGCATACCTCATCCGATTCAAGAGGCTTCGCTCCTGTACAAAGCCCACCTCTGGGGCTGGTGAGACGGCTTAGCGGGATGGCAACCTGAGTTCAATTCCTGGAAGCCCACATGGTGGATGGAGTGAACTGACTTCTCAACATTGCCCTCTGATCTCCACCCATGTGCCATGATATTCTCTCTCTGTCTTTTTCTCTTTCTCTCTCTCTCTCTCTCTCATAAATAAAACACTTTTAAAAAGAAAACCCACCCCCTGTGAAGCAGAGCATCGTGCCAGGAAGCACATGGTAGCTGGCCACCTTATATAAACGTGAAGGGTGAGGAAAGGAGGGGTGGAAGGGAGAGAGGAAGGGAGAAAAGGTAGGATGTTAGGAGGAACAGTGGGAGAGGAAGAAGAGGAGCCCGGGTCTTATCTACTTCATGAGCATACTTCCAGTGATCTAACTTCCTTCCATGAAACCTCAGCTCCTAAAGATTTCAACAGCACCATCCACTGAAGACCAACCTGCAACCCATGTATGAGCCTTCAGGAAACATTGAAGATCCAAAGGAGAATCCATCATTCAAATGGTCCATCCATTTCCCATTGCCATTAAAAAGAACCTCTGCAAAGACAAGAGCGGAAGCCACACAAAGGTGGTGTCTGGAAGTCAAGAGTGCTGAATGCATCTCCCTGGAATACAGCACAGGTATGGGTGAAGCTGCACAGAAAATCTGTTTCATTTGCCTTTTCCAGAAGTTTCCACAGTCCTTAGCTCCCAGCTTCTCCCTCCATCTTTAAGGTCAACAGTGTATCATCTGCAAGTCTCTCTCTCTCTCACTCTCTTCTTTCCTTTTTCCTCTTCTTTCCTTCTTCTTTTTCTTCTTTCCTTCCTTCCGTCTTTCCTTCCCTCCTCCACCACCTACTTCTCAAGTTCATTATACCATGCAAATGGAGAGAGATTCTTATGCAGGTGGAGAGGTATACTTTTAAAAGAAAAACATTTTGCTGTTCTCCATGAGTTCACCCTGGAAGCAAGTCACTAAGGAACTTCCCGTGAGACACTGTAGTCATTCCCCCACCGCCAGGGAAGCAGCTCCTGAAATTCCTGTGTGTTCTTTTCATTCTCTATATCTCATCAGTCACCTGCCTCACCTTCCTGTGTTTCTGAATGGTACTCAGGTATGAATTAATACTGCCGCTTTGCAGGTGAAATGTCTGGGGAGGGCAACGCTGAAGCGCTCTGGAGAAGACACTGGGCCCGCGACCTCACACCCACACTAGAAGCACAGGCAATCTGAAATCTTGGCTCAAGCAAACGGAGGTAGCGAGTACTTGAGCCAAGACTCCTTTTACATTATTTCATTTGGCTTGATTTCATTTTTGTGATAATAAAAGTAATGCATCATTACAGAGAACTTAAAAGACAAAAAGGAAACCTTAAGGAAATAAGACAAAAGATGCCCCACAATCTCACCTATGTGTTACAGTCAAATATTAGCATATTTTTTCTCTAGCTTTTGTGCATGGGATTCTTTACATAATCCACAGAGAATGTTCCCAATTTCTCTGCCCTACTTTTTGATTCACTATTGCAGCATAAATATCTACAACATCATTCCAAACTCTTTTTCGACTCTTTTTTATTCTTCGATGGTTTCATGCATGTGTATAACAACTTTAAGTCATTTCACCCCCATATTGCCCTATTTCGTTCCATCTCTCTCCTGCTGAAAACATCCCAGGTCTCACTGCTCTGTGTGTGTGTGTGTGTGTGTGTGTGTGTGTGTCCCACTGATGTTAACAAGGGCTTCCCACATGGGGGAACATATGAGTGGTTACACCACTGAAGAAAGGGGTTTCCCCTCCACAGTCAGCATCCACCATCAGTTAGTCCTTCAGATGGGGTCAGGCCTCATGAGATCCCTCCCCTTCCACGCTGCATTTCAAGGTCTTCATAGAACAAATGTGAACCATGTGAGGAAGAACCACAATGAGTTTGTCCAGACCATACGCCTCAGGTGAATTTCAATTGATCTTTCTAATGGAACTTTGTTCTTTATGGGCAAAGATTTGTCCCATCTGGTGTTTTGTGGGGGGCGAAGATCAAGAATTAAAGAACTGAGTTGAAGAATAGAGATGCGACTGGAGTTGTTGTCACATCCAGCAAGACTTAAGCAATTGACTTATCTAGGGTCATCATGTGAAAGACAGACCCCCTCCCCATTCCAAACACAGACTCACGTGTTTGCATCTTCAGCTGGGGTGGCTGGGAAGGTTGTGGAACCTTAGGTGATAGACTTTCTGGAGGAAGGCACGTCCCAGACAAAGGCGCATCTTGAGGTTTGGTGATCCTGTCCTGCTTCCTCTCAGTTTGCTCTTGTTCTCTCTGCCTTCCGGATGATAGAAGTGGTGACCCGAACCGGCTCGTGCTTCTGCCTCCAGCCATGCCCTTCTACTAGCTTCTGTAATGGACTGTATCCCTTCTGGAACCCTCAGCCGAATGAGCCTCCTTTTCTTCTCTAAGTTATGCGTGAGTCTCCCAGCCACAAAAGAAAAATTGCTGCAATTCCTGCTTCTAGCACTTGGCACATTCTCTCCCCTCATCTCTGAGGAAGAAGAGCTAGAGATGAATGAGAAGCTCAAAGTAAGTTAGCCTTGTTCTGGGTGAGAGAGAGAGAGAGAGCAAGCATGCTTGGGTCAGTGGGCCCAGAACAGATTCTATAGTAGTGAGAACTTTGCCTTAAATGGGCATCAAAGTTTCTGTGAAGAATCAGACCTTTTTGGTATGTGAAATGGCAAAAACTGGACCCAAACCCCTCTAAGAAGCAAGGGACTTATTGGCTAGGGTGGGTTGTGGAAGACATTGAGGAAGTATGGAAAACTGAAGGAAGAGCTTTGCAGATGAGCCCAGAAAAGAAAACAGACTTTGATGCTGAAAAAAAAAAACTCTATCTATCATGTATCTATCTGTCTATCTATCTATCTTTCTATCTCTATTTTTCTCTGTCTTTGCTGACTTTCTGAGCGCTCTCTTTCTCTCCCCTTACTCTCTTTCTCCGTGTGTCTCTGTCTCTCCTGTCCCTCCGCCATCAGTTTCTCACTCCTTCAGCACCTGCCACACACTAGCCGTTCAGCTGCAGCAGGCGCTCAGGCCCTTTGCTGAAGAACACGTGTGGCGCGAATGTAAAATGTCTCTCACAGGCTCCTGCGTTTAAACCCTTGGCCCCCTGCTGGTCGTGCTGTTTGAGAACGTCCTGGACCTTTAGAAAGTGGAGTTTCCCTGGAGGAAGTGGGTCACTGGAGGCGGGCCTTGAGCTTTATAGTCCAGTCTACTTCCTGTCTGGTCTCTGCTTCCTGATTGGGGATGCAGCGTGAGCAGCCAGCTTCCTGCTCTTGTGGTCCTGCCTTCCCTGCCTATTTCTATTCCTTTCCCAACGTGATAGATTCTATTCCTCTGGAGCCGTGAGCCAGCATAAATCCTTCCGCAGCTTCCGTACGGGTATTTCATCATGGAGACAGAAAAAGAAACTAAAGCATCATTCTTGAATTCGACTTTCACTTCTAAGAACATGATGGAAAGATGTCCGCTTTGATTGGCTCCAAGCAGATACCTGATAATTATGCAGCTTACCTGGAGACGCCGTCTGCCAGACGACAAGCGGTTCTCTGCAATTATCTGATTTTATGTTGCATGATTCAGATGTTCAGGTTGTCGGGAAAGAGCACTTGTGTATAAATATAAAATTATATGTGTGTACCATCCAGTTATAAGACAATCAGTAAACAGGGTATTTGAGGCAAGCATACAGTAATTTCCCAGACATACTGTTTGGGGGCTGTTACCTAACCAGGTAATGAAATTGTCGCACACGGGCTCCTATTTATTTGTCACTCAGCCGTAGATAGGAAGATCTTCTGCAGCTCTTAATTAAGTCGCACGCTCTCTCGGCTTTCCTGCGCTTTTGGCAAAAGGAGATTTGAGCTTTTTTTCCCTTGCTCACAGCACAAGCTGAGGTTTACTTTGCTGGCACAGAATCTAGAAATAAAGGTTAGAAGATCATCAATGGACTCGTCCACATCTCTTTAGCATCTGCCCTTAAGGGCAACATGAAATCGGGCTTATGAAAATGTATAATTTGGCCTTGGAACTCAAAAGAACACAGGGGATAGAAGTTAACGGTGCTGAAGACCTACTATGCACTAAATGTCGTTCCAAGCACTTGGTATGTTTCACCTCGCCTCGACGGTATGAACGGGATGGAGCCGAGGCTCAGAGGGTGAATGTCGAGTGTCCAGGGTCACACAGCTCCTGGGTGGTGGGGCTGGCATTTGAAATCATGCCAGCAATCAAGGTCCATGGTTTCTGGCTGCCACATCATGGACCTTGGAGCAGGCAGCTGAAAGGGATGCACGCTTCAGTTCTCACTTCACTGCTGGCTTCCGTGATGTCAATTTCTGCAGCTCTACTCAGAAATGGCACAAAAATAGCATCTGGTGAATCAGGGCCCAGGGGAACCAAATTCTTTGCTAGATCGCTCTGTCATCTGTTGGGTTTTGCAGCACTTATAGGCACTCTCAAAATCTCTGCAAGCGTTATGCTTTCCCTTGAGATGCGTGTGGTAAAATACTGGCTTGGGATTTGAACTGCCTGCAAATACTGACGGGGGGCCGAGGTGCAGCCGGACAGAAGCTTCTGGAGATGGTAGGGTCGTTCCATCCTTCAATTCACCGCTGCAGCTACGCGTACTTCCCTGAGACCTGCAGGGAATTTGACGGATCAACATGTCACTATGGAAGAGAAAAGCCCTCAGGAGACCCCTCACTTCCCAGAGAGATTAATGAGGGTTAAATGCCGATGGTGGGAAAAGGAAGATGCTTTCCTTGGTGGTCTATCCACTGGCATGGGATGCATGCTCCAGCAAGCCATCAAAGGCAACCCAGGTGAAACTCAGTGGGCCACACATGTGAAAAGATGCGTATTAAGAGGGAATCTGGTAGGGAAGAGATGGGAAAAGAGGGGGGTGGAACTGGGAATTAAGGTATGAAAATATTATAAACTCACTTCATGTAGGTATGAAACACTAAAAGAAACTAAAAAACAATACAAGGTCCACTTTTTTTTCCAGCTCTGAATATAGGCAAATGATGGGTAGTGCCTGGCAAAGTAGGCAGATGAAAGGTGCTGGAGGCCGCGCTGTGGGAACTACTGGGCCGGGCAGGAAAAGATCAGGTAATATGTGACCGAGTCCCCAGTGAGAAGAGCATGTGGGTGGAGGTCAGAGGACAATGTGCATCTTACTTTACTACTTTTTCCCTCGATGGAGGTGATCACCTGCCAGGGCAGAGCAGTTCTGGCTCACATGGTTTAGGTATGATTCCAGGGTGTATGTGTAAGTACATATGCATGTGTGTAAGTAAAGTACATGTGTATGTGTGTGGATCTGTATGTTTACATGTGTATTTTTGTGTGTGTATACATTCGTGTGTATATGTATGTGAGTGTGTGGGGTGTGTATTTGTGTATGTATGCATGCTTATGTGTATATGTGAGGTATGTGTGGTATGTGTTTGTGTGTGTGTGTGTATGTGTGTACATGTGTATGTATGTGCATATGTATATCTGTGAGGTATGTGTGGTGTATGTATGTGTGTGCATGTGTATGTGGTATATGTGTGATGTATGAGTGTGGTAGATATGTGGTATGTGTGTGATGTGTGTGTGATGTACGTCTGTGTGATGTGTGTCTGTGTGATGCGTATGTATGACTGTGGTGCGCATGTGTGATCTGTATGTGTCTGTCTGTCTGTGTGTGTCCGTGTTATTCTCCCCTCTGTCCCCAAAGCACCCGCAGGTCCTCACGGGGAAAGACGTCAGCAGTGTAAGGCCTCAGGGCCCAGTGCGGCTGCCGGGCCACGGGGCAGAGTGAAGAATGCCTCCCTCCCTCCCTCCCTGGCAGCATTCTCTGGAGTGTGATCGAGTCGTCTAAAAGTAAAACATAAAAACCAAGACAATGGCAGCTGGGTTATTTTTAGCGAGGCTCCTCTCTAGAGACACTGAATAGCTTTGTCACCTTCTACAGAAGAGCAGAGAGCCGCAGCCTTGCCCAGGACAGCAGGTGTCTAGAGGAGCACTGAGGGGGAGGGTCCCAAGAACTTTCAGAAGACCACGACACCATCAGGACAGAAAGGAGATGGGACAGCTACACCAACAAGCCTCTGGACTTCCTGCTTCCCCAGCTCCACCCCCTGTGGACACCATCCATCAGCAAGCACAACACCCAAGTCCTCTCCACCCAAGAGTAGAAGGCCCCTCATCCATGAGACCCCTCGGGCAAAGAACACACCAGCCTTGGGGACCGGCATGAGCTCACATCTCAGCCCTGCCCAGTCTGGCCAACCAATGCACTTAAGCTCAGTTTCCCTCTCTGCAAGCTAGACAGAGTATAACCAACCACGCGGGCATCTCGAAGGACTGAATAGATGATGGACGTAAATGTCTCCGCTATTATTTATTGTCTGTTTGTTCAACAAATAACTACTATTGGTTGGCCTGTAATTCCACATCCCTCCATGTGCTGAATTTCAGCCACAACAGAACACTGGTGTGTGTGGTGGGGGGCAGGGCGGGTAGGAGCCAGGTAGTTCAGTGCAGCTAGAGACCACTTCTTGAGGAGACAAAGTGGGTTGTGCAGTTATGAAGGGAGGTGTGTGTCAGGGGAGGGCCCAAGACGCAGCTGAAGGAGGGATTGGCCGGGAGGGTATGAGGGACAGCCCAGAGGCTGCAGGGAGTAAGTGGACAGGAGACAGGAAGCTGGAGAGACTGGTGACCTGGGTTTGAGAGGGGATCCCCCAGTGTGAGGACTCGGCATTTTGTGCTGCGCTGGGAGCCCTTGGAAGGGTCTGCAGACAAGCAAAAGTCGGGGACCCCCTGGGTGTTGGCTTCATGTTTACTCGTTTGCTTTTCAAACACCCAGGAAGCATGAACTTGAAATAAAAGGAGCCCTTCTTCATAGGGAGGAAGCTGGTGTGCTGGCATCTGTCTGTCCATGTGCCTCCATACATACCCCAGCAGATCATTATCTGTCTGTCCATTTCTTTAGCCATCCTCCCATCACATATCCATCCATTCATCTGTCCTTCCACCCATCTATACATGCATCTATCTATTGACCATCCATCCATCTATCTATCCATCCATCCATTCCTCCATTCATCTATCTATTGACCATCCATCCATCTATCCATCATCCATCTGTTCACCTCTCCATCTACTTATCCTCCCATTCATCTATGTTTCTATTTTTCCTAACTATTATCTATCTATCTATCTGTCTGTCTGTCTGTCTATCCATCCTATCTATCTATGTGGCTATCATCTGTCTGGTATCTTTCTGTCATCTATCTATTATCTATGTGTTAGCCATCTTGATCTATCTGTCTCACAACACCTGACTATTTAATTTAATGATAAACTTCTGAAAACAGACATTAATAAATGACCTTTAATAGACCATCATTAGGTGGGCCCCATGAGATATAGCTCAGCATGTAAGAGGCCTACATGCAAACTTAGCAACCTGAGACTCCATGTGGTAGAAGGAAAGAACTGATTTCCACCAAGTTGTCCTCTGACCTCCACATGTTCACTATGGGACATGTACACCTGCTCGCTCTCTCTCGCTCTCTCTCTCTCTCTCTCGCTCTCTCTCTCTCTCTCTCTCTCTCTCTCTCTCTCTCCCTCTTCAAATAAATAATATTTTTAAAATAATCTCTCACCATCCTGAAGCTCAGGGAAATTTGCAGAAGAGGGGGCGGTAAGAGTGTAAGAGCACAAGGATGAGAGGAGCAATGATATGCAAGATACTCCACACAAGTTAGGGCCGAAGCAATCATATTTGGACTTTACATGCCCTGCGCCATGTCCAACACACTATTGACCTCACAAAGTCTAGCATTTGCTAAAGGCACTAGGATCCTGGGAGGCAAGGGATCGACAGCCACAGTAGTGTTCCTATACCTAAGGGGAACACAGGAAAGGGTTCTGGGAAATGCCACTGGGTCCTTGCACCTCATCGGAGAGGAGGACCCAGAGGAGAGTTTGGCATGCTCATTAAAGGATGCTCCGGGGATGGGAGGGGGAGGCACTGGGGGATGGGGAAGGAAGAGGGAGGGGAGGGGGTTGGAGGGAGGGGGGGACCGGTGTACCTGTCAAGTTTGTATGAGTGGAAATAAAAAATAATAATAATAAAATAAAAATAAACCAATATTAGTCAATATTCCAACCTCGCTCCTGACCTCGCACTAGACTTTGCCTGAATAGCAGGCTCTGGGGAGGGAGTGAAGGACCTGATGATTCCTGTAAATCTGGCCCCTGCTCTGGATACAAAGGTCCCTAGAATTCCCAGTGGCACCTTCAGAACTCCTATGAGACAGCTTTGAACAGAAGCAAGAGACCCAGAGAGCAGAGCTGAGTGGAAACTGTCAGAACCTCACGGCGGGACGTGTGGGTAAGTCACTCAGCCTCATACCTCACTTTCCTCCTTGGATTAAAAATGAAAGAAAGAAAGAAAGAAAAGAGAAAAGGACCGACGACGCCTTCCCTCGGCTTCGCGGAGAGGAAGCCGGCCTCCAAGCCAGGCTCATGATCTCAGCTTCTCCAAATTCCCCCCTGGAGTAGTTAGTTCCCTTCCACCCTGGGAAAGCTGAACTGTAAGCAGCCGAGTTTTGCAGAAATGCAGTTTTGCAGAACAATCCAGGATGATTCCTGATATCACCCTTGCACGTCCACAGGCTACACACACTCAAGTGCCTTCCAGTGCAGTGCATATGCACACCCACAGCAATTCCTCAATGGCTCTCCACTTCCTTTCTCATAAAGTAAACCCCCCCCCCGCAGTCTGATCAGGCGTCTGAGCATCAGCAATGTTGCTCTTGACTAGTTCACTTGGGTGTGGGGGGGGTCACAAACGGTGTCATGAGGGGACCCGAGGAGACCTCTAGGAAGGTCCATATGGACAGGAAAGTCTAGCTAGTCAGCACCTGTACCGACTCAGTAGCCACCTTCTCAACCCAAGGAGTCTCTCATTTAGGTTAGTTGAAAGTGGGAAAATCCGGCCTAAAGTGTGTGGTACCATCCCTGGGCTCAGGTCCTGGACTGAACAGAAAGGGGAAACTAAGCGGAGCGCAGGCATCCATCACGTGCTGCTTCCTGACTGTGACTGTGAGGGACCTGCCACGTGACCTGCTGCTTCCGGTTCCTGCCTTGACTTCCCCACCATGATGGATACACCTTGAACCATGAGCCAGAGTAAACCCTTTCTCTTGTAAGTCGTGCTTGTCGAGAGTGTTTTATCACAGCCGCAGGAAACGAACGTGAGACAGACAGATCCCAGAAGGCAATAATATTTTATCATTTCCACTTTTATCAGTAAAACCATCTATAAAGTAGCTTGGAGGAAGGCGCCTAAGTTCTAGAAAAAAGAAAAAGAATGACACATCTCCAGGTCCCAGACTTCTCAAGCCAGGCTCTGCACGCCCTTCTAATAAAAGAGACCATAAATGTGTTTTGCACCAAGGAGCTAAGGAGATAAGAACTCACTGTCAGTGGCTACCTAATAGTCAGACAGAGGATTAGGCAAATCTCACTCTGTCCATCTCGGCTCTGATATTCCTCCCACACCAGCCTAGGATTTCAGAAGCTGGAAGGATTTCCTGGCAGATCTGACTGCCCCCGATCTAAAGAAGAGGCGACCTCGATCCGTGGCACTGCAGCTATCCTGAGACTCCCCTGCCCCCAACACCTGCTTCTGGGAGTAGAACCCCCACCCAAAGCACCGTAATCCCCTCATGTAGATGACACTTTAGAGGGGGGAGAGAGGTGTTGTATCACGCATGCACTTGAGATTCTTTGACGACCTAAGCAGGTGGCTCAGGGGTTAAAGACTTTGCCTTGCAAGCAGAAGAACCTGAGTTCTCATATAAAAATGCTGGGTGGAAATGGCGGCGACCCAACATTCTGGCCCTGGGAAGGCGGAGCCTGGGAAACCCCAGAGCAAAGCAAAGTCGCAGGACTTCCACAGACACACATGCTCAAGTGCCCTCTTGTGCACATGCATGCACACCCGTGATTCATCGGTAGCTCCCTACTTCCCCTCTGATAAAGTAAGCCCCCCCCCAGCAAGATCTGATCAAACTTAGGGTGTGTGCTCCACCTCATCTCCCAGGGTCTTCCCATCCTTTGTCCTCCAGCCAGTCTGGTCCCCCCTCTGCCTGTGCAGTTTCCTCTGCCTGATGTTCTTTCCGTCTCTTAGGTGTCCGCCTGCAGATTTCCAACTCATCAGACTCCGATTCAAAATGTCCTTTTCTGATCTGCCACCCATTCTTTTTCCTCCTATCCAGAGCTCCTCCTACCTGTTCACCTTCTGCATCTCCACATAATAATCCTTGCCGGGTAGCTTACCTGCTGACAGATCCACCCATGCTCCCGGCAAATACGCAGACACTTACCCGTGCACACATCCTGGATGAAACCCAGCGGGCTGCACGTGCAAAAAGACATGAAAGAAGGAGGGAGACCGGCTGGAAAAGAGAAAGTATGAAGTGGGCCGAAGCAGGGATGAAACTGGATAGTAAGGGTGGGAAAACACAAATTCATTGTATTTATGTGCAAAAATGCCAAAGAAGAGAAAAAAATAAAATAATGATAATTCTTGGAGCAGGATATGGAATCAAACATACCCTCACCTTTAAACCCTACCTTGGCCCCTTACGTGTGAACTTTGCCATGTGTTATCATGGGACTTAGTTTCTCCATCTGTAGAGTAGAAATGATGATGATGACACATATCAGAGCTGAGGACATAGCTCATTGGTCGAGTGCTGGCTTCACATGCACCGGGCTCCGGGTTGGCTCCCCAGCACCACATCACCCAGAGATGATAAAGCACACGCCTGTAATCCCAGCAGGCTGCAGGAGGAGGCAGGGAGCTCATCCTCAGCTACACTGGAAACGCAAGACCTTGTCTCAAGCAAAATAAAAAGAGTGGTGAGTTAAGGATCCAAGGAGCAAATGAATGGGATCCGAACAGCACGTGACTTTCAGAAAAACATGGCAACTGTGGTTGGGGACTCGGAGGACAAGCACAAGGGTGTCACAGGGAGTCTCTCGCAGTCGACCATTGTGTTGATAGAGCAGTGCTTCTATACCTCGCTCTCTGTTGCCCCTCAGTCAATGCGTGCACCCCAAAGTAACTTCCACGCACGTTTGAGAAGTTTCCACCATATAGTCACATGCTTGCCAGAAAAACAGCTCCAGCACAAGTCCACCATTATTGACATGATTTATTTAGCTACTTCATTTTCGTTTCTTCTTCTTATCTTATGAATGGTGATCCAAGACAACAAAGGCGAGAGCTTAAATGCTACTGACGAAGAGTCGGTCACCTGTCAGTCAATATTGAAAGGAGAGAGCATGCTGCAGACTTAGCCAGGAGAATGCATTCCATGGCGAAGGAAAAAGACAGACTCATACGCTGGCGCTGGGATATTGCTCCCAGTGTGTGTCGTGGATGAGACACTGAAAGCATGATGCTGAGAGAGAAAGAAGCCAGACGCAACGCAGACACGTGGTGTGTGATTTCATCCTATGATATATAGAGCTAGAGAATACGTGAGTGTCACTTCAGGCTGAAAGGAGGGGTGACAAGTGGCTGAAAGGGACACAAGCTTTCTCTCTGGGCAACTGGGGACTTTTCAGAATAACATCGCAATGACGGCGGCTCGATTCTGCAAATGCATTAATATCGCTAAATTATAGGCCTCCCAGTATCTTTCCATAGCTACTGAACCAAGAGGTGCTTGAGCCCCTTATACAACAATGGAGTGATATTTGCATATAACCTACTTACAGCTCTCTGTGTACCTGAACTTATCTCTGGAGGACTTACAGTGTGGATGATTGCCACGCAGTGATGTTCAGAGAATGACGAGGAAAAGGTCTGTACATGTGCTGGGCAGAGATAGGTCTTTTCCCTTTCCCCAAATATTTGTGATCTACGGTGGATGGAAGTCATAAACAATACCCACAACATGGAGGGTCCCTACACTTAAAACAGGTGCTTTTTTCTGTATATGTAGGATACCTCAAAAAAGCTTAAGAAGAAAGCAAAGTATTATGGTTTGAATGTAATTTGTCCCCCTCAGGATCCTGTATTTAAATCCTTGGCTGATGTTTGGACAATTTTAGGAAGTGAGGCCTTGCTGGAGGAAGGCAGGTCATCAGGGCTGGGTCTTGAGGTTGATTAGCCCCACCCTGCATCCGGGAGAAGTTGGCTCTTACAGTTTGCAGCCTTCAGCCTTCTTGATGGATGTGACTTAAGCCGCCTCCAACTTCTGCCAACCAGTCATGCCTTTTACTCCATAATGTATTGTATCTCCCCTCTGGAACTGTAAACTGAATAAATCTCCCCTTCTCCCTAAAGTTACTTGAGTCTGAGTGGTATCTCACAGCAGCAGAGAGAGTAACTGCTATAGTAAGGATAAATAAACCCATAAAACAAGGATCCGTGATAATTCTTTTCGCATCTGTAATTCTTTAGGGAGCAGCCTCTAAGCATGCAATTCCGTACGCATGCACACATGTAAAGCCTCCCCGTTTGCTTCCACACATTTGCTATTTGCAAGTGTGGTGAAGGCAAGCTGTGTCTTTCTGGAAGGGAGAAGACTCTAGCTTTTTGGATTCTGTTCCTTTAGTCGATCACCAGCCTTCAGTCAGGACAAAACTAAGGCCAAAGAACAGCTGATGGGGAACCTTCCAACAAGCCAGCGAGCAGAGCTGCAGATCCAAAGAAGACGAGATGTGCTCCAGCTGGGCTCTCTGAGCTGTTTCCACTGACCTGCTCCTCCTTGAAAGCCGGCAAGCAAGCACATCCTCGGTGACTTGGCATGCTCTGGCCTTTGCAGCTTACTGGGTGGGAGCTCGTGTCCTGCCAGTGCAGCTGCCTACCGGACTAAGACTCTTGTCTTCAGGTCTGTACAGAAACAGCAGGCTTACAAACACAGGCTCCTAGAGCTTCACTTGGTACTTCCATCTATCTGTGTTCTCTGTGGCTGCTGTAACTGCAGTGGGATTTGCAATCCTCTTGAAGAGTGTGCTTGTCTTCCAAAGACAGATAGACTCCCCCAGGCCAAGCCAGACATCCCATACCTTCTTAATGACCCTGGCAGAGCTGTCCACAGCCCTGGAGTTCCCATTGTACGGTGACCACAAATTGCAATCAGAATGGACTTTGAGGTGGCCCACTTGCATACTGGGAGGCTCCAGGGACTTCATCTGCAGGCGTGGATCTCAGAGTGTTGAAGCAATGTCTTTTTAAAGCTAGTGTAGAGCTGGGGGTGTGGCTCATTGGGTAGCCTATTGGCCTAGCACACAGGGAACTCTGGGTTCATCCCTAGCATCATAAAACCAGGCACACCTGCAATCTTCACATTCAGGGGGCAGAGGTGGGAGGATTAGAAGTTCAGAGTCATCCTTGGTCTTATAGCAAGTTCAAGACCATCCTGGGTTATCTATCCTAAAAGACTCTACCTCAGATAAAGCAATAAAAATAAAAGGTTGATGCAAAGGGAATAGGGTGGTTGCAAGGAGCATGTGGGATGTATGCTTCTTGAGCTAGTGCAAGAGAGACACTTTTCAATCGGAAGGCAATGTGAAGACAAGAACTCAAGGATATACAAGAGGGGACAAGTCAGCACACATGACTGATCCCAGCGCCCTTTTGTCGAACCCCTGGGAGGGATGCTTGTGTATTTCTTCATTCGTTTTCTCAAAGTAGGGCAATGTGTTTAGCAGCAAACTGATGCTTCTCTTCCGGATCAGCAGGGGATTAAGAGCCCAGAGATTTACAAATGTCGCGAGTGGCTACACCCAGCAGGAAGAGACCCAGGTTTGAAGCACTGAGTCTACAGACACCACGGGAGTCGAGTGAGGACCCCCAGAGAGGGAGACACTCTAGTTAAAGAGTCACTTCAGATGGAAAATTTGGTAGTCAAACAGATTATCTGGCATAAAAAATAATAATAAAACATAACATCAATTAAATTCCTCATGCAGACTGAGCCTGGAGAGCTTAGCCGGCATTGTGCTGTTTGAATCACCAATTCTGCACATGTTTATGGAGAGGTTACCACGTGTCAGGCTTGGCCTACAAACATACAGAAAACCAAACGACACAGTTTTACCTTCCTGAAGGGGGCGTGAAGTTGGAGTGTTCAAACGAAGGAGAGAAGGGGGTAGAGGGGCCAGGCGACACATATAGCACATATCTGAAATATAAACATGCCGAGAAAATGCCAAGAGAGAGGGAGGGGGCAGTGAGCGGGAAAAACAAACTCAGCTTGGTTAAGCACAGACCTCAAGTGGGAACAAATATTCATGGGAAGCAGATTCCAGGAAAAGGGGAACCTATTCTCAGTTACACAATGTGATGGTTAACTTCCATGGTCGATTTGGGATTTAGAGCCCTCGGTGGGTGTGTCTTCCAGAGAGTTAACTGAAGCGGGAAGTCCCACCCTGGATGTAGTATGCACCATGGCCTCGGCTGGGATCTCCAGCTGAATGAAAGAAAATGGAAAAGGAGAAAGTGAGCCAAACAGCGCAGCCATCTCTCTGCCTCTAGACTGTGGGTACCGGATGACCCTGCTAAGGGAATTTCTCTGGAATAACAGGCACGGTGCCAGGAATGGATGAGGGAGAGAAGTTTTAATCCATCAATGAGAACACAGCCCAGGCCTCCCCATATAAAGGCTGTGGCCAGCAATGGCAGGCTGAGTAGTTTCTTATACAGAAAAACGGAAGCAAGCCAGAAGCAGACCCTGCAGGCAGGTATTGCCTTCAGCTCATTCTGCAGACTCAGAGAAGAGGGGGAGGAAGTCTACAGTCTGCAGACTGAGCAGCTCCTGTGAGGCAGGATGGGATGCGTGGTTAGGTCACCATCTGACAAGCTTCCTTTGTCAGTTTAAGCTAGAGCTAGAGGCAGCTGGGGATGGGGGTCTTCAGCATCGTGTGTCTGGAATTAGCCCTGGAATTCTACCCCAACCCTCTTCCTCACCTCCCGATGCCCTGCTTCCTTTGTCATCTGGAGCTCTGTCTTCAAACTGTGAACCAGTATAAACCCATCCTTAATAAGTTGCATTTTGTCGCGGTAACGAGCAACCAATGCACACAACCATCGCAACATCAGAACATTTATAAACTGTCCTCCAGCGGTTCCTATCTGCACTTCGACTCCAAAAGCCTGAAACCCATTTTCTGCTTTTGTGGGTGACTTGTTCTTAGGGGACAGCTGGCAGACGTAGAGAGAAGCCATCATAGACTGCGCAAGTTAAGAACAAGAGAACTAATTACAAGGCTGACAAAATAAACCGGGACGCCCTCAAAGAATTCTGAGAGGGTGGGAAGATGTCTCAGTGCTTAAAGTCTTTGCCTCACAAGCAGAAAGACCTGAATTGAGATTCCCCAGATCCCATATAAAAGTGCCGGGCAGAAATGACAGCCGCCTATATAATTCAGTCCCTGAAGGTGGAACGAGAGAAACCCCAGAGCAAAGCAATATGGAAGTAGAGCAATCCAGGATGACTCCTGATGTCACCTTCGAGCCTGCACAGGCACATACATTCAAGTGCCCTCTTGGATGCACGCCCACACACATGTATACCCATCTACATGTAGCACACATACACATGCATACAAAACAAAAAAGAAATCCTAAGAGCCAAAGTCTATCAGCACACCCATTTTCCAAATGGGAAATGGTGGGGCTCAATGACCTACCCAACTTCTTATGAGTAAGTATTGGAGTGGGGTACCAGGAATTAGGGCCCAGCCTTTCAGCCTCAGACACCTAACCCTTGCCCACCCTGTCTCTAGCGCTCCAGTGGGCTGGCCTACTAACCCTGCCATTCTGTTCCTCCTTTCCTCATGGGACTTTGCCCGCCCTCACTTAGTCCAGCCAGACTGCAGTATCTCCTGCTATAGCAGGGCTTGTTTTCCTGCCTGTTGAAGCGGCTTGGCCCTGTTGCTTCCGCTGATGGAATGTCAGGCATTTGGAAGGTTTGGAAGGTTGGTTGCCCCTCTTGCATGTTCGCTTGCACCGTACAATTAATATTCTACGTAGCTGATGGCCCCGGGAGAACAAGAGATGTGGAAAAAACTTGGGTTCAGAGTTCTCCTGAGGACAGACCCAGCCCAAGCCAGTCTAGACCAGGTGAATTAGACCCTAGGAGGGAGAAAATCCTGTTTGTGGTAGTAGGGCGTGTCATCATCCGAAAAACCTACCAGATCTAAAATAGAGACACCCATGCTCCCAAGAGAACCGTGTTCTGCAGACACCTGATAGCACGGCATTTAGTTTGTTCACAAAGTCTCTTCACTGTACCCTGCATTGAAGAGTTTAGCCATCATCAGGCCTGGGGAGATAGCTCAGCAGTTAAAGAGCTTGTGTTGCAAGCAAGAGGATCAAAGTTCAGATCTCCAGCCCCCATATAAAATGCCGGGCAGGTCTGGAAACTCACCTGCAATTCCAGCCCTGAAAAGCTATTCCTAATGGCACGCTATGGGGTTAATTAGAGACCCAGGCTGAAACGGTAAGTGAGATAGTGATCGAAAATGAACCCCAGTATGACTATTGGGCTCCATCCACACATCCACTTAAAGTTCACTCACATCCTATTCACTCATACACATAGACATTTTAAAAATTATTAAATTTAGCCACCAGTATGTCAGTAAACTATACGAGCATGTACTGTCTATGAATATCCAGGAACATACATGTGCTCATATATGTGTCTGTGTGTGTAATATATATGTATGTATTTACACATACACATATGTGTGCCTATGTCTGCATACACCTGTACATATGTATAGCTGTGCTCATGTGTCTTTCTATCTCTATGAGCAAGCACATCTCTCTGCACAGCTGCCTGCTGCTGTTTGTGTGTATGCATATGTATCATTGCTATTACTGTATGCTCATTAAATGTGCATGTGTATTTATATGTGTGTATGCATGTCTTATTTGAATTTGAGTGTGTGTGACTGTGCATACATGTGCATGCATGTGACTGCATATGTGTGCATATGTGTACCTGAGTTCATGCATGTGTGTTTGTGTGTTTATGTGTATGGTCACGTACGTACATGTATATACAATACCAGCATATGCCTGTCTGTATTACATGTATTTGTGTGTTTACATGGATATTTGCATATGGTTGTGCATATGTATAGTTCTGTGTATCTGTGTTCATAAGCATATGTATTTGTATATATATGTTGGCATATGTACATTGCTGTTTTCAGTCCATGCATATATGCCTTTCTATATGTGTATGCATGAATGCATGTGTATTGTAAGCGTGTGTCCATAAGTGCAAGTTTGAATGCATGTGTCCGTGTATGTATACGTATGCTTGCACGTGATATTATGCACATGAATATGCATATTCTGTCTTCTCTTCTCTCTTCTGTCTCTACTTATCTGTCAAACTTGTTCAGTCTTCTTAACTGACATAGATTAACCATCAGTCTTTGATTTAGTCATTACTGAATATTTATCTTTTCTGCCTACAAATACTGATGTTTTATCCTCATAAGCTAGGCGTTCCTTAGGACCGAAAGATAAGACAGCAAACTCATGTGTACACACACAGCCATGTGTGGGGGGAGGGATGCACATGGAGTAGAGAAGAACCTTCAAGTTGTCCCTCACCTTTCCATCTCTTTTGTGATTGGTCCCTTCACTATCTCTTCTTAAGCCAGACTGAATGGCCTGGAAGCTTCTGGACAGTCCCAAGACTTCACCTCTCTATTCCAAATAGGAGCACTTGCACCGTTGCATCCAGTGATTACAGGGATCTGAAAACCAAACTCTGGTCCTCCCGTTCCACACAAGCTTTACCCACTGAACCGTCTCCTCAGCCCAACACAGCAAACTTTAAAAAAAAAAAAAAAAAAACGGAAATCCTGCTGTCTTACAGCTTGTGGTCTGGCCATTCACTTTTTCACATATTACTGGCAAAAATAATCAGCAGCACATGAAAGGAACACAGCGAAAAGGACGAGAATCTGTAATGAGCTCAAAATTGACAGAGAGAAGAAAGGGAGGGAGTATCGCTGACAAAATGTAAATCTGCAAAGCCAACCCAGGAGCTTTGCTCCTGATAGAACGCAGAACCGTCAAAGGAAGAAAGAAGCAAGTAAAGAAACACACGGGGAGGCGAAGGTCGCATCAGCAAGAGCTACAAGGAAAGAGATTGATGAGTCACATGTTTCTTGTGTAATTTCAACAGAAAATAATTGATCCCATGAAAACAGTTTTGTACAAATGAACGTTCTAATGGAAAAAAATGGAAATGGTTTAGCTGAGCTGTATAGAAAATTAGATCCCGGATTAAAACAGCTTAATGGAATCTGCTCCATAAAGCACTTGGTTGCAGAAAAATTAATGTTGCAAGAATTCTTCCATCGATGTTTGCATTAAAAATGTACATGAGGGCAAAACGACAGGGGGGAGGCACATTATTCTTCATCCGTGTCATCTTATTTATGGATAAACACAGTCCTGGGCTAGTTGGTACCGTCACCATAACCCAGAGGGGTCCCACAAGCATCTGCTAAGAGTGGGATCAGAGGCTGCAGTTCGGCCTCTCAGTGCTAGCTCAATGCTGCTCCGATGGCATTGTGTATTCGAGTCACCTAGAGACCCTATTAACATGCAGAACCAGATGCAGCCGGCCTGGGCCCTCGGGAGACCTTCCACTCCAACCTCAACATGATGCGCATGCTGCAGTCTGCAGTGTGTGCTATGAGTAGAAGGTCTATGTCGAGACTCTGGGCTGGCTGGAACTGTAGGCGCTAGGGGGCCGGAGACCCCCCTCTCCCTCCTGGCATTCCCACCAGCTCTCTGTTCAGGATGGTCCCTCCATGTCTGAGAGATCCTCGAGGACTTTCCAAGATCTGCAACATGATACGGTTCCTCCCAAGGCCTGCCTGAAAATGACTGGGCATCCAATGACCAAGTCGCCTTGGTCTGGAGCCTTCAGTCCCTAACCAGAGAAACTCCGGGTACCCGTTCATCAACCCCTCTTCCTAAAGCACCAGAAATGGAGCCATGTTAACCCTGAGGTGAGACAGAGCAAGTCTGGACTCAGAAAGCCGAAAGAGTTTTTGGTTCAAATGCCGACTCCGCTGTCTGAGCTTGGATAAGTAAAAGCACCGCTGTGGGTTCTCGGTATTCTCGTCTGTAAAATGGACATATAAGGGCGGAATGAGAGAACGAGTGTAGAATGCCCAGCACCAGGCCCCTGCGGTGTTCAGTACATCCTGGCCTCTACTTGAAGCAGACAAAACCAGTTCTTATGGGATGCTTTACCTACCTGTCGAACTTGACCCCTGGGAGATAAACTTCTGGGAGGAAATATCTAGATCAGGGTTAGTCTGAGGCAGGGTTGCTTTAAGTGATGCAGGATGCTCTGGGGTAGAAGTGGGCATCTCCGTTCCCAGGGCTTGAAGCCCTGTCTGTAAACATTGTGTGTTTACATGAATATTTGCATATGGCTGTGCATGTATGTAGTTCTGTGCATCTATGTTCATAAGCACAGAAAGAGAAAGCAGGCCAAGACCATGCATTCAAGCCTTTCCTGCATTCCTGCTGCGGATACAACCCCAGCAGCGCCTCAAGTTCCTGCTCCTGTGATTTCCCCTGACACAATTGACTGTGAGCTGAAATATCCCCTTCCATGAACACACACAGACACACGCAGACACATACACACACACACACACACACACACACACACACACACACACACACACTTAAATTGCTTTGTTGAGGTGTTTTTATCACTACAACGGAAGAGAAGTTAAAATATCTGGTAACACAGAACAATAGGAGCCTATTTGCTGTTTAGACACTAATGGTTAGAAGCCGTTGACCCAACCACAAGTCTAGCTGGGGATCAGAAGGCAGAGGTGGACACCGCAGAATATCAGTGCACAGAAGAAGAAAAAAGCTTTTACAAATGGTACAAATGGGGTCCAGGTCTCCCCGCAAGGGCAAGACAATGCCTGCCTCAGCAGACACAGAAGTCGCTTCCTGTCTCCAGGAGGGGTGGACTCATTGGGGGCGCCCTGGGCTTGCTACCAAAATGACCTTTGAGTCTCTCTAAGAAGCTCAAAAAAGCAACTCAAGCACATTTTCCCTTTTCTCCGCTGCCAAGGAATCTCAAATGAGCTTTCGTGTATTTAGAATTCAGAACAAAGGAAGGCTCTCGGCCCTTGGCAGTGGTCCTGAATTTGCGATTACAGAACTCAGCTCCCGGTGGGAAGACACTGGCTGGAGATAAATGGCAAAGACGGAGCTCACCTGTGACGGCTCCGTGAGAGGACCCCCCGCTGCCCACGCAAGGACACACTGTGGCACAGACTGGAACCCACTGGGGTCACTGGGGGGAGGGTCTGTGATTGACAGTGTCAGAGCTCATTCGGGGCTGCATCCTGGAAGCTGAATGACCCGGAGCTCCAACTGCACCTCTCCATTTTCTTGTGAAGCCTGCAGCCTCCGCCTCTCCCAGAGCCCTTATTTCCACATCTGTAGGATGAAGCTCATAACACTTGCCTCATAGCATTAGGTGGGCGAGGCGAAGAAACAGAGAAAACTCTACAACGGTGCGTAAGGTAGACATGGGGGTCCATGACACAGAGACCTTAGCACAAGGGAGAGACAAAGAATACAAGTTTATGCGAGTAGAGGTCTCGGTGGCCGGGGAGTCACAGTTTAGCATAAGGTGAGAGAGCATCAGAACAGAAGAGAAGGCTCAAGTGACAGGGGACAGAGAGACAGCGTGCAGCCCCCAGACGAGTCTTTTTTGGCCTTTGGATGTTGCTAGGAAAGTAAGGACCGGGGGGGGGGGGGGGGGCTGTAAAAGAATGTCGTGCCAAAGGTGATCCTCTCTCAAAGCCTTTAGGGTGGGGAGGTCAGGGACTTGGGAAGATAAATCTGAAGTGGATTAGGATGGCCCCTAAGATGGGTTCCAGGAACCCATCACCACATTCCAGCCAGGGTGGAAGAGCTTTAAAAATCAGCCTGCTCATAACACACAGGGTGTCTGAAGGCAGGTGATGGATCATGGATGAAATCTAGCCCTCAGAGGAAATGTGTTTCAGCCAACTGGGGTTCTCACGTCAGAGATACACGCTTTGGGGCAGGTAGTTGCTTAGTGGTCCTGAGGCCTGGGTGGGAGAGAAGTAATGAGACGGGGAAGCAGGGAAATCCTTCAGGGCATATTCTGAAGTCAGCCGCCGCCAGCAGCTGTGGGGCTGCACAGCATCCGCTTCTAGTGCTGCTGTCAGACAGTGCACCAGAACCACCCGCCCCGAACTCAGCAACGGCAGAGGGGGCTGCTCACCCAGCTCCTCCACCCTCAGCCTGCCAGAGTGCTCTCAGCAGAATGCGACAAGACAGCACCAGGGAAGCAGTGGCTAAAGTAAGTGATGATCGCCATGGTAATGATGGTGGTGATGGTGATGATGGTGATAGTGTCGTGATGGTGACCGTAATGATGGTGGTAGTGTCGGTGATGGTGATGATGGTGGTAATGATGATGATAGTGATGGTGATGATGATGGTGATAGTGATGATGGTGATAGTGGTGGTGATGATGATGATGATAGTGATGGTGATGATGATTGTGATAGGGATGATGGTGATGATGATGATGATGATAGTGGTGGTGATGATGATGGTGATAGTGGTGGTGATGATGATGATAATAGTGATGGTGATGATGATTGTGATGATTGATATGTGATGGATGATGATGGATGATTAGTGGTGGTGATGATGATGATGATAGTGATGGTGCTGTATGATTGTGATCGGTATGATGTGCTGATGATGCTGATGATAGTGGTGGTGATGATTGTGGTTAATGATGATGATCGTGATGGTGATGATGATGGTCTGTCGTGATGATGTTGATAGTGGTGGTGATGATGATGATGATAGTGATGGTGATGATGGTGTTGACAGTAGTGATGATGGTGGTGATGATGGGGTCATGGTGTTAGATGATAATGCTAGTGATAAGACAGTGGTGGTGATGGTGATGATAGTGGTTAGAGTGATGATGGTAGTGATGGTGATGATGGTGCTAATGATGATTATTGATAGTGATGATGTCATAGGGAGGGTGATGGTGAAGGAAATGATGGTGCAGGGTAGTGGTGACAATGATGCATTAAGAGTGACAGCGAGGGAAACATTGCTGATGATAATGGCGATCTGGTGGTGGTGGTGACAGTGATGATGAAGTCTCAGGAAACCGCTGTCCCCTTGAATCTCCTACTGTTCACTGGCTACCTGATGAGGTCACAAGTACCACAGGCTTCAGAGATCCGTGTGCAACTTTCCTGTCCACTATGTTTTCTAAACCAGCGAGTGTCCCTTGGTCCTCTCTGACACAGTGCAGACCCCTGAAGCACTGTGTTGTCAGAGCCCACTAAGCCCCTGTCCATATGTGCCAACCATCCATAGGGCAAACCCAGTCACTGGCCACGCTGAAGTTTCACTGACACCGATCTGCTGTCTGCCACCTCCAGAAGTTGCCCTGCTGCCAACAAAACAACGAAGAATAATGCTGGTATTCAGCAAATCACTGCGCGCTTTCCTGTCGGCCCAGCACACTATGGTTTTTTGTACTGTCTGCTTTGGGGGGAAAGGATGCTACAGCACCCATCCGGGCAAGGAAGGAAAAATGATTTCTCTGCTTCTGTTCCAAGTCAAGTTTCTGACTTTTAAGTAAAGGCCTTAAAAGACTCTGGGCATAGAAATGGCTCCATTAATAATAGATTTGGAAGAATTCATAATCCATCCGAGTCTGCTTGCCTTCGGGTTTCACAAGATCACAAGGACTGAGGGGTTTGGTGAGGAGAGCAGGGGCCCCATACATGGCTGTGTCTCGGAGGAAGGGTCAGTCCCAGAGGAACACAACGATAGGAAATTCACTTACACTGCTAAAAAGGCCAGGCTTCGACATCAGCAATGGGTTACAGCAACAGAAAAGATGAGCTCACCAACAAGAACAGAGAGAGACAGAGACAGAGGGGGGGGAGAGAGAGAGAGAGAGAGAGAGAGAGCGAGCCTGTCCACCACTGGAAAGCTCCACCCATCATGCCGGGGTCACCCACATCAATGAGACCCATCTCCTGCAGGCATGCTTAAGGACTTGCTTAGCTGTCAATTCTCCACAGCTGTGCTCACAGCTCAGCCTGCAGTTGTCAAGTTGACACATGTATCCAGCCAACGCAGACTTCATTTGCACGGCTATTAGTCCAATGCCCCAAGTCCTGGCTGACGGCTGGCCAGACGGTTCATGCAATGATCGACGGCTGACTTCTAAGAAGAGCTAGAAAGAGGGAGAAGGAAGGAGAGAGGGGAAAAAGGAAAGAAGGAGCAGGAGGCATGGAGAGAATCCAAAACAGAAGCAACTTGTAGCAGTTACTCTGTGTGGTTGCTGATAACTTCATGACCAAATTGCTTATAGGAGAAACAAAGGGTTTTATGTTCTCTTATAATATTCTGATTTCAGTTCCTTGTCCAGATGGCAGGAGAATCCACACCAACACCAGGGACTAGGATGCCCACCATGGGCCATCCTCCCCCATCAATTAAACAATCTCCTGCAGACTTGCCTGAGTTCCAGCTTAACCACGGATTCTTTACAAATACACTCAGTGCTCAATCTCTGAGCCATCAAGTTGACTCCTGTATCTAACTCTTCTGGTACCTCAACCTTGGAACTGATGTCCACACTGGTTCTGCCATTGCCTGTTTATAAGAAATGAGTGAAAAATCCCCACTCACGTTCAAGGTGCTCACTGCAGGGGGGTGACTGCGTGTGACAGGTCAGCAGAAAGAGAAGTTCTGGCCACCAATTTTTTTATTATTATTTCTAATGGAGAGGGAGAAACATTCATTTCCTGGTACCAGGGACAGACCAAGAAGCCTGTTTTATATTCTTATGGATGACAGAGAAAAGAGAGGTACCTCAACCCACTTAAACAAGTCTCCTCCAGAACCTAGAGTACCAGGGAACGTGTCCCACTGGGTGCCCAGGGAGAAGGTGGCTGGCTGCTGAAGCGTTCCCACGCTCGGCATGATAGCAGATGTGACGGGCAAGGAAAAGCCACTTCTCACACAGGAAAAAGAGGACATTCCTGTCCTTGTGCCTTCATAAACTAGGAAGTGACTCCAGAGCTGAGTGATTCCTGCCTACCTGGGCCTGGTCCGTTAGCATGGTCACTGCACCTGTCTCCACAGTTCCTTTCAAAGCGTAGCTGTTGCAGTTTCAAAGAGTAGCTGTTGCAGTTCGCTTGCATGGCTGCTGATAAATCACCATCAAGTGGCTTAAGGGAACAAGGAATTTATTTTCTTATTGATAGTTGCAGTCCAGTTACAGTCTACTGTAGACCAGCTTGACTGGAGACCATGCAACACCACCAGGTCGAGGGAACTGCCCACACCATCACCATGTAATAGCTGAGAAAGGGACGATCCTTACTTACCAGACCAGCGTGTCTGGCCAAGTGTACAGAAGGAAGCCAACTTCCTCAACCAGCTCTCAGTATTTTATTCATCTGTTCAGGGCCTAGTCCCACCCATCATAGGCTGGACCTTCCCCATCACCTAGACAATCTCCTGCAGATTTGCTCTGGGCCTAATTCAACTACTAATTCTCCACAAATGTGCCCAGAGCTCAAACCCTCAACTGTCAAGTTGACACCTGTGCCTAGCCTATCATACTGTCTTTTAAAAACAGTAAATAGAACTGGAAAATATGATAAAGTGAGGTATCTCAGACACAGAAAAACAAATTCCACAGGTTCTCTCTTGCATACAGATGTTAGGATTAAACTCCTGACTGAAGCATTTGGCCTGGAATTCCTGTAGCAATCAGAAAACTTAAATGGAGCAAGAAGTGGGAAGGAGGTGAAGGCAGAGAAAGGTGAAGACTTGGGAGGAGGAGATATAGGATGCTGTGGATAGCCAGGAGAGGGAGGAAATGCTTAGGGGAGATGAAAGATTAGAAGGGCTAAAGTAATAATTCCCAAGAATGTGGAATGCAATCAGAGAGGAACTTCCTATAAGACACATATGTCCAAAAGAAATCTTAGCTTAAAGAAAATAAGAACAAGAATGGATAGTCCCTGTATAGAGGAGCACAGAGAGAGGAAGATAGGACAAAACAAATAATACCCTAGGCTGCTCCAAATAAATGATACAAAACTAGTAGGCATGTGATACTTTCTGATAAGTTGTTGGTCAGAGAGCGTCTCAAAGGCCCCCAAATAATATAAGCTTTTGCCATTGCTCTTAGCCGCCCTCCAAAAACTAACAGTAAGGCCTTATTACTGAAGAGGCAACACATATGGAACACAAGGACGTGGACCAAAATCACCAGCTGGAACTGGTCTGGAAGCTTCCTCCATGCTGGATAGCTTACGAAGTACCACAGTAATATGGACGCGACCTGTGGAGAAAAAGCAATCAAAAATCCCATCAATCTGTGACGTCTGCAGCTGCAGTAACACTCACCATGGCAAGAGGCGAACATCAAGGACACAACCAACAGCTTCTGATCAGATTTAAGGTTTGCTTGTCAGAAGGGAAGAGACCACATTCCTATAAACTAGAACCTGTGAAGAGGGAAGACATAGGACCCAGAGGAAGAAGACGCTACACCAAACTCCTTTTAAACACCAGTTATGATACCCATAGGCTGGAGGAGCACTCCACCTTGAAGCCTCTTTTTGCAACAGAAGGTGACTATCATAGAAAAATAGAGCTGGTCAGACTGCTTAGCCCTCATCAGGACATCTAAGTCACATCCACCCCCATCCACCCCCACCCCAAGGCTCAGGGAACATCACAGAAGAGGGGGCGGTAAGATTGTAAGAACCTGAAGAGGGGCAGTGGGGGGCCAGACACTGTCCTGGACATAACGAGAACTCATGGGAACTGTCCTGTCAACGTCTCATCAGGAAAAGGGCGAAATGGCAGAAGCTCCACGCCTCCCCGAGAGACTCATAAGAACTGATGGGGAAGAAAAGAGGGTGCTGTCCTCAGTGGCACCCGCTGATCTATGACACTCGCTGGAGCAGAATCATGTCAGCACATGACATCAAAGACAAACCAGATGAAGCACAGGCGCCGCACCAGAGAGAATACGTGAAAATAGGAGGGAGAGTGACGGGAGATGAGGGGTTGTCAGGGGACCAGGTGGGGGGAAAGAAAGAGGAAAAAGGAAATTATTTTTTCAAAAAAGAAATAAAATTCATGGTCAGGTGCAATAGTGAATGCCTCTAATCTTAGCACTTGGGAAGTGGAAGCAGAAACATCGGGAATTCAAGGCAGGTCTTGGTTACTTACAGAGTTTGAGGGCCAGCTTGGGCTACATGAAACCTATGTCAGAGAGAGAGAGAGAGAGAGAGAGAGAGAGAGAGAGAGAGTCTGCTGGAGCTCCTACATGGCATTTGTCTTTCTGTAGTAAGTTTTTGTGAATTTTCAGAACCAAACCCCTTCCTAGAGTGCCCGCTCCTGGAGAGGGAGAGATTAGTTTTCATTCACCAAGAGAATAAAGGTTGGTCAGTAAGTGGGTCTTGTGAATGAAGACCATCATGGTGAGAAAAAAAAAAACAGAACCCACAGGTCAGAAAGTACATTTTTAGATATACAAATCCCCACACTGGAGAGCATTGGAGATAAATAGTGATGTCAGAAGCCCTCTCTGAGGGGCTCAGAGAGATGTAAATACACGGGCTGTTCAAAGAGGTCAAGCCACAAGTTTATGATATTGTATCTAATGAGCTGACAAGATGGCTCAGGAGTAAGGTGTCTGCTCGCAAACTTGGAGACCTGAGTTCAATCCCTGAAAGTCCACATGGTGGAAGGAGAAAACTGATTTCCAAAAGTTCTCATGGGTCAACTTCCATACATGTGCTCTCTCTCTCTCTCTCTCTCTCTCTCTCTCTCTCTCTCTCTCTCTCTCTCTCTCTCTCTCTCTCTCTTTAAAACTATGGGACCTGAACATATTTGTCTCCATTTTGTACTTGTTCATTTGTCCTCCCTATGAAACACTGGACGTGCTAGACATAGACTGTTTGACCCAATTGATTGTGTACATGACTCTAACTATAACCAGTCAGCTCCAAATTAGGAAACGCTTAACATTCCGGGAGCCCGCCCCCCTTAACTGGAAGAGCAGTCTTTACAGTAACATTTGTTCCTTGCATAATCAACTGCCTCAAGGACAGACTTAATAATCAGTCCCTAACTGCTCAAGGAATTCCAAGGGCCATGAGTAATGTAAGGGGTATTCATGGGGTATTCAAAACTGCTAGGGGTCGGAGCTGACCAATCTCCATATGCCAGCACTACTTTTGCTTCAGTTTACCCAATCATGTATCTGCTAGGTTAGAAACCCCCTCCTCCTGCAGAAATAGCCTGTTAAAGACCCTGCTGCATCCGTGATGGCAAGACCCTGGGTTCAAGCCCCTCATGTGCTGGCATCAGCGTCAGCTCCACGGTAGTCTCTTGGGACCCAGAAATCTGGGAACCACAAAATGAATTTATTTTATCTAGTTAGGTAGCGGTCTCCCTCCAAGATGCCCCCCACCTAGTGATTTTCCTTCTATTTTTGCTCTTGTAGCTCACTGCCATATCAGGCAGGCTGACTAATGAAATCAGTAGTATATTTTGGTTAGGCCATAAAATATATATGGTTTCCTCTGGCTTCCCCTGGATCGTCCCCTCAGAAGCAACTGAGCCACGTTATAAAGACACCCAACCGGTCCTAGGGTCAGGTGATTGGGATGCAGTGGAATCTCCCACTCCCAAAAGCAGACAATTATAAAGCATGGGTCACCTTGGGCCCCCTCCCACCCCAGCAAAGCCTGTGACTGTGGCCCTGACATCTGTTCATCTGGACTGTCTTACTGACGTTCTGACTCCAGCGTTAAAAGAGACCATGAGCCAGAACTGCACCATCAAGCCACCATGATATCAACCCATTGAATCAATGCAAAAGTAAGTTCAATGTTTCATTCTGTGTGTGTGTGTGTGTGTGTGTGTGTGTGTGTGTGACAGAGCACAGTGTGTGTCTGTGGAGGCCAAAGGTTGACTTTGAAATTACCCTGGATTGCTCTAACCTCCTTTTTGCTTTGCTCTGGGATTTCCCAGGCTCTGCCTTCCAGAGCCAGAAGTGCAGAAGTTTTTACGTGGAATCTGGAATCCGAACTCAAGACCTCCTGTTTGCGAGGCAGAGTCATAGCCTCTGAGCCATCTCTGCAGCCTGTTTTTGACTTCTATATTTTGGAGTAAGTTATCTTGCAGCCGCAGATAGCTAATGCACTAGCCAACTCAACGTGTGGAGATGGTTATCCTCACTAAAGAAAAGGCAGTACACAGATTATGTCTTACGATTCTTACACGCAAAGTGTTTTTTGCATTGCTGCAGCCACAATTCCTGACAGCAATAACATAAGAGAACAAAGGTTTATTCTGGCTCATGGTTCTAGAGAGATCCCTGCAGCACAGTGGAGAATGCATGGTGGAGTGCATGGTGGCTTGCATCTCAACATACAGCGGAAGCAGAGAGGGGTGGAAACTGGGGAGCAGAACCTCAAAGATCTTGCCGGTGATGGCCAACTGACACCAGCTAAGGCTCTATCTCCTGAAGGTTCCACAGTTTACCCAAAATAGTGCCACCCGCTGGGAAACACACACCCAAGATGGGACTCTGTGGGGAATATTTCTGACTTGGATCTTAACACCCAATTGTCATTGGGGACTGGCCTTTTCGAAGAAGTAACCAGTTAGAAGCAGGCCAGGAAGTAAACCACCATCCCAGAGAATCCTGTGGTGACTTACACCTGTGTCCCCCAACAAGGACCTCGGTTCAGAGCCCCAAACACCATGGCTCTGGGATAAGCCATTCCGGGGCACCTGCCTGAATTTCTAATGCAAAGCTCGTGAGCCTGGGAGAATGGCGGCTGGGTGCTCCCCGCACTCTAGCAGATGACAGACCCATGCCCAGTCCCTCCACGGCCACAAGAAGACACAAGAGGGGAAAAAATCATGAATACAAACTTCTGGTGGGCCACGCTGATGCCAAGGGGTAAGGGTCCAAGCAAGTAGGTGAGAGTTTCTGAGCCCACCAGGATCCATTCCTGGATCAGTCCCCATGCCATGGCTAAACCACCAGCATCCTCTAAGGACCAGAAGAAGAACATTTAAAATCAACAAAAATGATTCCTCTTTGAAAATACTTTTATCTCTAGTAGCCTCCTGGAATGATTTGTCTAATTCTTCTTTTCTCCTCTTTTTCTTTTCCTCTTTCCCCTTTTCCCTCCTCCTTCTCTTCCCTCCCCTTTTCTTCTGCCTCTTCCTCCCCCTTCTCCTCTTTTTTCTCCTCTCCCACCCCTTCTCCATCTCTTCTTTCTCCCTCCTCCTCCTCCTCTCCCTCCTCTTCCTTCCTTCTTCCTCTTCCATTCAAGAAGACTCCCATTTACTGTCCACAATCTCTGGAAAGTTTCAGATGAACTAAATGTCTCCCCAAATTCTAACTCTGACATCACTAGATCAACAGAACTGACATCACATAAGTCCCACCAGTCGGATTGAATTACTGTGCAAAAAAAAGCGGTTTCCTACGATGACAGAGACACTATTGACTTGCTTCAGTAGTGAACATCTGCACCAGCGATAACCCAATGAACCAAAAGAAGAAAAAAAAAATAATCCAACAAGTTTGGCCTGACCCCTCACTACTTGGTCAGGTGGTCTGGGCTGACTGGATTCTCCTACGCAAGTTCCTCACACCAGCGACTGTCGACCCTGACTACTCCTGGAGAGCAGGTTTGAAGGTTTGCTTTTTTAATCCTTGGAGCTCCATCCCCAGTCAATTAAATTTGATTTTCTGGGAAAGGTGCCTGAAAGGGGTATTTCCAAGGGACTCAGAGATTATGAAGTAAGACCAACACGCGGACTCTCCCTACCAGGAGGCTGGAAGGGAAACGTTATCTTTCGGTGAGAATCAGAAAATTCTTGAGTGAGGTGATGGTGCCGTTACCCATGAAGGCACGTGAAAGACAGGGGCTGGTGTCGGGTGCCCTCTCGCTCTCTCCCGTAAACGCCCTAGCACTGGGGTCAAAGATGCACGCCACCACACCCAGCTCTTACCCTAGGTCTCTCAGGCCCTCGGGTTGGCACACCGAGCTTCTTATCCACTGAGCCACCTCCCGAGGCCAAGTGTTAGGAAACTGCATGCGGATCCTTTTCCAGCAAGTTGCCTCCACACCGCCAAAGAGACTCACTGGCAGTGTGCAGCGGTGCTCGTGACTCAGCAGTCATCTGCCATGTTCCCACCAGCGGGAACACCACGCTGGGCTCTGGAATTTGAACCGAGACAAGCTATCTGGTGGAGATGTTCTGGATGGACAAAAACATCAAGGGAAGGACATGGACAGAAGCAAGCGGAGGAAGGTTGGTGGGTCCCGGGCTTGGGTCTCAGGTAGCAGCTGCTCCAGGGACCTTGCTGCTCTGGGACCCGAGAAATGTCCTGGAAACTGACAGTGCATCCTGGTAGTATCCCAACCGACTGAAGCAAAACACGGTGGCCACCAACAAATGTACTGCTCAACAGAGATAAGGAGGTAACCGCAGGTAGAGCTGGGCCAGAGAAACCAAGTCATTATCTCTGAGACCAGCACACCCTCCGCCTGTCCTGCCCTCGCGCCTGTATGTCAAAAAAATACAAAAAGAAAAAAATCTTGAAAGAAACAAATCACTGTTTCTGCTCCTAGCTCCACAGCAAAAGTTCCAGAGCAGGGCCCACCTAACCACCCGCCACCAAGTCCTGTCAGTCAGAATGGCTTGCTGAGATTGGCCGAGCTTGGGCCCCCTGTGCAGTGTCTGTTACAATGGAAGCAAGGGTTGTGATTGACAGTGTCCCCAGAGTCACCTGATTGGATGAGGAAGAGAAGAACTAGGAGGACTAGGAGGTGCTGTTCACCTGCCCACTAATTTCTCTTCCTCCTCCACTATTCTGGGACCCAAGAAATGTCCTTTCCCTCCTTCTCCACTTCCGTTCCTTCCTTCTCCCCTTCTCCTCCTCCTTTTCCTCTTACTATACTCCCCTTCCTCCTCCTCTCCTTCTCCCTCCTCCTCTTCACCTTCCTTCTCTCCCTATTCCCTTCTTCCACTTCTCCTCCTCTGTCCTCCCCCTCCTCTCTGCTTCTCCTTCCTGCTTCTGATTTGGTTGATACCATTCCTTGCTGTCAGATGCTCTCAGACTGCAAAGGATAAGGGAGGGGCTTTGGCTCTCCATCTTCTCCCTACCTGCTCTCAGAACCCTAGGGTGGCCTTATCTTTAATTTTTGCTGGGATCGCTGAAAGGAACAGAGTAAAGAACACATGATGTCTGTGTGTATTAGTTCTTGCCACTGAAGATGAATCTAAATTGATCTCCAACAAAGTTTAATTTCCAAAAATACGGAAACAAGTTTCAAAAAAGAAATCTTCATTGAAATGGCCCTGCCACTCAAACCGAATCAAGGGCAGAGGTCGGCCTTGCAGCTGGTCAAAGACAAAGCCAAACCGCCAATATCTTTAGGAAACCAAGATACATTTTCCCCTCAATCTTATTTTTTTCAGCAACAAAAAAATAAAGTCTAGACAGGCTCCTCAAATAGCATCGCTCACATCCACGTGGCAACAACTAGAAGGAAAAGTTTTAAAATGTCCCCAAGGCCACAACTCAGACACCACCAGCCACCCTGTAATGTGATAACCTGCTCAGAATGGGCACTCATTCTTTATACGTTTCCAAGCACATCAAATATTAAAATACAATTAGGAGCTGTAGACGTGCCTGAAAGTTTGAGAATTAACTTTTCTTCTAGCTGGGTCAAGGGTTCGACTGATGACAAAAAGCTAAACGCTCGTTGATTCACCTTCTTAAATCATGGGGGTGGGGGAAGCCAGGGGTGATAGATCAACATGGACTTTGAAACCACAGACCTGGATTCAAATCTCAACCTCCTACCTCAGACGGACACATCCATAAACCCTATCTATAAAATAACACGACAATAAATGACCTCTATCACTGAGCTGTTGATTGCAGATCAAGCCCTTACCCTATATGAAGCAACTAGCACAGAGTAGGTCCTCAGTGGCAGATAATATGTATAAAGAATCTGGCGCACAGTAGGCCTTCAATACCAGTCAATGTGTGTAAGGCACCTGGCACACAGTAGGTACTCAATGTCAGGTAATATATGTGAAGCATCTGGCACACAGTAGGCCCTCAGTCCCAGCTAGTATATGTGAGGTGCCCAGCACACAGTAGGTCCTCAGTGGAGACCAGTCTTCTTCCCACTGAGAAGAGGCACTAAAAGGTTTTCGCTGTGATAGATACATTTTCTGGGAACACAAAAACTAGGACTTGCACTCCCCCATTTAATTAGGATAAAAAGCAAAATGTCCCTGTGGCGGATATTCAAGCACATGGCATGAAATACTGCGATGGCGTTTGGTCCGCTCTTGAACAGGCACGAAGGAGAAGGTGCCAGAAAGAAACATTAAGAGGCTCTAAATCCTTCCAAGTCCTCACAGGGCCACGCCAGGAGTCAATACGATGGTGCTTAAATTAATGGCCTCTTAAGAAATTAAATTGATGATTGATGACCACGGCGCCTCAGTGACCGACTTGCGGATGAGAGGAAATGGATCAGGTGGGACTTCTCTCCCACCCGACAGTTTGTGTGAAACAGCAAACGCCTTCGCCCCACAGCGCCAGACCATCCTCACTACGCCATCTCAGAAAATGGTTTCAGACTGCGGAGATGGCTCAAGGTCTGCGGCCTTTGTCCCACAGACTCCACCTCAAAATGTGGGGGGAGTATGGTAGAGACCTGACATCTCAGCCCTGAGGCAGAGCCAGGAAACCCCAGAACCAAACAATAAGGAGGTAGGGCAAGCCAGGACCATTCCCAGTGTCACTCAACTGCCCTCTCGACACATCCCATTGACACATACGTGAAAAGAAAAATAAAGAAAATTATTTACGTGGGACACAGAAGTGTCACTCACAAACCGTTATCACCATGTTCAAGTTTTGCGCCAATGAAGCAAAGACAGGACTCACCTGGTGCAGTGTCCTTTTTCTTCCACATGGCTAGTGTCATAGTTAAACATGGGTGTCAACTTGACTGTTGAGGGTTTGAGCTCTGGGCACATTCGTAGAGAATTAATGGTTGAGTTAAGCCCAGAGCAAACCGGCAAGAGATGGTCTAGTTGATGGAGCAGACCCAGCCTGTGGTGGGTGGGACTAGGCTCTGAACAGGTGAATAAAATTCAGAGAGGTGGTTGAGGAAATGGGCATCCTTCTGTTCACTTGGTCAGACATGCTGGTCTGGCAAGTAAGGATTGTCCATCTTCAGCTGTTATGTGGTGATGGTATGGCCAGTTCCCTCGGCCCTGGTGTTGGTGTGAGCTCTCCCGTCAAGCTGGACTAAGAACTGTAACCAGGAATCATTAAGAGAGAATAAAGTCTGTTCCTTAAGCCGTTTGATGGTCATTTATCAGCGACCATGCAGGTGAACTGCAACAACTAGCCTGGTCGCCTGCCTTATTTGAAACTACATTCCCCACCCTTGAGGATGGATTGACCACATAAGACATTTTAGCCAAAAGGAGAATGCGCACATTAATTACTACATAGCAACTTCTCAAAGCCTAGCAGCTTGACACACAGATAATGATGCCCACGGGTTTCTGACGGTCGGGAATCTGGAAGCGACTTTAGTTGGGTGTTTCTGGCTCTGCCGAGGTTTCTTTTTAAAATTTTATTATTATTATTATTTATTCAATTGTGCGTGTGTGTATGTAGAACCACGGGCGAATTCGGGAACCACCATGGACCGCCTCCACCTCCTCCTCATTTTACTCTCCCTCCGGATTCACAGGCTCCGCCCTACTAGGACCAGAAACACAGGCCGCCCCTGCTTCTGCCCAGGTCTATACCTGGGGTCTAGGATCCGAACTCAGGACCTTCCGCCTGCAAGGCAGAAGCTTAACCCCTGAGCCACCTCTCCAGCCCCATGCTGAGGTTTCTTGTGAGGTGGACACCAAACTGTTATCTGTGACTTTTATCACCCAAGGCCTAGCCGGGGGAGAGGGGTCTGCTTCTTAGATGAACCAACAGGCCCTTCAGTGAGATTCATGTCCTCACAGGCTGTTAACCAGAGGTCGCGTTGCCCACCCGTGTAGTAACAATAACCATGACCTCCATCATTGGCCTGTGGTATGCATATGAAGTGGGTGATCGACAGAGCACCGGGCACACAGTAGGTCACCAGTGAACAATAGTAGGCCTTCACACAGGATCTTTGAATACCCAATCAGTTTTTCCCACAGCAGATGATAAGAGATAGGAACAGAGAGAAAGAAGAGAAGGGAGAGGAAGGAGAAGGCAGGCTGGTCACTTCTGAGCTTTTCAACCCGAAGCAGTCAGCTCCCCTACTCTCCAGCCACAAGCCGAACCCGTCCAGTCAGATTCGGTTCTAACTGGGCGCGGAGTCCCCTTCTGATGAAGCGCTCGGCCCGGCAAGCCCCGCCCGACTTCAGACACCAACTGCCAAGTCCCAAGCCACTACACCTTACACTGAGCTTCCCGAGACCCATTCTCCGTTACAGCCACAGGCTAGAGAATGACTCACAAAAGCTGTTTAGTTCCTCCTGCTGAAACGGTGACCTTCATGTCAAATGCTTCTCTGAAGTGGTGATTCATGTAAAATGTTTTTCTTTATCCTGTTTACTGCTTCTGTAATCTGGCCTGCCCAGCTGCAGCGCCAGGAAGCTAGGGCCACCTGTGTAGGGGGAGGATGGGGGTTGGGGGGGGTGAGAATTCTCAAGGCCAGAAAGTTACACTGTATAAAAGACAAGTGAAACGAAGCACAGTGCCCAGTCTTTAAGAAAGAAATTCTCTCTGGAGGAAACACCACTATGAAGTGAGCCTTTCTATTTGCATCCCTGAGTAACATTTGTCTTTTTTTTTCTGTAACATTACTCGTTCATACAAATGATCCAAATGAACAGCCGGGTGAAGAGACACATAGGATCCCATCCTGTGAATTTCTCCACCACCAACCCGGAAGCCCCCAATGCCTTTGCTCAGGAGAAGTTTCATCACACTGACATGATTGGTGAAGTCACCGACCACTGGCGACTGATCTTACCCTCCAGCCCCTCTCCCATCCCATCCATCTTTAATCAGAAATTCGGTCCTTCTGACAACCTCCGCAGTGTCTAGTAATCCCAGCCAGAGCTTCGTCTCCTTAGCATACAAAAAGGCGCCAAGACGTTCAAGAGTCCTGGGAGGTTTTATGTCAGGAAGTCAGACCAAGCATTACAACAAAAGATGTTCTCATCTTCCGCACCACTTAGGAGATTGAAAATGTTCTGCAAGCTGAAAGTCGGCATTTGGGGGTTGAGATCACACACATGAACTTAGGATAGCACAGCCCTTGTGTGTTTTAACCTGGAAGCAGTTTAGAAAGGCTGGCGCCTTTGGGCAGAAGGGTCCGGAAAGCACCCCAGGGTATGCTGGGCGGCTGGTCCCCTGGAGGGAGTCAGGCTTTAGAGAGGATGTGAGCGGTGTCAGGCTGGTGCACGAATCTCACAGGAGGGAGCCTGGGGGTGCGGCGCTGCGCACACAGAGCTGCTAGGGGGTTATTGCCGCAGCTGCTGACAGGGCCAAACTTCTCGCTCTTTCCAGAAGAAAAGCCAACCTGGCCACTGGCACAGTAGCCCCTCCTGGGAGGGACTGAACAATGCTAAGCTGATCATGGAGACCTCCTGCGCCTCGCTCTTTAGGAAGGGAATGATCGGCACGTCTCCTCAGCTGCAGAGAGAGACCTGCCTGCCCACCCGCCCTGACATGGGGGGTGGAGGAAATGCCCCACTGCTAAACCTCTGGGATCACCCACAGTCTTTATGAGACAGCTCTCAGATGGGCAAAGCCCGAAGTCTTGGGAGATAAGGTGTTTCTTTTCAGTCTAACGCTACATTTGAAGAAAGGAGTTGGGCCTCCGAGAGACTGCTGAAGGGTGATGCCAGACAGCAGAAGAGAGCCGCCTCCTGTAATGGTCATCCAGGCCCCAGCAAGCACTCAGGTGTACCCACGATGGTCATCCAGGCCCCAGCAAGCACTCGGGCACTTGGCAGTACAGCCATGATGCCAAGTGGATCACACACACACACACACACACACACACACACACACACACACACGCACACACGCAAAGACATGAAAGAAGGAGGGCGATGCGGGACAGGAGGGGGATGGGATTGTGTATTAAAGGGGTGAAAATGAGAAATTCATTGCATTAATGGGTGAAATGATCAAATCATAAAAATAAAATTAATAAATAAAAAGAAAAGGAGTCAGAGGATATCAGAGTAGGAAGAGATGTAATGGAGTTGAAGGGATTTGTTGGGGGTATGAGGCAAAGTATCCCACCACTGAAATGGCACGAAGCACTCGGCATGTTCCACTGTTTTCCTGTTTATAGACTGGTGCCGGCAATCTCGGCGCCTGTGACACAGAGCAGGTTATACGGGTGAAGGACTTACTGCAAATCCAGCACGAACACGCTCAGTACAGGTTAGGTGTTAGCAAGCTTACGGGAGAGCAGAGAAAGAAGGTGGCAGAAGATGGCAAGTGAGGGGATGAGGAGGAGGAGAAGAGGGAGAAGGGGAAGGAGAAAGTGAGGAGGAGGAAGGAAGAGGAGGAAGAGGAAGAAGAGGAGGAGGAAGAACAAGAAGAGGAAAAAGAGGAGAGCAAAGGACAAGGAAGAGGAGGAAGAAGAAGAGGAGGAAGAGAGAAGGGAGAGGAGCAAGGAGAGCAGGGAAAGGAGAGGAGGGGGAGAAGAGGAGGAAGAGGAGGAAGACCAGATTAGGAGGAAGGAGAGAAAGGGGAAGCTTCTGAGTGCACACACATGAACACACATGTGCAAACACCAGTGCACGCTAGCCCACATGTACACACACGCCAGGTGGGCCTATAAAAGAAATAAACAGGTCACGGAGCACGTGAGAGCTGGGAAAGTACTTGGGCTCAGAGCTACACATGCAACGCTTTAGTGCGCCAAGAGGAATTTGCAGTCTAGATTTAGCTCTGGTATTTGTCACAGAGACTTCTTAGGGGTATCAAATCCTTCCTCCACCCATTTTTCCCAGGTCACTCCCTCACAAGGACCTGCTACCAGTGGGGTCTGCTTGGGGGGAGGGCACTCTGTGAGCCACATGCCTTGGCAGCTGCTGGAAGTTACACTGATGGCATCCTCCCGCGTCCCTGTAACAGCTTCTGCTAGTTGCTGTCGTGGTTTTGGCAGTGAGTCGGATCAGTCGTATCACCTGTGAGCCTCGTGCCAGATCCTACAATTGGCTTCTCTTCCTCTGCTTTTCTCGGGCGCTTGTGCAATCATTGAATCCAAGACAAGGTATTATTTGATTGTCTTTATTTACCGGCACTGGAAAATGCTTCTTCCACTGGCTTTGCTCTGCTCAGATTCCTCTAAAAGGAAACCGCAGAAACACAGTGAAGACTTTCAGATTCTGTCTGTTTCACTGGAAAGTCACAAGCGTCGGCGCCGCGTTCCTCCTGCCCACAACCCTCAGATCACTCTCGTCCCACCCCCTGCTTGGTCCACGGTCCCAACCTAGACACACGTGTGGGGGACAAGAAGACCCCTCACAGAGGGTTGTCATGAGAGCTAGATGAGGAGTTAGGAAGGTAAAGTGATCTCTGCACAAGCATGAGGGTCTGAGTTCAGATCCTCGGCATCCATGTAAAAAGCTGGGCATGGGGCGTGTGTAGGGGTCACCCCAGAGCCTGGGAGGTAGAGAGAGAAGGATCCTTGGACATCACTCCAAAATGACAAGGTCCAAGTTCAGGGAGAGACTTCTGGTGAACCCCTAGAAGGTGTGTCTCTGAGTACACTCCTGAAGGATTATTTAGGATAAGGTTAGCTTCTCAGAATACCTGTGTTTTGGTTGCATTAGCTGATGAGAAAAGATCCAACCTAGAAGTGGGCAACACCATTGCCTGAGCTTGGTGCCAGGACTGGCTAAGAGGGGAAAGCAAGATGGGCCAAGCTCTCTGCTCTCCTATCATGCAGTGTAACCAGCTGCCCAAGCGCCTGCTGCCTTGGCTTCCCCACTATGATGGACTTGCCTTGAATTGGAATCAAAATACACCCTCTCTCCCTTAAACTCTCATAAAAGAATAAGGTGGGTTTGTACTTGAGAAAGACCCCAACATCAGCCTCTAGCCTCCATACTGTTGCCTGGCACCTGACCCCAAAGTGTGAACAGAACTGTAAGGCAGTGGACGCGTGTGAAGGAGTCTGTTCACATCCTGTTGGACCGGAAGCAAAGAAGAGCTCATGGACATTCCCAAGGACATGCACCCAGGGACCTGTTTCCTCCAGCTAACCTGCACCCCTTAATAACATTATGAATCCATCAGCCAAGCCGGAGCCCTTGTGATTGAGAATTTTCTGGAAATGCCACCAGATGCACCAGATGTGTTTCTCTGATCTCCTGGGTGTTTCTCGAATCTATTCAAGCTGTCAGTCAAGTTGAAGTATCAGGACATGCTGGCATTATTGTTGCTTTCTCCTTCTTGGGTCCAATTTCTCAAATACCTACTGTAAATCAAGCCCAAAGCTGGGAGTTTTTCTCTATCATCCCACCGAGAAGCTAAATATGCTTCTTATCATGAGCTTTTGACATTCATTTTTGTTGTTGTTCAAATATTTCATTGAAATAGTGTTTATTTTGCTGACTCGCCTTGTAGGCACCCCTTAAATTTTGCACCCTAAACAAGTGGAGACCTAAATAAGGTCTCCACACCTAGACCTCAGTCTTCTTGGGTTCACAATGAATGTGAGTCTATTTTAGGGGTGCTTCTCCTCCCTGACTTCTTTCTTCTCCCCTCCTAAGCCTTTTCCCCCAGTTTCTTGGAGTCTGTGACCTACTTGAGCTTATTTTCCCTTTAAGACCCGTCTGGTCACAGTGCCTACAATCACCTACCTTAATTAATATCAAGGTTCTATGATAAGGGAATGACTGACGGGCTCATGGCTGAGGAAGAAGGCACGGGGGCTGAGATTGACATGAGCAGCATGGATGGGGTGATAGCAACAAGAAGATTCTGGAAACCTCTCTGAGGTAGATGGATGGAGCAGGACTTGATGGACGTCAGACTTGGAGAGTGAGGAGGAAGGACTAGAAGGTAGTTTTGAGGTGGGAAGTTCAGCCATGTAGAAGGAGTAGCTCCGGGCAGATGTCTACCAGGGAGCAGGAGGAATCTCACTCTGATTGCACATTGACCACCACTGAGGGACAAGATCTTGGGCTGTGGGGTGATGGGGACCTGAGGGTTGATCCGTAATTTTAATTATCACAGGGAGTTCTGGTATGGAAATAGGATGGGCAGGGAGATGAGAGGGGGCAGGAAATGTTCATTCTGGGTCTCTGCACCTCTTGTGTATCTGAGAACTCTGGGGACAGGTGACACGGAGACAGCCATAAGTCAAGGGCTATCAGCTCTGGCAGGCATGGCTACTGCCTACCCATCCGGACAATGATATCTCTCACGTGTTCTTGGGATGCTGTATTCTGAGAGTGCCCCCCCCCACAAAAATTCACAATCTAAAAATCTGATCCCAGCAGTGGCAATAGTAGAAGACAGAGACTTTGGGAAATGGTCAGGTCATGAAGACTGAGTCCACCTTCACGGTGGCACTGAGTACCCAGCAGATGAAGTCTCAGAGTGGCCAGCCCTCTGCACTACTCGAAGATGCGCTGAGAAAGTACCGTGGATGAGCGAGCCAAAGGGTCCTCGTTCTCACTGCACACTCAGTGGTAGGAGAGGAGGGCATGGGACGGTGGCTGGGGACCAGCTGGGTCCTTTCACAGCAACCTTCTCCTGGCACTCAAGACGTGGCACGAGGAAATGTCTCCTGAGAGCACGTCCCCAGGGACCCACTGCGGCTTCTTATGTTACAGTGGCTGTTCTTGTGGCTGGGATAAAATACCTAAGAAATCAGCTTATGGAAGGAAGGGTTTGCCTTGGCTCGTGGGTAAAGCATAAGTCACAGCGGCAAGAACAGCTGGAGCAGCGGCCACAGCTGGGCACCACCGGGAAGCACAGAGCGCGTCCGAGCATGGGCGTTCAGCTGTCTCCCTCCGTTTCTCCTTCCTGCTCCTTCTGAGAGCTCATCTCCTGGGAGGGTACTACCTACACTTGGGGTGACTCTTCTTCCCTTAGTCATACCTCTCTGAAAACTCTTGGAAGATTCTCCCAGTGATGGGTCTCCTGGGTGATTTCAAGTGCAGACAAGTTGATACTGAAAATTATCCAACCACTCCCCAGGGGCAGCATCACAAAGACCAAGCCCCCCCCAACACAATGGGGTCTCAGAGGGATGCTCAACCACATCCAAACCATTGCCTTGACTTATTTCAGAGAGTTGTGAGGTTTAAGATGGGGGGGGCCTGTAGAATAAATTGGTCAGGAGAGGGATCTCTGAGAAGTCATACGCACCGACGAATGGATTGAGGAATGGGATCATGTGACTTTGGACTAAAGAGAATTCCAGTGCTCGGGGACAATCAGCATGGAGGACCCAAAAAGAAAGGGATCCAATAGGTTTGACAAGTGTGGGGGTAAGAGAGACGAATAAGCCAGTGAGAAATGGGGTCGGGAAGTGGGTGGAGCCAGGACACATAAGGACAAGCCATGTGTCCAAGTCAGAGGCCACCTGGCCTGAGATGGAGGAAGGTCTTGGGATGAGAAGCAGCTGCTTAGAGTTGGGCCGGACAGGAGTCTATAGTGGAGTAGATGGGGCGGTGAAGGAAAAGGAAGCAATTCTAGTTCCTAGACTCTGCCAGGACCGTGGGTGACATTACAGGGCTCCAGTTATTAGATGTGACCATAGGAGAATAGAGATGCATTTCCTGAATGTCGTTAGAGAGTCATTCTGAGAGCGTTAACAGTTGCAGATGAGATCATTCTGTGACTTACTTCAAAAGAAGTAAAGTCATGGGTTCACACCACACTCTAATGCATGCTTGAAACTTGCCCAGGAGAAAATGTTGTAGGAAGGTTGGGAGTGACTCCGGGGCTGAATTCTTTGCTGCCTCACAAGTAAAAGGACGTGCATTGAAACCCTTCCCTCCCCCACAGTCCCACTTAAAAATGCCAGGTTGATATGGTGGTGGTCTGCAACGCCAGCCCTTGGAACTGGAACCTGGGGAACCCCAGAGCAAAGCAATAAGAGGGATGATTTTCCACTTCTTTACTCAGTGGCTTCATCCCTCATCCACAACCTCCTTCACACACACACACACACACACACACACACACACACACACACACACCACCTCAAAATGGGCTATATCAGTTATGGGACCCAAAGCAAAGTGAAAATTTTCTAGAAACTACAAGAAGGTGCTGGAAGAGCATCCAACCAAAGGCTGGCTTTTCTGCATACAGGGACCTGTCTATCCAAACCCAGCCCACACCTGTGAAGCCAGCCAGGTCTTCCCACACAGGAAGTGATACAGTGACTCACAGAAGAGACACTGCTCCCCTTGGCCACAGTGATTGAGTAATAATATTTTTGTTTCACACACTGATTGGACATGCATGACCATTCAGTCATAATCCATGGAGTACAGAGGCTGCAGCAGGGTGTCCTGGTCTCAGCGCTATTGACATTTGGGGGCAGATGATCCATTGTCGTGGGGATGTCTTGTGAACTAAGAAGGTGTTTAGCATCCCTTCTGATCACATTTCACAGGATACCAAAAGCATTCACGCCCTACTTGTGACAATAAAGACATCTCCATGTTTCAAACACTCCTCCAAATTGCCCCTGCGAAGACCACTGAGTTATGGTGACATTAGATAGATAGATAACCTTGGAGCCAACTGCAGAAACCATTCATTTGCAGACAGATCATTTATTACTTATTTGCTTCGCATCTACCTTCCCCAAACAAACCGTCCATTCTGGAACAAAACCACGCACATCCTTATGTCTGTTTCAGCAGCACCCCCAACCCCCAGCACAGTACCCGGGGCCCAGCAGGAGCTCGATAAATCTTAAAGGAGGTAGGCAAAAGCCAGACAGAAACAGGAAAAAAATAGCCATAAACAGAGAAGATATACAGAGGCATGTGTGGGGAGCATGCATTGCACAGTAGGAAGTGATGAGCTGTCAAGAAAGAGAGGAAGTCTCCATAAAAGTCTCAAAAAATTCCTAAAGGGAAAAAAATATTTTTTTTCTGGGGGGAGCTGGGGAGTCCCGTGTTCAAGGAACCAAAACATCTGCAAAGGGGCAGAGATGAAACCCAGTCGTGCACTCCAGAGCCTGCAGACGCACTCACACGTCTGCAGATGCACTCGTGAGCCTGCAGAGGCACCCGTGAGCCTGCAGACACACTCACAAGTCTGCACATGCACTTGTGAGCCTGCAGAGGCACCCGTGAGCCTGCAGACTCACTCACAAGTCTGCACATGCACTCGTGAGCTGGGGCAGTGCAGCCCACGGACCCCAGATGCTGGTCGAGGACCTTGCTGTCACCCTGAAGGCACTGGGTATGTACGAAGGGTTTTAAGTAGCAGCCTGGTGCTGTAGGTTTTGTGTCCAAACAGAAATCCCCCTGATGCTCTGTGCAGAGTCAGCAGAGAAGATGAACCGTCGGTCAGCAGACGGCCTTAATGCACATGCTACCCGGCGAGATCCTGTCTCAAACAAAACAAACAGATCCCACAGTACCGATCTCAAAGTCTCAAGGCCTGATCATCTGAAGTCAATGTGGAATCAACCCAGACAAGTCCCTCACTTCTGTTGGCGCATATGTGCTCTTGTGCTTCCTCTCCGAGAACCAGAGATGACAGTTACCTGCGCACAGCATCCCAGGAGGTCACGAGGCAGCTCGTAGGCAAGGTCTGCAAGAGCTCTGCTGTGGCTTCGAGGCTCCTAACAGCTGACGTCATGGTTTGCGATTGTATTTCTGCATCTCAGATTCAGGAGGACCAGACTGCATCTCACCATGAAGATTAGAATATAATCTAGAGGTGGAGACAGACCTGAGTTGGAGGAATTCCTATCTCGCTTGCATGAAACCCCAGGTTAGACCCCCAACGCAAGCACAGAATAAATCCAGGCAAAGTGGTACATGCCTCTCCCAGCGATGGGAAATAGAAACAGAGGGCTCAATTAGAAATTCAAGGTCATCCTTGTCCATATAGCAAAGCCAAGGTCAAGCAGAGCTACATAATGCTGTGTCAAAAGAAGGAAGGGAGGGAAGGAGGGAGGGAGGGAGGGAGGGAGGGAGGGAGGGAGGGAAGGAGGGAAGGAGGGAAGGAAGGAAAGTCAAACCATAAAACTCAGATTGGAGAGATGGCTCAGGAATGGCTTGGGGGTTAAGCCTTTGCCTTGCAGGCGGAAGGTCCTGAGTTCATATCCTAGACCCCATGTATAGATGCCGGGCGGAAACGGGGGCAGCCTGCATTTCTGGTCCTGGTAGGGCGGAGCCTGTGAATCCTGGGGCAGAGTAAACAAGAAGGAGGTGGAGGCAGTCCATGGTGTTTCCCGAATTTTCCTGTGGTTCTACACACACACACACACACACACACACACACACACACACACACACATACACACACGCACACACGCACAATTGAATTTTTAAAAAAAAAAGAAATGGCAGCAGCCTACAATTCTGATCCTAGTGGACAGAGCTTGGGAAATCCCAGTGTAAAACAATAAGGAGGTAGAAGCAATCCAGGGTGATTCCCGAAGTCACCCTTGAGCCTCCACAGGTATGCACACAATGCCTTCTTTTATACACACATACACACACACACGCACACACACACTTACACACATACATAAATACACTGGCACCTACACATAAGAGAAAACACCACACTCAACAGTGTCACTGTGACAGAGTAGCGACAAATAATTTTTGTTTCCTTGTCAGTAACCAAACGGCTTCAAGACCCAGCAACTCTTGCCTGCCCCATCCCACTGAGGCTGATCGTAACTGGACCAAGAAAAAGCATCGTGAAAATCCCCATAGCCGAGCAGGAACCGTAATGAGCACCACTACGATTCCTTTTCGGAATCACAAAGCTGTCCCTAGATGTCCCTTGATGGCTGTGATCTGAGCAGTGTCTGAACCGTGTCTTCAGGCCTGTTTGACTGACTCAGCCAAGGGGTACAACTGACATCCAGTGGGAGACACCAGGCACACACATGTCTATAGTGCTGTCATGGTTAGACACAGGTGTCAACTTGACAGTTGAGGGTTTGAGCTCTGGGCACATTTGTAGAGAATTAGTGGTTGAGTTAAGCCCAGAGCAAACCTGCAGGAGATTGTCTAGCTGATGGGGAAGGCCCAGCTCATGGTGGGTGGAATTAGGCTGTGGAATAAAATACAGAGAGCTGGTTGAGAAAGTTGGCATCCTTGTGCACACTTGGCCAGACATGCTTGTCTGCCAAGTAAGGATCTTCCCTCTGTCAGCTGTTATGTGAAGATGGTGCGGCCAGTTCCCTCGGCCCTGGTTTTGGTGTGAGCTCCCCTGTCAAGCTGGACTGAGTGAGAACTGTAACAGGACAATCATAAGAGAAAAATAAATCCCTTATTCCCTTAAGCCATTTGATGGTGATTTATCAGCAACCATGCAGGCAAACTGCTTCAAACACACGGTGTACTCTCCTACTGCACAACGGCCCAACATGCCAAGAGTCCCCAGACTCTGAACTCACCATCTAGTTAATGAGTAGAGGAAACACAAATGCCAGAGGCAAATCTGCCCTGAAATTCCCATTGTGCTGTGCACTGGCTTGTGGCGTTAGACAAATCACTCCACGTCTCTATCCTGACATCTTCCCACCATGGGTTACTCGGGATGAGAAAAGAACAACACATCAGCATGAAGAGTAATGACCGGCAACAAATGCCCCAGATGTCGGTGGCCCCACTCAAAAGCCAAATTCTCACGGTATCTGTTTCACTCATGGATGTGATGAGAGCTCAGCAGCAACTGTCTTGACTCCATGAAGTCCAAAAAAAGCTAAGAAAAGCTATCCAGAAGCCCAGGGACCGTGGAGCCAGACCACCTTGAATTCTCATCATGAGAAGTAACCTGTTATTCCTCAAACCACACTGAAAGATGTGCTAGTTAGATGCAGGGGTCAACCTGACAACAGAAGGCTGAGCTTGGGCACACTTGTAAGGAGTTGTAGTTAAGGCAAGTCCTAAGCAAAGCTGCAGGGGAGCAGCTAATTGATATGGGGAGACCCAGCCCACAGGGAGGGGGGCCACACCCTGATTAGGGGGGTAAGAGGAGGAGCTGGTTCAGTAGCTTGGCATACTTCAGCATATTCGGACAGAGTTGTAGTCTAATAAATGAAATTCGTCTCTCAGCAATCGCAGTGGATATAGTGTGGCCAGTTCCCTCACCTCCTGGTGTTGGTATGAACTCTCCTACCAAGTTGGACCAAGAACTGTGACCAAGAATCATAAGGAAAAAAAACATGTCCCCTAAGCCGTTTGTTCTCAAATTTATTGGTAGCATCCTGGCAACCTACAACGATGGGTATCTGTTTTGCATTGTCAATCATCCTAATGACTGTTTAAAACTAATAAATGCTTGTGGGTCAATAGATGGCTTTTCATTTGGCCACATAGTCAGTGGTAGATGGTCTAAACATCCTGGACGGGTAAGAGAGAGCTGTTGATTTGCATGCCGAGCATCACCATTGGACCCTAGGGAGGTCTCAGAACCCACATGGATAGGCATGCATGAAGGTGTCATGCAATGGCAAAAAGTGATTGAGGGCACACAGCCATGGTTCCTGGGGATGAGCTCTTCTCTCTGTCCACACACAACAAGCCCTGGGCAGCATTTCTGAGCAGCACTTAAGAAGCAGTGTGTTCCGCAGAGAATCAAGCTGCACCTGGGCTGGAAACGTCCTCTGTTGTTTGCCAGTTTACATAGTTCTGGAAGGAGCTGTGCAGGCCACTGGAGGAGGGGCATCATCCATCTTACTCACCTATGGGTGCTGCGTGCCACATGACTGGCCAGCCAGGCAAAACTGGCCATGGATATAACTGCGGCATGACTGATTTGGGGGTAACCAAACTGTTTTCTGGTTGAATTTGAGGCCTGATCCACGGGAGGAAATTCATATCTGGTACTGTAAGACAGTACCAACCGATGAGGTCATAGCTACTGCTGTGGCTTTGTTAAAGGAACACGATGTGACTGTCCAATTTCCTTTTAAATATTTCCATTTACATCCACAACTTAGTGCCACTGTGAGCTTTGGTCAGAGAAGCAATAGGGAGGAGGGGAAATTACTATAGAGATTCATAACTGGTCAGCCTGTTGAGAATTAGTGGTTGTTGAGTGCTTATCCCTAAAAGGGGCATCTATATCACCCCCTCCTAGGCTCAGGGGGTATCACAGAAGAGGGAAGAGAGAAGAATGAAAGAGCCTTTCGAAGGGGTGAAGTGTGGGACACTATCTTCTGGGCAGGACCTGAACAAGACTGATCCCGTCAAAAGTGATCAACGGTTCGTCTCATCGATCAGCAAATAACAACCACCTGGCAAGAGGCGACCATCAGTGTGACCGTGGCATGAATGTCAAGGAGGCGACCAGCTTTCGGCAATGGAAGGTGTTTATTACAGATCACAAACAGCCAAAGTGAATAATATAACTGCATAGGAACTGCTCTGTCCTAAACAGGACATTTAAGCTGCCCCTCATGCAAAGTCTCAGGGAACCTTGAGGAAGAGGAATTACTAAGATTGTAAGAGTCTAAAGTGGGGCAGGGGTGTGGCCACACTATCTTCTGCACATGGCAGGTTGTTGCGCCCATGAACTCACTGCAGTTGTGCGTATTCCACAAGACCAGCACAAGCTTTGCCCTATTAACATTTCACCATGGAAGGGGAACTATCTCAAGAGATCCCACACCTCCCTGAGAGACCGAGGAGGGTTGATGCTGATGGGGGGGTGAGAAGATGCTTTCCTCAGAGGTTCATCCACTGATATGATTCATGATCCAGCAAGGACTCAGCGACATGCATAGAAAGCATGAAATGCTTTCATCGAAAGATGAAATGCAATGGGTCGCATATGTGAAAAGACATGAAAATAGGAAGGAGACTGGCAGGAAAGAGGAAGGGCTGTTTTGGGAAAAGAAAGTGGGTGGAGTAAGAATTAAGTTGTTTATAGATAATATACGGAAACACTAAAAGATTTTTTAATTAAAAAAAGATTGATCCTATCACCTCTCCATGGAGGCTCAGAGGTATTTGCTAGGTCCCCACCCCTCACTGAGGATTTATAGGCAATTAACAGTTACTACAGGGAAGGGAGAGATGTTTTCTTCGGTAGTGTAACTACCGGTAAGTTATCCATAGTCTTTTATTTAATGCATGCATGGCATGCACTAGGGCATGGTATGTGTGTATGTGTGTCTCAAAGGGCACTACATGTGCCTGTGGAGGCCCCAGGTTAACTTCAAAAATCATCCTGGATTACTCTACCTCCTTATTGCTTTGTTCTAGGTTTTCCTAGGCTTTGCCTTCTAGGGCCAGAAGTGCAGACTCCTGCCATTTCTGCCCAGTGTTTTTATGTGGGATCTGGGATCTGGACACAGGTCCTTCTACTTGTCATGGTAGAAGCTTAACCCCCGATCCATTTCTCCATTCCTGTCCATAGTCTTGTAAGTAACCCATTAGCCAAGCTCCTGGAACTAGTCCCAATTAAGCTTCATGGTGCACCAAAAGAAAAAAGGAGAAAAGAAGAGAAAGACCAGAGAGAGACACGCAAAATATCTGTTACCCACTGAAGGGGACTACACCCCTCCTTTTTGGGTATCCACTGGGATGCTGCACCCAGCTGCCTGCTTGCGTGGCCACGCATCTGCTGAGGTCATGGGCTAAGGCCTGCAAGGAGCTGCTGAGCAAGCGGTTCTCCAGCAGGAGACCTGGAGAACTCCTGTAAGGGAGAAGTGTCAGGCGGTTCCGTGCCAGCGCACTCCCCTCGGAGCTGCTGTCACTAGAGTACGTCACTCTGTCCTGAGACATGATAACTTCATCCAGTTCATCTGCCCGGGGGAAGCACTTCTTGCTCGGAGCAGCCAACTGAGAAAAGCTTAGCAGGGTTGGAGATGGGACCACGGGGATTCATCGACAGTCGCCTTTATGACAGCTCATGCTAACGAAAAGAAAGCAGGCGTATCATGGAACTGGGATGGCCTGTGGCCAGGCCATGAGCTCCCTATACTATATCACTGCTTACACTTGTCCACTATGATACGTCCCGGGGGACCTGACGCTAGGAAATGCTGTGCAAAGACCCTCTGCACTGTCTGCCAGGACTGCTTTAGCAAAGTACTGCAGAGATGCCTGGCCCTGGGGTCCGTAGGCATGGAGCCCAGCCAAGCTATAGACAGCTCTGGCCCCTGCTGAAGGAGGACAGCCTGCTCAGACTGTCTCCTTGGCTTGTGGGCTGTGTCTTTTCCCAGTGTCTCTGCATGCCAACTTCCCTCTATTTGTCTCTCTGCACGTGAATTTCTTCTTGCTAAGACGACACCAGTCACCAGCGTGGTGGCGCATGCCTTCCAGGAGTTGAAGTAGGGGAATCATGAGTTTGAAGCTACCCTGGCCTACATATCTGAGGAAAGATAGTCGAGGTTGTCTTCTGGCCTACACACACACACACACACACACACACACACACACACACACACAGTGCCTGCGTACCCATATACGAATATAAACACAACAAAAATCAGTCTCCTATTATAAAATTCAAGATGTCAGCCTCAGAGAACCAGCCCCTCCCACAAACCATGGCCCATCCCACTTGCCCACACAATAAGTCAGTACGGTTCATGGAAGGAGACCCGGACCCTCTCAGTCACTAGATGAGAATCTCTCTAACCACAGTCATGCTGGAATATGAAGTTAGCTTTGCTAGACCCTTGGTTGTTCCTTTTTGAAAGAAATCCTTTATTTGAAGGGGTGGAGGAGAAGAGAGAGAATATGCCACAGTGTACCTGTGGAGGTCAGAGGGCAACTTTCGAAAGTTGTCTCTCTCTTTCCACTTTGTAAGATCCAAGATAAAAGTCAGCTCTCCATATTGGCACACAGGTGCCTTTGCCATCTTGCCAAACCTGCTTCTTTTAAAATCAAAATCTGTAGCTCACTGATAGAGCACTTGCCAAGCACCTAGGTTCAGTCCTCCAGGAAACAGAGGAGGAGGAGGAAGAAAACAGAGGAGGAGGAGAAAGAGGAAGAAGAGGAAGAAGAAGAAGAGGAGGAGGAGGAGGAGGAGGAGAAAAGGCGGAGGAGGAGAAAAGGAGGAGGAGAAAGAAAGAAAGAAAGAAAGAAAGAAAGAAGAGAGAGAGAGAGAAAGAAAGAAAGAAAGAAAGAAAGAAAGAAAGAAAGAAAGAAAGAAAGAAAGAAAGAAAGAAAGAAAGAAAGAAAGAAAGAAAGAAAGAAAGAAAGAAAGAAAGAAGGAAAGAAGGAAAGAAGGAAAGAAGGAAAGAAGGAAAGAAGGAAAGAAAGAAAGAAAGAAAGAAAGAAAGAAAGAAAGAAAGAAAGAAAGAAAGAAAGAAAGAAAGAAAGAAAGAAAGAAAGAAAGAAAGAAAGAAAGAAAGAAAGAGAACGGGGAGGGAGGAAGAGAGGGAGGGAGGAAGGGAGGGAGGGAGGGAGGAAGAGAGGGAAGGAGGGAGGGAGGGAAGGAGAAAAGCAGTTGCCGTAGGTCTAGGTTCTTATGCGGAAACTTCTAGCTTTGATGCCCACTCTGCCCCCTTCTAGCTTTGATGCCCACTCTGCCCCCTTCTAGCTTTGATGCCCACTCTGCCCCTTCTAGCTTTGATGCCCACTCTGCCCCTTCTAGCTTTGATGCCCACTCTGCCCCCTTCTAGCTTTGATGCCCACTCTGCCCCTTCTAGCTTTGATGCCCACTCCGCCCCTTCTAGCTTTGATGCCCACCCTGCCCCTTCTAGCTTTGATGCCCACTCTGCCCCTTCTAGCTTTGATGCCCACTCTGTCCCTTCTAGCTTTGATGCCCACTCTGCCCCTTCTAGCTTTGATGCCCACTCTGCCCCCTTCTAGCTTTGATGCCCACTCCGCCCCCTGCAGAACAACAGCTGGCTGACCCGAGAGCCGCTGCTCTCCAAGAAGGGAACATGGAGTCTTCCCCCAGGACAGCACGTCTTCCCCGGCGTGGGGCAGGACAGCAGGTCTTCCCAGCAAGGGGCCGCCCTATCTGGCGTTTGACAGTGTTTAACTTTTCAGTTATGATTTGTGAGTTTTCATCAACACGCGGCTAAATATGAACTAGCAGTAAAAAGTGGCAGCCAGGAAATAACAGAAAAGGAAGATTATTTGCACACTGTGTTCAGCACAAGGCCAGTCTGGGTTACATAAGATCTGTCTCAGTCAATCAAAAGACTACTAGTGACTGAGCGCTCCTCAAATGTCTGAGGGGTGCTCCTTTGGGGGTCCGGCGGAGCATGATTGGAGGAGGAAGGTGAAGCTCATTTTCCATTGCCATGGTGAGCTGGAATGCAATGGGAAAGCAAGGCTCAAACTGTGACGGGACCCTCTCTCTTCATGCATTTAACAGGTGCACGATGCAGGTGGGGCAGAAAGGGGAGGAGACACCGAGACGGAGGAGGAGAAGGACGGTCGGCGGGTTGTTTAAGGGCCTACGTGCTTGACACCCCACGGCTCGGTAAGCCTGCTCCCCTTCCGATATTAAATGCCCCGTGTGACTACGTCCTATCTGAGTGCAATTAATTTGTCACCCCGGTTAAAAGCGTGTCCCACATATACCGTGAAATTTCAGGTGTCGACTATAAGTTAATCCCAAAGGTGTGCAAAGAAAACATTTCATTCAGAAAGTCCGACAGGACCAAATCAGAAAGGCAGATCACAGGGTCACCTTGGCCTGACTTCCTAATCCCACTTCTGCCTCCCGCCACAGCACGGAGCTCTTACTGCTGTGGAGAGAAGCTGAGAGAGAGAGAGAGGAGAGAGAGAGGAGAGAGAGAAAGAGAGAAAGAGAGAGAGAGAGAGAGAGAGAGAGAGGAGAGAGAAGTTGCTGCACAGAGACAGAAGCTGCTTCAGAGAGAGCGAGAGATTAAGAGAGAGAAGCTGATTTGGAGAGAGAGATTAAGAGAGAGAAGCTACTGCAGAGGGAGAAGCTGCTGCAGAGGGAGAAGCTGCTGCAGAGGGAGAAGCAGCTGGAGAGAGAGAGAGAGAGAAGCTGCACAGAGACAGAAGCTGCTTCAGAGAGAGAGCGAGAGATTGAGAGAGAGAAGCTGTTGCAGAGGGAGAAGCCGGCACGGCGCCCCCTCGATTCAGCCCCGCCCCCCTCAGCTCTCCAATCCCCAGCTCCAGTATTGGGGGAATTGTCTTGTTTTGAGAGACCAGCCTGCCAGCTGCTCGCTGTCCACAGCGAGGGACGGTAGCGAGAACGTCTGGGCAGCTGCAGTTAACTGAGGCAGGCAGCCGCCCAGGAAGGGCGCCCGAGACTCGCCACCCTGCGTGCTGCTGTGTCCCCTGCGCAGTCCCCGGCTCACACGATGGAGCAGAGCAAGTGAGTCTTCCACTGTTTTCCTGCCCAAAGGCTATCAGCAGATAAAGTGCCCGTTGGACGCCACCCCAGGTTCCAATCCTCCCTCTTGGCATCCCTGGAGGATTGACTCCACGCTCGAGGCGCTGTCCCAGAAGCACTTTGTCCGTGGGGTCCCGGGAACCCCACCCACATCATCCCGGGCTGCCACGATGAAGCACCAAGATTAGGGGGCTTCTGAGACTGCAGGGCTTCCGGTAGAGCTTGGAGATGCCGTCCCGCCCATCAGATCAGCCGTCACCAAGAAATCCAACCACAATGCTGGGGGTGGGCCCTGGGTCTGAGTAAGAGAGGGACCCTTGCATTTTGCTGGAGGGGTGTAAACTGGTGCAGCCACTGTAAACACCCGTGTGGAGTTTCCTCGAAAAACAAGAACACGACTACCAGCTACACCTAAAAGTCCCCATCCCACAGAGATGCTTGCACACCCGTGTCCCCCATACACGCATGCACAGTATCACAGCGACACACCCATGTTTGTTCATTCACTACGTGCAAGAACCAGCAGGCAAAACCCACTGAGATGTTCCTGGACAGAGAAACGTGATCGGTGCACGCCAGCAGCCCTGAAGAGAAACTCAAGTGTGTCATTTGCAACAAATGGACAGGACTGGAGAGCGCCATGCTAAGCGGAGTGAGGGAGGCTCATGAAGATGCGTGCCACGTGCTTTCACGCATGCAGAATCTGTTTAAAGACATGAACGTCCACGGCAGGCTATTAGAGAAGAAAAATACCTGTGGGACAGATAGGAAGCAAGAGAGGGTAAAGGGGTAATGATCCAAGTACTTGATGTTTACATAAAAAATAAAATTATAAGATACGAGATTTTCTTGTGTGTGTGTGTGTGTGTGTGTGTGTGTGTTTGCATATAGGTGATGTCTGACATTTTTACATGGGATATGGGGATCTGAACTCAGGGTCCCTTTGCTTGTGAGGCAAGGGCTTTGACCACTGAGCCGTCTCCCAGCTGCCAGCGCTGCGTTGCCCACAGCAAATGCCAGCGGCTCTGTAACAGGGTTATGCCTAGTGACTCACAGCTGAAAACAACTCCGTCCCCACTCCTGACCCGTGTCTGATGCAATGTTCACACAGCCCTCCTAAGCCCAGCTCCGGACAGTCACCAGAGCGACCCCAACAGCCACAGACAGCCTGCCACCTGGAACTTTCACCTCTAACACTTGCCCCGTCTTATCTCGTGGCTTAGCCCAAAGGTCAAAGCGCTTAGCTGCTGAAAGATCCGGGTTCAAATCACAATTCTGCCACTTGGCACATCGGAAGGAGCGAGCGAATTTCTCCAATTGCCTAAGACTCTGTTTCCGCACTGCTTATTAGAAAATACTTTCTCTTCCCTTCCCTTTTGTGACTAGGCTGTATTTTATGAATCCTTATAAAGCCTTCTATACACTGTCCTGGAACGTGGTGGGTTATAAATAAAGTGTGGCTGCAAAACAGAGATAATATTTGCTGGCCGGGGTGCCGAGAGGATTAGCCGTGACGTAGGCAAAGCACCTGGAGGAGAGAATCGGCCTCTGTCACCCACATCATTATTTTGGGGGGATGAATCTCGGCAAATACCTCCTCAGACATCAAGCAAGAAACCAATTTCCTTGAAAATAAATGTCACAGATATGAAAGGCTTATCGAGAAAGGAAGAAAGAATCTCTAGTCAGGACACCATCCAGGGGTACAGTCAGGCTATGGGAGAGGCCTCTTGGGAAACCAAGGGTGACCCTTTGGGAAGGTTGAAAAGACGGGACTGAAGGTGACAGGTTCACCCATGAGTCATTCTAATTCTCCATGACCTCCCCAGGGACAATGCTGAGCTAGGAATGAGTCAGATGGGACGCAAGGACTGACTAGCATCCAGAGACCATCAAAAGAAGTCAGGAGTGGAACAGCTTTGCCGGTAGCTCGAAACCTGGTGTGGAATAAGCCTGTCATGTAGTAAATAACAATAATTAATAATAATTTTACCTGGCAATATTCGAACCAAAAAAATCATATCGACGTTGAAGACCCATCCATTTCTTCAGTAAACACATGATCTGGAATCAAAACTTTCAATTAATAAGAAAGCATGGGCTGGAGAGAAGGAGTTAAATGTCCTTGCCTTCCAAACAGAAGGGTCTGAGTTCAGATCCCCAAATCCTATGAAAAAAATCTCAGGCAGGGGCTGGAGAAATGGCTCGGGGTTAAGACTCTGCCTCAAGAGCAGAAGGTCCTGACGTTAGATCCCAGGTTCTATGTAAAAATGTCAGGCGCGAAGACAAAGCCTAGGAAATTCCAGAGCAAAGAAAAAAACAGATTCCCAATGTCACCCTTGAGCCTCCACACTCAAGTGCCCTCTTGTATGCAGACCCATACACACATGTCCACCCACCACATGCGCACACACACACGTGCACACGCACACGCACATGCATGCACGCGTGCACTCATGCAAAAAGCAAACAAGCAGAAGCATGAGCCAGTCATCCGAGACGGCAGGGAATAGAACACAGAGGACTCGACCAGGGAGGCAGAACGTGAGACTCCATCGCTGTAAGAAAAGACACGGAGGTCTCTTCCAATCACAGACAGCTGGGCGCAGGGGCACACGCCTTTCAACCCAACACTTGGATGACCCAGGCAGGGAGATCGAGAGTCAGAGGTCAGCCTGGGTTACACAGAGCAGTGTCTTGAGAAACAAACAAAAATACATATCCGAGCAGACAACTGCAAAGGGGACTTTTAAAATTGCGAGACAATTCCAGTAAGACAGCAAATCTCAACTGGGTTCTTGGAAGGGAAGGCATGTGTCGGTTTTCCATGACTGTGACAAAATGCCTGCGAAAAACAACTTGTGGAGAGGAAAAGCTTATCTGGGCTCTCTGTTTCAGAAGTTTCATCACTTGGCGGCTTGATTCTGCTGCCTTTGCACCTGTGATAAGACAGATCCCTCTCATGGGGATGTCATGGCACCCGACGATGGCTGCGGAACAGAGAGACGGGAAAACAACTGGGCCCCCAAATCCCCTTCAAGGGCACGACCCAGTGGCCTAACTTTCCCCCACAAGGCCCCACCTCCTACAGCTCTGTCATGTCCCCACAGAGATACTGAACAGCGACCCAGCCACCCACTCTCGCCCTTTGAGGTGCTTGGAGACTACAAGACACAGCGTCTGAATGCTCAGAGTCGTAGACATGTAAACTTACAAACCCAAGACAGGACCTTCCAGCGAAAGGGGGTGGCATCTGTCTATAACGCCTGCACTCGATTCAAAGCTATCCTGGATTACACTGTGAGATCCTGTCTCAAAACACCAGGTATTTATTTATGAAACAGAGGGGGAGAGAGAGAGAATATGCACATGGATAGAGATCAGAGGACGACTTTCAGAAATCAGTTTCCTTCTACCTGGGGGTTTCTGAGGATCTAACTCGGATTACCAGGTTTCTAAGCGGGTACCTCTCCTGTTGAGCTAGCCCAACACCAATAATCTCTTAAAGTAAATGAATAATAATAACAAACTTCCATTTTCTCTGTGCTCCTTTGGGTGGAGGTGGATTTAGATGAAGGCGTGTGTACTGATCACCAAGTGCAAATACTCAGGTAGTAAACAGCTCACTGGCCAGAGTGGTCAACCACGTGTTGTGTCTCACGCACATATACCAGTGTATAATCTTAACTCAGAAAGAGAATGCTCCCAGGGACTAAAGCTGGATGAGTAGTGAAGGGAAATGCCCTGTCAGTGGGGTGGCCTGAAGAGAGGCAACTTGATTTTTCACAAGAGGTCTGAACCCCGACAAGAGCAGACAAGCCAAAGGGAACCCTGGGGTCCGTAGAGGCAGATAGGCAGGAGGGTGGGAGGGAGTGGGATGGACTGATGGAGGGAAGGGAGGAGAATTGGAGGGAGGGGGATAGAGGGAAGTAAGGATAAGTACTCAATATGCTTATAAAACAAAAATAAATTTAAAAAATAAAATTGGATTATGAAAACTTTAAAAAATGAGAAGCAGTAAAATTAGGAAAGTATAGGTGAATCCTCTTTTTTGTGGTGATGTTTGAGAATCAATGTCAGGGTCATGTGTATGTGTGTATGCGTGTATCTGTCTGTCTGTCTGTCGGTCTGACTGATGACTGACTATCTGAGGTCACTGTGTTTAACAGTAGAAGCCCAAGGATGACTTCGGGAGTCACCCGGGATTGTGCTACCTTCTCTTTGCTTTGCTGTGAGGTTTCCCAGGCTCCGTCTTCCAAGGCCGGAAGTATAAGTCACCATTATTTCTGCCTCATGTTTTTACATGGGATCCGGGATCCAAACTCAGGACCTTCTGCTTGCGAGGCAGAGGCTTAACCCCTGAGCCATGTCTCCAGCCCTGGGTGTAGCATCTTAATGAGAGACTTTAAAGCAGAGGTGACAGAGGTCAGAGCTACATTGGCTTTTCTAGGTTGTGATGCTTGTTCCAAGTTTTTCACCAAACATGTTCTGTGATTTATGAGATGTGGGAGAAAGTGCATTAATTTTGCAAAAGATAATGTTATAGATCTTAAGTCTTTTCAATATGCACTATTAAACTTGTAATTCTTAATATTAAAAAAGGAAGAAAGAAAATGCTCCCAAGATCAATATTCACATACTGCCTCCCATCCACATGGGGGTGAGAGAGATGAAGGTCTTGGTATCCTCTGCTGGGTTCTTTTATCCTTGAATACACACACACACACACACACACACACACACACACGCACGCACGCACGCACGCACACTTCAAGCCTGGAATGTTATGGAAGACAGGTCTGACAAGTCCCCAACATGGGTGACTGGCTTTGGCATATGGAGGTATTTTTAGCAGTTGATCTCCAGGCATAGCCAGATGCTTCTCTTTGGGTTCGCAATGGGACGTCTCCTTGAAATCTGCCCTGAGGCCCAGACTTTCCCTCCAGAACAGCTGGGGGACGAGCAGACATCCAAGAAACACCGCATCTTACAATCTCAGTAACTCTGACTTTGGAGTGGCTGATTTTTCTTCATCTCAGAACAAGTGTCTTGATGCCCTTTGCATGTCAATCTGGTCCAGGCAAATGATCTGGAAAGCACAGTCAAATTCACCTTTGATAGTCTGGAAAAGTCATAGATAGGTTTGTCCCAAGGAAACAAAGAAAAAGAAATCAGCTCAACTTGAGGAGGAAACAAGAAAGTACCCAGAGAAATGAAGACTTGGGTTTCTCTGATCTTAGCGCCTTGGAGCATTTCACATAAATCTTAACATCTTGTTTGCTCTCGAGAGCAAGAGCTATGGCCACAGAACCACCTCCCACATGACGTCATGCCCCAGGCCTCCTTTCCGGATAATTTTTAAAACTTTACTTATTTATTCATTTAGTGTGTGTGTGTGTGTGTGTGTGTGTGTGTATCAGAGAATACTGTGTATCTCTGTGGAGGAGCAAGAGTGACTTTGCGAATCACCCTGTATTGCTTCTACCTCCTTTTTGCTTCACTCTGGGATTTCCCAGGCTCCACCCACCGAGACTGGAAGTGCAGGCTGCCACCATTTCCAACCGGCAGTTTTTGCTTTGTTTTGTTTTGTTTTTAACGTGGGGCCTGGGATCCAAACACTGGACCTTCTGCTCTCGAGGCAGAGTCTTAACCCCTGAGCCATCTCTCCAGCCCCATCCAGATTTTGATATTCATCTCCATTGTTACATCACATGAAAACCATCGAGATTACTTTCTGGTCGTGTGAACTGCAACATGCCAGCAAGGACCACTTAGGTAGAATGTGCCCCCAGACAAAAAGGTCTTCCAGGTACATAAAAACAGTTCTAGGATCCAGGATGTATCCTTTCTGGTCAAGCTTTTTAGAAAACTGATCTGCATAAAAGTTGGACTAAGGGGCTGGGGATGTGACTCAGTGGGCAGAGCACTTGCCAGCCCACACAAAGCCCTGGGTTCAGTACTTGGCGTTGCACAATCTGGACATGGCGGTGCCGGCTGTGGTTCTTGCATTCAGGATGCGGAGCAGAAGGATCAGACGTTCAATGTGATCCTCAGCTACGGTAGCCAGCTCGAGGACAGCCAGGGGACACGTGAGACCCTGCCTCCGAAATAAGGGGGAAAAGACAGAAGCAGGTAACAGGCACATTCCTGCCTTGCCAGGAAATGACTGCAGCTCCTGGGGAGTCAAAGAACTTCATAAGGACATAATGGACGGAGAAGAGAAAAACCTGTGGGAGCTGCGAAGGCCCTGACGCCATGAACATTAAATTAACAACCTCCGGTGGCCATAGCTTCATCATGGAGAGAGAACATGCGTGAGGAACATGCGTGGGGCAGGCCAGCTTGCTGAGAACAGAACTAATGCGGTCTGTTTCCGAGCAATCCCTTCACATGCGCTATTGGAGATTTGCATGCAGGGCTGGAGAGATGGCTCAGGGGTTCAGGCCTCTGCCTTGCAAGCAAAAGGATCAGAGTTCAGATCCCGCATGCCACATAAAATCTCTGGTGGAAGAAGTGTCAGTGTTTTGTATACTGGAAGACAGAGCTGGGAAACCTCAGAGCAAAGCAAAAAGGAGATGGAGTAACCCAAGATGATTCCCAAAGTCACTCTTGGGCCTCCTGATACACATACATTTTACCTATAAGGTTCGCTGTAATGACAGGTCCACAGAGATTCCCACATTCCCAATTGCATGGGAAATTGCACTAGAATAGGCGGCAAACTTCTTGGAGTGTTAAATACTAATAATACGACAAGATAAAAATTGAAATGTGCATTCCTGAAATGTCAGTAAGAAATTCAAGGGAAGCTAGTTAAGCCCAGTGGTAGCGTGGGCATCCGGGGCTCTCCGCAGCCGATATGAACGGCCAAGAGCAGCCCAGTGAAGCAGCTCTCCAGGAAGAAGGGACGGCCGCTTCTCATTCATTCTACTGACAGTCACTAGGAGTCCTCCAGCCCTTCTGTGCAGAGGGGCCAGTGACCTGGACAGGAAAGAGATGAACTCCCGATGGGCAAAGACAGGGTTGCTATGAACTGAGGATATCAACCTCCAATAGACCTGGATCCCAAATGCAGGAAAAGCTAACAGGATGTGTGATACCATAGAAGACTTTGGAGCTGCGACCATGATCCCCACCTGGCAGTCAAAGAAGCTACTGATAAAGAGGCAAAGAAGAGACTGAACCATTTCAAAGCTCTTCCTTTGCAAGCATGAAGACTTGAACTCAATCCCCAGAACCCACATAAAATACCGGATATGGTGATGAGTACTTGTCACCTCAGGAGTGACAGGCAGGTCCTGGAAGTTTGCTGGTCAGCTGGTCAGCCTACTTGCCGAGGGTCCACAGGATCAACCAGCACATCTAGTACCTGCAAAATCTCTGGGTTCAATCTCCATCATTGGAGGAAAAGAAATGAAAAGATTCCAACGTCCGTAAACCTCAGGGTGCGTTCCCACTGTACATATTCTGGGAGGATGAAGCAGTCATAATTTAGCTGAGATGTATGACGTATAGTGAAACTCTCTGATGAGATCCAAGAGGGCCCCAGCTTAAAAGGAAAGTGGGTGTTCCTACACTTCAAGAGCTCTTGAGAAAGTCCACAAGGGAAGAATAAAAATGGGTACAAAACAAGACCCGATGGCAGGGACTTCCAGCTGCTCTTGGAAGGACAGCTGAGAGAGGCTCCAAGGCTTGGCTGGGGGGTGCATGTGGCTGTGGGGGAGTTTGGACAAGGCTCTCCGGCAGACCTGGGCTTGGCAGAGACAAGAACCAGGAGGGCAGGAGACAGGAAGAAGGGGGCAGAGATTAGAATTAAAGGAGTGGAAAGGCAGAAGCCGCAGAAGAAAGGAAGATGGGGGCCATCCAAGCATGGGACTTATCTTAGCAGTCAGACTGGATGATGCGTGCCTGGGGTCCCAGACCAGAGCTGGCCAGAAGGGAGGATGCCTGAGGCTCGCTGACTCGCCAGCCCGGCCTGTTGGTGAGTCCCAGACCACGGAGCAGTGCTGTCTCAAAAGCAAGGTGGAGGGCTGGGGAGATGGCTCAGGGGTTAAGCCTTTGTCCCCCAAGAAGAAGGACCTGAGTTCAGATCCCCAGATCCCACATAAAAATGCCAGGCAGATATGGCGGCACCTGCCATTCCAGCCCTGGAAGGTGGAGCCTGGGAAACCCCAGAGCACAACATTAAGGGAGTAGAACAATCCAGGATGATTCCTGATGTCACCCTTGGGCCTCCTCAGATACACACATACACATGCCCTCTGATACACATGCACACACACACACACCATGCACATACATGAGACACATATATACACACAACAAGGAAAAAATGATGGAGAGGAAGGAAAGTGCAAGACTGGCCTATTGTATCTTCCAAGTGTCAAAGAACCACATGCTTACATAGAAAAGCTTGACTGTACGACAAAGAAAAAATGAAGTTTGCCCATAACTCCCTGTTTTTCTCAAGAACCTATTCCCTTTTCCATTCACATAGAACTTTTTATGAAGCTCTGTTTTACAACTAATTCTTTAATTTTTTTATTATTTTATTATTTATTCAATTGTGCATGTATGTGTGTGCGCATGTGTGTATGTATGTATGTGTGTAGAACCACAGACAAATTCGGGAACCACCATGGACGCCTCCACCTCCTCCTTGTTTACTCTGCCCCGGGATTCACAGGCTCCGCCCACCAGGACCAGAAACGCAGGCCGCCCCCGCTTCCGCCCGGCGTCTATACGTGGGATCTGGGATCCGAACTCAGGACCTTCCGCCTGCAAGGCAGAGGCTTAACCCCTGAGCCACCTCTCCAGCCCTTACAACTAATTCTTAATCGAGCTGTAATTGACCTTTGACACAATGGGTCAGAAATTTCACAAGAGGCCTGAACCCCCACAAGAGTAGACAAGCCAGAGAGAACCCTTAGAAGGGTCCTTAGAAGTGGACAGGCAGCTCCGCCGGTCGGGATGCGCACGCGAGATCCAGCCGGGGCCTCACCCCGCGCCCTAGGTAAGCTCCGCCCGCGCCCGCCCACCAGGACCCCAGGTCAGCCCACAGGGACCCGGCTCCGACTCCCGCCATCCAGCCGGAGCCGCGCGGGGGCCGAGGGACGAGGAGGACCTCCCCCTGCGCCCGGGCCCCGCCCCAGCTGCCCTCGGGTTAAATAGCTCCACACTGTCGCCCCCATCCTCCCTTTTCACCCCACTGCGCTCCGCCAGTCGGGACGCGTACGCGAGATCCAGCCCCACGACCTAGGTAAGTCCCCGTTCGGGCCCCGCCCACCAGTACCCCAGGCCAAATAATTCAGTTTAGTGAAATTGAGAGATCTTAAGAGTTAAAATGACAATGCCAAAGTCAAAGTGCAAATCCATGAGAAGCAACACTCAAGTAAACAAATTTCCCACTGAAGGAATTAATCCCATAATGTTAGACTCCAACAAGAACAAACCCGCGGAAAAAAGCCAAGAAAGCCTGACCCAGGATAACGACTTTCAAAATATGATCATTACCATGTTCAATACTATGAAAGAGGAAATCCGGGAGGAATTACATAATCGAATCAATCGCTTTGAAGAGGAACACAACAGACACTTGGAGGAGTTGAGAAAAACAGTGCAAGAAACAAAAAGTGGCATAGAGCAGTTAAAACAAACTCAAGCAGAGTTTAAAACTGAGCTAAAAGACAAGTTGAACGCCACAGAGAGTCTTATCAACAGAACTAATGAAGCAGAAAACAGAATTTCAGACCTTGAAGATAAAGTGGGAGTACTAACCAGCTCAATGGAAGAGGTTGTTAAAGCCAAAAAGATACTTGAGAGAAATATCCAAGAGATATGGGACACCCTGAAGAAGCCTAACATGCGTATTCATGGAATACCAGAGCAAGAATCTCAAAATACCACCCCTGAGGAAATTTTTCAAACGATCATCAAGGAAAACTTTCCTCATCTAAAAAAAGAGAGGCCCATTCATATACAAGAGGCATTCCGCACCCCAAACAGATACGACCAAAATAGAAGCACACCGCGGCAAATAATAGTTAAAACACTCCACATTCAAGATAAAGAACTGGTGCTGAGAGCTTCAAGGGAGAAAAAACAAGTCACTTTTAAAGGCAAACCTATTAAAATAACAAATGACTTCTCAGTCGAAACAGTAAAAGCAAGAAGAGCTTGGAGAGACATACTTCAAGTATTGAATGAGCAAAAATGTCAACCCAGGCTGATTTACCCTGCAAAACTATCAGTCATGATCGAGGGAGAAAGAAAAATTTTCCAGCACAAAGACAACTTTAAGGGATACATGGCCACCAAACCAGGCCTTCAAAAACTGCTAGAAATGATACTCAAGCTTGAAGAAAAAAACAGGCATATCCAGGAGAACAGAAGGCAAATATAACACCATTAAAAGCGAAGCAATATACTTATAAAAGCTACTAAACATAATAAATGTCTGGAATTAACAATAGTTTCTCCATTATAACACTAAATGTTAATGGACTTAATTCACCGATCAAGAGACACAGATTACAAACTTGGATTAAAAATCATAATCCATCAATCTGTTGCCTGCAGGAAACCCATCTCACCACAAAAGATAGGCACGCTCTAAAAATAAAAGGCTGGTCAACAATTCTACAAGCAAATGGAAGCAAAAAACAGGCAGGGGTAGCCATTATGCTATCAGACAAAGTGGATTTCAAACCAAAAAAAATTATAAGAGACACGGATGGATACTACATTTTAGTCAGAGGTACAATTCACCAGGAAGATTTCACAATACTGAACATATATGCACCCAATACGGGCCCCTCCACATTCATTAAGAAAACCCTACAGCGTCTAAAGCAAGAAATCAACCCCCAAACGATAATTCTTGGGGACTTCAACACCGCCCTCTCTACATGGGATAGATCAACAGGTCAAAAGCTTAACAGAGACACTTTGGAACTTAATCAAACCCTGAAAGAAATGGACCTCACAGATCTCTATCGAACTTTTCACCCACGCACCAAAGAATACACATTTTTCTCAGCAGCACACGGAACTTTCTCCAAAATAGATCACATATTGGGCCACAAAATGAATCTACACATATACAAGAAAGTTGAAATTCTAACCTGTGCCCTATCAGACCATCACGGCCTAAAGCTGGACATCCACAACACATCAAACAAGAGAAAATACACTAACTCCTGGAAACTTAACACTATGATGCTGAATGAGAACTGGATTCAGGAAGAAATTAAAAAGGAAATTCGAGATTTCCTGAAAGTGAATGATAACGAAAATACAACTTACCAAAATCTCTGGGACACAATGAAAGCTGTTCTAAGAGGTAAGTTCATAGCTCTTAATGCCCATGTCAAAAAAATGGAAACATCAGAAATAAACAACTTAACAATGCAGCTTAAAGCTTTAGAGAAACTAGAGCAATCTGATTCCAAAAGCAGTAGAAGAGAAGAGATTAGCAAATAAGGGGAGAAATATCTGAAATCGAGACTAAGAAAACGATAGAAAAAATCAACCAATCAAAAAGCTGGTTCTTTGAAAAAATTAACAAGATTGATAGACCCCTAGCTAAACTAACCAAAAGCAAGAGAGAGAAAACCCAAATTAACAAAATTAGAAAAGAACATGGAGTTATCACTACTGATACCCAAGAAATCCAGAGAATTATAACATCATATTTCAAAAACTTATACTCTGTGAAGTTTGACAACACAAAAGAGATGGATGAATTTCTAAGTAAACACAACTTACCTAAATTGAATCAGGAAGTTGTGAATTATTTAAATAGTCCTATAACATATAAGGAAATTGAGGAAGTAATCTCGAATCTTCCCACCAAAAATGTCCTGGACCAGATGGATTCAGCACAGAGTTCTACCAGACATTTAAGGAGTTAATAACACCAATACTCCTTAAACTGTTCCATCAAATAGCAAAGGAAGGAACACTACCAAATTCCTTCTATGAAGCTAATATCGTTTTAATCCCAAAACCTAATAAAGATTCACTTAAAAAAGAAAACTATAGGCCGATCTCCCTGATGAACACAGATGCAAAGATTCTCAACAAAGTCTTAGCAAATCGGATTCAAAAACATATCAAAAAGATCATTCACGGGGACCAAGTAGGCTTCATCCCCGGCACACAAGGTTGGTTCAACATACGCAAATCAATAAATGTAATTCATCATGTAAACCAGTCCAAAGTCCAAGACCACATGATACTCTCGATAGATGCAGAAAAAGCTTTTGACAAGATCCAACAGCCTTTTATGATCAAAACGCTAGAGACAGTAGGAATGGAAGGAACCTTTATCAATATAATAAAAGCTGTATACAACAAGCCCACAGCAAGGATTATGCTCAATGGGGAACAATTGGAAGCATTCCCACTTCGATCAGGAACTAGACAAGGCTGTCCACTCTCACCACTTCTATTCAATATTGTACTTGAAGTCTTAGCTGAAGCCATAAGACAAGAAAGGGACATAAGAGGGATTCAAATCGGCAAGGAAGAAATCAAGCTATCCCTATTTGCAGATGACATGATCTTATACCTGAGGGATCCCAAAAACTCCACCAGGAAGCTCCTGGAACTAATTGAGAAGTTCAGCAGGGTGGCAGGATACAAAATAAATGTGCAAAAATCAGAGGCCTTCCTATATGCCCAGAATGAAAGAAGTGAAAAAGCCTTGAGAGAAACCATGCCATTTACTATAACCCCTAAAAAAATGAAATACCTTGGTATAAACCTAACTAAGGAGGTAAAAGACCTTTACAATGAAAACTTTAAAACCCTAAAGAAAGAAATTGCAGAAGACACCAGAAGGTGGAAAGACCTCCCTTATTCCTGGATTGGCAGAATCAACATTGTAAAAATGACCATCCTACCAAAGGCAATATACAGATTCAATGCTATACCAATCAAAATCCCAAAGCAATTCTTCAAAGAAGTTGACCAAATAATCTCAAAGTTCATATGGAGGCACAAAAGACCCAGGATAGCAAAAACAATCCTGAGTAACAAAAACACAGCTGGAGGTATTACCATACCAAACCTAAGTCTATACTACAAATCCATAGTTATAAAGACAGCCTGGTACTGGCTCCAAAATAGACACACAGATCAATGGATAAGGATTGAAGACCCAGATATAAGCCCACAAAGTTACAGCCATTTGGTCTTTGACAAAGGGGCCCAAAGAATCCAATGGAAAAAGAACAGCATCTTCAACAAATGGTGCTGGCAAAACTGGATCTCCACATGCAGAAGATTAAAGCTGGACCCGTACTTGTCACCATGTACAAGACTTAATTCCAAATGGATCAAGGACCTTGATATCAGGCCAGAGACTTTAAAAACCATAGTTGAAAGGATAGGGAACTCCCTCGAGCTGATTGGGCTAGGCCAACACTTCCTAAACAGACATCCAATGGCACAGTCACTGCTACCAACTCTCAACAGTTGGGATCTTGTGAAATTAAAGAGCTTCTGTTCAGATAGAGAGATTGTCACACGAGCTCAAAGGCAACCCACAGAATGGGAGAAAATCTTCACTAACCACATATCTGACAGAGCTCTACTGTCCAGAGTGCACAAAGAACTTAGAAAATTAAACTCCAAGGAAAACACTGGCCCAATTAAAAAATGGGCCCTGGAACTTCAAAGAAACTTTACCAGGGATGAAATTAAAATGTCTAACAATTATCTTAAAAAATGCTCCACTTCCTTCGCCATCAGGGAAATGCAAATCAAAACTTCCCTGAGATATCATCTCACCCCGGTCAGGATGGCAAAAATCCACAATACAAACGACAAATGCTGGAGAGGATGTGGAGAGAGGGGAACTCTCCTACATTGTTGGTGGGAATGCAGGCTCATACAGCCACTCTGGCGAGCCGTCTGGAGATTCTTAAAGAAATTAAAGATTGAAATGCCGTATGACCCTGCTATCCCACTTTTGGGAATAACCCCCCATGCAGCAGAGGTTCGCCTCGATAGTACAAGCTCGACCATGTTCATAGCAGCACTGTTTACAATAGCAAAGTCATGGAATCAACCTAAATGTCCAACAGTTGACGAGTGGATAAGGAAACTGTGGTACATCTATACAATGGAGTACTACTCAGCCATCAAAAATGATGAATTACTGGAATTTGCTGGGAAATGGATGTCATTAGAAAGAATTATATTAAGTGAAGTATCCCAAACCCAGAAAATTAAGCACCGTATGTACTCCCTAATAGGTGGCTCCTAGTACCAAACTCACCCAGCCCACATTGAGACACTCAAAAGTAAACCTATGTAACACAGTAATTGCAAGGATTATGAACAAGAGAGATGGGTTAGGAGGGCCACACCAGAAACAAGGAGAGAGGAGACCATGTTACAGCAGAGAAAATAGGCCTCCATCAAGGTCTGTAAGTAAGTAATAAGAAACCTGGTTAAGTTCACAGACGTTCTTTCCTGATCTCACCAGAAGGGGAGGGCATATAGTCTAGCAGATAAAAAGTAATCATTTTGCAAATGGGTGATGGACCCCTCCCTCAGTGAGGTTTCCTACTCTTATTACATCTACCCTTGAATGTGCTATTACAACAAGACTCCAGTTTAACAGCTTTTTGTCTCTGGCCAGGGGGTGACATACAGTGCCCAGCAGAATGGAGTGAAGGGAATTGCAGGAGCAGCAAAACTGCAAAAGAAAATCAACAAACCACAATCCAGAACTTCAGAGACTCTATATCAATCACATAGAACTAGGCCAGCCTAATCTCTCCCCATCCTGGAGCTCAGGGACATTTGCGGAAGAGGGGGCGGTAAGATTGTAAGAGCAAAAGGATGGGAGGAGCAACGATTTGCAAGATTCTCAACAATAGTTGGGGCCAAAGCAATCATAATGGGACTTTGCATGCCCTGCGCAATGTCCAGTGCACTGTTGCCCTCATAAAGTCTAGCATCTGTTAAGGGCACCGAGACCCCTGGAGGCAAGGGATTGACAGCCATAGTAGTGATCTTATGCTTAAGGGGAACAAGAGAAAGGGCTTATGGAAATGCCACTGGGTCCTTATATGTCATCGGAGAGGAGGACCCAGTGGAGAGTTAGGCGTACACAATAAAGGACTCTCTGGGAATTGGGGGGGAGGCACTGGGGGAAGGGGAGGGGGAGGAGGGGGGAGGGAGGGAACTGGTAAAAAATTTTAAAATGTATAATTAAATTTTTAATAAAAAAAAAAAAAGAAGTGGACAGGCAGGAGGACGGCAGGGAGTGAAATGGATTAATGAAGAGAAGGGAGGAAAATGAGAGGGAGGGAGGATAGAGGGAAACAAGGATAAGTACTCAATATGCTTGTAAAACTAGAAAAATAAAATAATTTTTACATTATTGTTTAATTTCCATCTTAGGCTAGACAGAAATTTAAACGGGTCCAGCTATGACAGGGAAGAACAAGACGGAACTTCTTGCCTCCAGCTTGTATTTGTCATCCCCGTATGATTTTAGAACTGCCACTGCCCCCAAAGTTCACATTAGCCCCCGCATGCAATTCACCTTTCTACTGAAACCGCACTAAGGTGTGTGCTAGGATGCCCCAGGTATTTCCAAAAGTGGAAAGCATTCTATTGCCTAGCTTTTCGGGAAGGAAGATGAGAAGTGTCAATCATAAGACATAGGCAGGAAATGCTAGCACCATAGTTATCCATCGTGTCTATGCCCTGGCTACATCAGGACCAGAGGCATGAAGCAACTTCTGCTCCTACTGCCTTCTCTCATCCCCAGGGAAACGCCTTCTTTCACAGGGGTCCCACTTCCCAGCATTTAAGATGAAAGAAATGGTCTAGAAATAAGTCCAGCTTTTATACCCCCAAAGGCTCTCCAGCCAGAACAAATCCATGTTTTCTAGAACTCCAAAGATCAGGGATTTAGTTCTAGCTACAGGAAAGATTATCCAATGGCATTTCATTCCATTTCATGCCAATCTCAAACAACCTGGATTGTCTTCTTTCTTTGGGGAAGAAGAGGGGATAGACATACGCTTAGTTTCCACTGTTAATGCTTTCCCAAGAAGGATCTCCATTCATTGGTAGCTCACCTCTGCTATAAACTGATACTAAAATATGCAAACATGACCCCCTCCTATCAGCCACGCCCTCGGCGCCTCTGCCTCCCGCACAAGGCTCTTGTCTGTAAACCGAAATGATTGGAAAGCTGCACACTTCCCCAGGAGGAACTTCCCAATGTTCTGATTTGTATTCACCAAATAGTTGAATGGAATAGGGTCGGTGTCAGACAGAATTAGCCCAGGTTGACAAATGGGCTAAGAGCCCAAAAGACTCTCAAGGTGGATACACAGGTCCAGCCACAATGGAGGGCTCCCTGAATGAGCACAAACCTCAGAAGTTTGGTTCTGGGATAAATTCTGCCCTCTCATTCTACACACACAGGAAAAATAAACCATGAAAAGTCACCGAATGGTTGTCTCTGCCGTTCTGCGTTCTTCTTCATACCCTCAGGTGCCTCTGAGAAGAATTGCTATTTTGATTTCTCATTTGTGCTTCTTGAATCTTCCAGAATCAGTTAAGGAAGTGAAGTGCAGAGAAGTTCAATGGATTCTGCCTTCCCTGGGGGTGACTGGAAAGTTCGAAGCATCTTTGTCAGTCCCGCGCCGTCACCCTGCCCCTGCCTGACTTCGTGTCTCTGGGTCTGTACATTGTATGCTCTGTATCGGGGGTACCGACGGCGTCATTTGAACCCCGCCCCTGAGACTTCCAAGATGGGGCTCTTTGAGGAAGTTCCCACATTCTATGTGTTTCGTTGTTTGAACTGTGGAATCGGAATGGCTTCAGGAATTCTCATCCTCGGCCTGTGTGAAGACTAGTTGGTTTGATATGGGCAAAGCACTTGAGATAGGAACTGGCCAATCATAAGCATTCAGTAAATATGAATGATGATGATGACGATAACAATGAGAATAATGACAGTAATAATAACAAATATGATGACTGAGGATGACAATAACAATGATGAAGATGGGAATATGAGGAGGAGGAGGAGGAGGATGATAACACTGTCAACAGCCATTATGATGATGATGATGACACTGCTATTTTGATGTAGATACTGCTGGTAACCATGATAATGATGATGACGATGATGACGACGAAGATGAGGAGGAGGATGTTGATGATGATATTGATGATGATGCTAACAATGTTGATGAGGATGATGGCGGTGGTGGTGGGGACACATTATTGATAATGATGATGACAATTAGCCATGAAGATAATAATAATGATGACTGATGATGATGATGATAACAACAATGATGATGATGATGACACTGTTGATAACCACTGTCATAATGATGAGGAAGATGCTGCTGATAACGATGGTGATGATGATGATCGTACTTGATGACGATGACGATGATTATGGTAACAATGTTGAGGACAATGATGATGACGACACTGTTGACAACGAGGAGGAGGATGATGATGACGAGGATGATGGGAACGTATTGTTGACAATGCTAATGTTTGATAACGATGATGGAGATACTTGATACTGACTCTCACCACTCGCTGTCTTGGGGGGTCCCCAAGGACAGGAACAGCGTCTTGTCCATCAGAACAGAACCTCATTAGTCTTGGTACTTACATCCCCACGTACAAAACAACTGGCCACCAAAAACCCCAAAGAAAAACTAGTTTAAATTTACAGTGAGCTAATAAATGGGTGTGCCAAGCACATGTGCAGGTAGTAGCAGGTGACATAATAAATTCATAAACCAATGATGGCCAGCGGGCTCCAAGCCCACAGACCTGCCCCGCTCTCATTCTGGTAGTGTCCGTCAGGACTGGTTCAGACCCTGTGCCCTGCAAGGTTTCAAAAGGAACAACCACGAGTGGAGATTTCCAAGAGGCCGACCTTGAAGGGCACCCCCAACCTTAATAAGCACCTTTGGGTCTAGCTGGATTCCCTCCATGAGGAGCCCAAGCTAATTTGGCTCTCTTCTTCCTTCTGATCCACTTTCAATAGGAATAATAGCCATTCTGACTCCCCCCTCGGACCTATAAATAATTCAGTCTCATTTGTGTGTCACCGAATATCTTTCAGCAAAAAACCATACAAAGGTCAGGACCAAATAAATGTCTCTTCAATGTTGTGCATAATGTCAAAGTGTATTTTTAGGGTAAATGGTGTTCAGAGAGGAGCGGGAGAGAAACGGTGACGTCATCAAGTACACGTTTGAGTGCTTCTGGCAGAGTTAGGTCCTCAAGCCAGACAGATCCTGTTGCAGTTGATCAGCTGAAGGGGTCTGATGAGGCCATGGTGCCTCAGAAGGTTATCTTAGAAACAGCATTACAACATAGTCTCACCAAGTTTCTCAAGTGTGCAGAATGTAGAGGGATAAAGCTGCTTCGAGCTGGGGAGACGGCTCAGGAGTTAAAGCCTTTGCCTCCCAAGCAAAAGGACCTGAGTTCAGATCCCCAGATAGCACACAAAAAAAAATGTCAGACAGATATGGTGGCCTGCAGTTCCAGCCCTGGAAGGCAGAGCCTGGGGAAACCCAGAGCAAAGCAATGAGATTAGAGCAATCCAGAAAGATTTCCCAGAATTACTCTTGGGATTCCACAGGCACACACATTCAAGTGCCCTCTGGAGTGTGTGTGTGTGTGTAAGCCACTTCTTCCTGGTGTGAATTAAATGAAGCAGTTAACGAGGCAGGAGGGAGCACAGCTCTGATGTCTCTGTCTCTCTCTCTGCTTGTATGAGCCTGCCAAAGTGCCTCAGCTGCCTCAATTTCTCCCTAAACATGGAGATTTCTATCTCGTCCTTTTTCCTCTTCCAGGGACCGTGCCCAGAGACATTCAGAATGGTCCAGCGCTTGACATACCGTCGTAGGCTTTCCTACAACACAGCCTGTAACAAAACTAGGCTGTCCCGGACCCCTGGTAATAGGATTGTTTACCTTTATACTAAGAAGGTCGGGAAAGCACCCAAGTCTGCATGTGGAGTGTGTCCAGGCCGTCTTCGAGGGGTTCGTGCTGTGAGACCTAAAGTCCTTATGAGATTGTCTAAAACAAAAAAAACACGTCAGCAGGGCCTATGGGGGGGTCCACGTGTGCTAAGTGTGTCCGTGACAGGATCAAGCGCGCTTTCCTTATTGAGGAGCAGAAAATTGTCGTGAAAGTGTTGAAGGCACAAGCACAGAGTCAAAAAGCTAAATAAACATGAAACTTTTTAAATAATTAAAAAAAAACCTATCTCCTATGCTTCTAGGGTTTGAGGGTGAAATGTCCCCACGCAGGTGAAATGTCCCAGCTTGAACGCGTGGTCCCAGACCGCAGCCCTGTTTTAAGAGGTTGTGGACCCTTCCGAGGTGCCGTCTTGTGGAGAAAGTGGAGCCCTGGGGATGGGCCCAAGTTCCCTCTGCACCATGGTTTAAAGAACACAACGAGAACTGGGAGATATCCAGCCTGCCATCCAGACGTGTCCCCAGGATTTCAAACACACGGTCCCTGCTGGAAGGGAGGCCATTGCACTCTCAATAAGCATATCTCTTCTTTTCTCATGCAACGTTTAGAATCTGCCAGAACTCCTTTCCATTCCTGTTCAAAGCCAGGAGAAAGCACGAGAGGAAAAAGAAGAGGAGGAAAAGGAAGATAGGAAAGAAGAGAGAGAAGAGAAGGAACTTTACAGACACCATCTTGATCCCATTCTTACTGCTGGTCTGGTCGCCCTGGTGAGTGAGTTCCCAGCAGCCCTGTTGCGGCTACTCTTATTTTACTGTGAGGCAACATTCACAAACAACTTGGGGGATCTGTTGCAGACGAGATAAACTTCAGGACGGTGGGGGTCACTTTACGGAAGACACAACCATAGGCATTAGCAGAGAGAGCAAGAGCAGAGTGGGCTATCAAGGCCACCCCTACGACATGCCTTCCTCCAGCAAGGCTCCACCTCCTAAAGGCGCCACGACCTTCCCAAACATTCACACCAGCTCAGGGGGCAGAGGTATGAGTCTGCGGAGGGGCGACTCACACTCAAACCTGACAAGCCCTCACATATAGCAGAAATGGACGGCATGCATGAGAGGATAAGAGTTCTGTCCACAGCCTCCCAGCTAGTGAAGGGTGAGGTCAGTTTCTGTGGGCTCCAGATACTGTGAGAGGAGACTCCCTATCACCCAACAGTCTCTTGCACCCAAAAGTCACCCTGTCTCTGTCAACCCGCATAGCCTCTTTCCTCAGCAACCCATCTCTCAACATGAAATTACGCTTACACTGCCTTAGTCTCGTCTTTACCCCCGAGCAATCTATGCCGTGTGGCTTTCTTTCAACGCAGACAGGTGTATGGAGAGAATTTCAAGTCAGAGGATCTGTCTTAGCAAAAGATTCCCCTCCTCTGGTAGGAAGCATGTTAGTTGGGATGGACCAGGCGTGGCTTCAATAACCACCATCACCCGGTGACACAGCAGTCACCAAGCTGTTTCTCACTTTTACTGCAGGTCCGTGGGGGTCAGCTGTGACGATGGCCCAGCTCTGTCCTCCCTGGCCCAGCCCCAGTCTGGAACGGTGCTTTGTCAAAGGGACAAGGGAGTGGCTCTTAGGATCGTGGCTGCTGCTGCGAAGGGACCCAGGTCACTTCTCACATTCCATTGGCAGAAGCAAACAGAAGGCATGACGTCACTGGGGAAGAGGAGCATCCCTCATCTCCAGGGGAGGGAAGAGTGAGTTCTCCAGGTAGCGTGAGAGAGAGAGAGACCCCCCAAAGAGAGCCATCTTTGACCGCAACCTCAAGGTATCTCCAGGGTTCGCCTCTGATGGGTCAGTCACTGCGACAAGACGGAGCCTATCTTATTCAGCATTTAATTCTTTTTTTAATTCTCTGACACTTTCATTCATAAATGCAATGAATCTATGTTTTCACTCCCTTACTACCTCCACCATCCCCCCTCCCTCCTCTCCAGCCAGTCTCCCTCTACTTTCGCATCTTTTTCTATGTGTGCCCCACTGGGTTTCATCCGGGGTGTCTGCACTAGCGAGTACCTAAGCGCTTGCTGGGCATAATGAGAAGTTACCCCTGCATCCATCCCTTCCTTTGTCCTGCAACACTGTGGGCTTCCGAACCCCCTGGACCATACCCTTGTTTTCCCAAATGACTGAAAACTGTTGCCCATGAGCAGTCCAAAAAAGTGCATGTAAAGTAGGGTGTGGGGGTGTGGGGGTGTGGGGGTGTGTGTCTTCCCAGGCCAGGATAGGGTTCAGGACGCGTGCTGAGCACAGACACACCCCTCACTTGGACCCACTGCTGGATGCTGTGCTGCATCCATGCAGGATGCAGCACCGCAGTGGGCAGCGCGCTTCACCCACCCTGCCGGCAGCGAAGGGACTGCTCAAGACTCATCTGGGTCCCCCGGGCCTTCAAATTCCCCGTGGAGAGAAAGTGTCTGAGCAGCAAGACGGATGAACAAAGGGGCTAAGGAGCCTCGTTGCCAAAATGGTTTTCTTCTCTCCCCATGATTGATAAGGAGGAGGTCAGGCTGCACTTCCATCGCAGCCGGACGCGCTGGAGAAACGCTAATGGTGCCGTGGGGTGATGGATCTTCTCACACCCTCAGTCCCTGAGGCAGATCCATCAAGTCCCGTAGCAGGCAGGGGAGGAACAAGGGCCTCCCGGCAGCAGGAGAAATGTCCTAATAATCAACTCTCCGGGGGACACCGTGAGTGAGCGGCCCAAGGTCAGACAGAACCCAGCAAAAGTCAGAGCTGTTCAGACTGTCACCCGTGAGCCAGATGTGCATGCAAGGGGAGGGGCTGTGGAAGAGGGTACGCAGGTGTGAGTGTGGGGGGGTGAATGTGTGTGTGACTATAGGGGTGTGTGTGTGTGTGTGAATGTATGTGGATAGCTGTAGGTGTGGGTGGGTGTGAGTGGGTGGGGATATGTGAATGTGTGTGTCACTGTAGGTGTGAGTGTGTATGTGTGTATGTGTGTGTGAATGAGAGTATAGTTGTAGGTATGGGTAGTTATGAGTGTGGGTGTGGATAGGTGGGTGGTATGGGTGTAGGGGTGGGTGGGTGTGAGTGTGTTATGGGTGTAGGGGGTGTGAACATGTGTCGGACACAAGTATGGGAAGCATGGGCCCGTGTGTGGGTGAATGTATTGGGTACGTGGATGTTGGCTGGTGGGTACCATGGGGGTACTTATGCTGTGGTGAGGGTGGGTGATAGCCACAGCATGGAGATGTTGAACACATACCTCGGATTTTGTTGTTTGTTCTCTTTTTCTAATTTTCCCCCAACATGTTATTACAATGTATTTAAACACTGGCAACATGGGCTCATTAACATTTTGCTAAGCTTGATGTATTGCATACCTATCCATCTTTCTTTCCTCTATCCATCCATCAATCCCTCTCATTCTTGGTTCATTTCAAAACAAATTGTAGATGTCAGCATACTTCCCTCTAATACTTGAGCATAGCTTTCATTAACAAAACTCCAATATCTGTTTACAGATTTTTGCATACAATTTACATAAATTGATATAAGCACATTTTAAGTGTGCATTCATTAGCAAGATTACCATGTCTCCTTACAAGTTCTGTACACAATTGATATAGATTGGCATACACACATAAATGCGTGGATTCAGAGCTCTGACAGAGGTGTGTGTGAGTCTGGATTCTGTGACTATAACAAAATATCTGAGATAATCAGATTATCAAGGTTAGTTGGGCTCACAGTTTTGGAGGTTTCACCTCATGACCCAATCTATGGACCTACTGGATGCTCAATATCTACACGGAACCTTTAGAATTAAATATTGAGTTTTCAAGAACACACTCTGATGGCTTTTATAATGGGTGAACACAGAACTCCTGGAATGCTTCACGTACAAACCTTGATGTCTGATTCCTCATGCAGAATCACAAAGCTGGGCAGTTCTCATCTTGTATAGCTGGGACAAGGGGCAAGTACCAACTGTGACGTGAAATACACACTATGGTCTGTCACAGCCTTCCCCACGCCAATGTTTACATCTCATCTGGACAGTTTCATGCACCCTCAAATTCCCTGGTGATCCCTGAAGACACATAATTTTATGACTCTAGTTAATAACGACTGAGTGTCAAAGTGCCAAGAACTAGCATCTAAGGAATATGCGATCTAAATCCTGCCATCCCAAGATTCAGGGAACATTATGGAAGAAGGGACAGAAAGAACGTAAAAGTCAACAGGAGGGGAGGAGAATGGCCAAGAGCTACCACATCCATGAGCACACTGAGCTATGGTCACCTGCACAAGACCTATACAAGACTGGGTCTGTTGACACTGTGTCACGGATGGGGAATAGCTCATGTGGCTCCATCCTCTCTGAATGAATATTGATGGTAAATGCTGGCTGGGGAAAGAGAACCCACCTGTTTCATGGTGTTGCCATTTATATATGACCTATGCGCCAACAAGTGCCCAGCGCATGCTAGGCAGGCAACCCTTGTTAAAAACTCAGCAGATAGCCTTCATGTACGCAAAGAGACTTGAAAGCAGGAGGGAGATTTGATTGTAAGAAGATTCTCATTGGGAGCAGAGAGGATAAAGTGAGGCAATAGAGGAAAATGGTCAAAAAAGATTATTAATATATGAAACTGTCTGAGAATTTAAAATATAAGAAAATGATTCAAATTAAAAAAAATAGTGACCACATGCCCCACCAAGATCATAGAATGAATTCATGAAGAAAAGAAAGAGTTAGGAAGCCAGGGTGGTTTCCCAGGCTGTCTTGTGTCTGAGAGACTGCATCACATTGGGTGGGGAACTGAGCCTGTGTCACAGTGGATCAGAAACCTGAGCCTGCGTCACAGGTGGATCAGAGACCGAGCCTGCATCACAGTGGATCAGAGACCGAGCCTGCATCACAGTGGATCAGAGACCGAGCCTGCATCACAGTGGATCAGAGACCGAGCCTGCATCACAGGTGGATCAGAGACCGAGCCTGCATCACAGTGGATCAGAGACTGAGCCTGCATCACAGGTAGATGGGAGTTTAGGTTTGGAACCAGTTTGACTTGAGTCCAGATTCCTTTTCCATTTCCTATTGCTCCACTGCCCTTGAACACACCCTAAGGATAAAAATGCTGGGGCGGGAGAGGTGGCCACTGTGCTCATTTCAGTGAGGAAAAGGCTGATGACTCCACAAATCATAATGAGGCAAAACCATCTATAGTGATGGGATGTCAAATCCTCATTCACGCCTTGAAGTAAAACAAATTCCAGATGGCTCAAAGATTTATACATGCAGTAGTGGGGGCATTAAGATAGTAAAAGAAAGGGTAGAAATATGTTTTATAAAATCTTGAGGCTGGAGTGTGAAGATGGCTCAGGAGTTAAGACTCTGCTTCACAAGCAGAAGGTCTTGGGTTCAGATCCAGAGTCTCACCTAAAGACACCAGGCAGAAACAGCATTGGCCTCCACTTCCAGCCCTGGTGGGTGGAGCCTAGGAAATTCTACAGTGAAGCGAGGAGGAGGTAGAAGCAATCCAAGATGAGTCCTGAAGTCACCTTTGGTCCTCCACAGGGACATACAGTGCCCTCTGATGCCCATGCAATAAATAAATAAATAAATAAATAAAGGTTTGAAAACAAATCTTGGGGCTCACTGGGGGCCTCGACAGGTAAAGGTGTTTGTCCCTAAGCCTGAGACCTGAGTTTGAACCCTGGAACTCACATGGCTGAAGGAGAGAAAGAATTAGAAGGAAAAGTATATTGAGGCTCAAAGGCTCAGTTCAACTAGGCTCAACCCCAATACCAAAAAGCCACTTAATAGAAAGGCAGGTCAAGACTCCTCCCGCTAAGAAGGAAACATGAGAGGCTCTTAGACAGATGAGAATACACTCGCCCACGCCAATTATAAGATAAGCACAAACGGAAACTCTTGCAGCATATTTTTAACTTCTAACTGGCAAAAATCAACATGTTTGATAACAAATCGTGGAGTCTAGATTGTGGGGAAACAGTCACTCTCCTAATTGCTCATGAGATGATAAATGGGTAAACATCCTCGAAGAGCAATTTGGCACAAACTTTTAAAGTTAAAAATGTACAGATCATGTGACCCAGAAATTCTACTCAAACACGCGAAAAATATTATCCTCCAGTGATACTTCACTTGTGTGGATCTCGTGGCTGTCCAGATGAAGATCATTTGCAGGCCAGCGAGATGGGTCAGCAAGTAAGGGTGCCAGCAAGTGAGGGGCCTCGTGCAAACCCAGAGACCTGAGGTCGATCTCTGGAACCCCACCGTGGAAGGAGAAAACTGACTTCTGAGAGTTACCCTCTGACATACTCCCTGTGACATGAACAGCTGTATATAATGTCTCTTTCTTTTTTTTTCAAACACAAATTGTGTACTTTATTTCGTAACAATAAAATAATAATAGCAACACAATAACTTAGTCGTGCCAAATCCATTAACAGCAAAATAAAAACAAAGCTAACAGGCATCATTCGGCTCAAACTAGCACTCTCCTTTAAACAGGAACAACTATCATAAGCCTAGTGGCTCTCAACCCTTATAATATCTCTTTCTGTCTCTATCTCTCCCTTCCTCCTTCTCTCTCTCTCTCTCTCTCTCTCTCTCTTTAAAGGATTATTTTAAATTTTGTGTGTGTGTGTGTATGTGTGTGTGTGTTAGAGGGCACTGTGTGTCCCTGTAGAGGACCAAGGTTGACTTCGGGAATCATCCTAGATTGCTTCTACCTCATTCTTGCTTCACTCGGATTTCCCAAGCTCTGCCCACCAGAGCCCAAAATGCAGGCCGCCACTGTTTCCCCTTGGTGCTTTTTACATGGGACCTAGGATGTGAACGCAGGACCTTCTGCTTGTGAGGCAGGGTCTTAACCCCTGATCCATCTCTCTGGCCCTAAAGGACTATTTTTAAAGGATATTATTGATGGATTATTTGCAGCATTCTTTCAAATACTGAAAAGTAAACATAACCTAAAAACTATAATAGAATGAATCGTGATGGATCCATGCAATGGATGTTCCTCTCTGGAACAATATGGAATCATCTCTAGATGTGCAGTTAACATTGGCACGGAAGACACAAGAAGGGAATGTCAAGAGCCTCTCCTGGTAGCAAAGATGGAGAAAGAAAGTTAGACAAAGCCCAGATGCGTACGACATATTGAAAAGAGACAGAAGAAACAGAATCAGTTGTGGGCTCAGGAGAATTAGAATGTCTGGCAAGGGCTCCACCTACCAGATGTGGTACAGTAGGCACGTACAACCTACTCAGCACTGCTCTGTTTGACAGCTAGTGAGACTGTCTTTAAGGTCATTTAAGCTGGGATGAATCTCTTCAAAGACTAGAGAGAAAATATGCCAGTATCAGAATAAGCCAGATACAGCTCTTAATAACCCAGGAATCTAGAAATTGCCTGAAATGGAGCTGGAGAGGTGGCTCAGGGGTTAAACCTTTGCCTTACAGGCGGAAAGTCCTGAGTTCGGATCCTAGACCCCACGTATAGACACTGGGCGGAAGTAGGGACGGCCTGCGATTCTGGTCCTGGTAAGATGGAGCTTGTGAATCCGGGGCAGAGTAAACGAGGAGGTGGAGGCGTCCATGGTGGTTCCCGAATTCACCCTGGTTCTACACACATACACATACACACACACACACACACACACACACACACACACACACACACACACATACAACACACACTTCTGAGTGGGCAGGGACACCTCCCACAGAGCTCTCCATGACTATACTCCTCCCCAGGGCCACTATACACATGCACAGCCACACACCCACAACACACACACACATACAACACACACACACATACACACACACACACAATGCACACACACACAATGTGACATAAACAGAATTGGAGCTGTGTTCAGATCAACGTCACATTCACATCGCAACATGGACCATTTTTAGCTCCCAAATGGCAAGTGACATTTGAAGCTTCACTATCTGCCAACAAGCTGCACAGCAGCCTCATGAGGGCCGCGTCCCGTGTCTCCTCCATCCGTGGGTGAGGAAAGTGAGACTCGGGGTGATTGCCATGACAGAGACAAGACTCAAAGCCAAGCAGTCTGGCTCCAGCAATCTCTTCTACCCACAATCCTCTTAGTTACTTTTACGTCTCGGTGACACAATGCCTAGCAAAGCAACTTAAGGAGGGAGAGCTTTCTCTGGCTCGTGGATGCACCGGTGTCATCCATCATGGTGGTTCAGCTCATGACGACGGAGGATATGACAGGGGCTATTCACGTCATAGCAGACCAGGATCCATACAATGGGGTCAGAACCAGGGATTGGTTAGAACCTTCAAAGGGGGAGGGGAGATGGCTCAGGGGTTAAACCTCTACCTAGCACGCAGAAAGTCCTGTACTTCTCTCCTGGAAAACGGAGCCTGGGAAACTCCAGGGAAAAGCAAACAGAGGGTAGAAGCAATCCAGGGTGATTCCCAAAGTCACCCTCGGGCCTCCAGAGACACACATAGGCACACAGACACACATGCGAAAATTTTTTAAAAATTTAAAAAGACCTTCAAAGACCCACCCTTAGAAACCTACTTTCTCCAGCTAGGCCCTGCCCCCCTAAAGGTTCTACTGTCTCCCAAAGCAGCACCCCTTCTGAAGGTCAAATATTCAAAACATAAGCCTATGCCGGTCGTTTCAGATTGGATCAGTCACAAGTGTGTAGCAAACCGTGAGTCTAGGCTCTCTCCTGCCAAGAACTCTCCACCATCAGGGCTCATATGTTCTAAGCTGTGCATCCTCCCAGAACATTAGATGATTCCATAGGTGTGACAGTGTCAACTTGACACACCTGGTATCAAGTAAGATCAGCTGAGACCACACTTGGCAAGATCAGCTGAGACCACCTAAAAAGATTATATGGATAATACAAAGACCAGCCCTAGATCCCATGAGAACTTCCACAGATCCCATTGGACCTCCATAGATCCCATCAGAACCTCCCACTAGTGGACCAGATAAAAGGAACCAGTAGTGGACCAGATAAGAGAGATTCTCCTGTCTTGCAGCTCTCAGCCTCTCAGATGGGTGTGACATAGCCTGACTCCAGCTTCAGCCAACCAGCCACGCTGTCTCCACCGTGAAAGACTGTTTCTCCCCTCTGGAACTGTAAGCTGAATAAATCCCCCTTTCTTCCTTAAGTTGTTTGACTTTGGTTGCTCTCTCACAACAATAGTTAAGGGTAACCGTTACAGTAGGAAAAGCATGGTCTCCTCATGACATCTACCTCTTCGTTCCCAGAACTGTGACTCTATTGCATCCCATGGCAAAAAGGGATTGCTATGGAATCGCAGTTACAAATCATCCGGCCTTCAGAAAGGAAGAGAGTCTAGGTTAGGAAGGTGAGCCTGGTATAATCGCCAGAATCTTTGAAGGCAGAAGAAGGAGGCATCAGGGGAGAAGCCTGACACACGGTACCTGCAAACCCAGAACGAACGCAGCAGGAATGCGCCGCACCACACTCACCTACACAAGGTTGGGCCCAACTCCAGCACAATGACAAACGAGGAAGGGTCAAAGCTGGCCATGAGAAGAGGCCCCCGGGCATCATGGGTGCATCTACTGAAATATTACCTATGCTAGAGCAGGTGCCTGTGCAAGCGCAGACACCATCCTGCAGGACTCGATGAGATGGGCACATACGCAAGGAGGGCCATCTGAGGAAGAGGGGAAGCTTGACCATAAGGAAGGAGGGAACAAGACAGGAAAATGCCTACAGGGGAGAGAGTGAGGAGACCCACGTATGCCAGTAGATGCCTCCGTGAGTGACAGCTATGACTATGTGGGTTACCGGCTCCATACACAGCAGAATCAGTGAACCTGAGGTCAGACTCCAGAACCTTCTGGAAGGATAGAAATGTTCCACATTGTCCCATGCAGCAGCCACTAGTCACATGTGTCTAACAATCATTGAAATAGCATGACTGAGAAACCGACTTTTCTGTCCTGCTGTATTTTAATTTGAAAGTGTAGGAATGGACAGCTCTAAGCGACAGCACAGAAAACACGTGACAAGGGAAGATCTGTGTCTTATAAAGTGCCTTGCCCCCTCCTCTCTGCTCAGGACTCCTCTGAGTGAAGGCCTAAGCCATCCCTGGTATTGCAGTTCACCTGCATGGTTGCTGATAAATGACCATCAAATGGCTTAAGGGAACAAGGGGTTTATTTCCTTATGACAGTTCGATTACAGTTGTCAGTCCAGCTTGACAGGAGAGCATGCACCAACACCAGGGCCGAGGGAACTGGCCACACCATCACCATGTAAGGGCTGAGAGAGGGACGATCCTTACTTGCCAGACCAGCATGTCTGGCCAAGTGTACAGAAGGATGCTGACTTCCTCAACCAGCTCCCAGTTTTTATTCACTTGTTCAAGGCCCAGTCCTACTCACCATAGGCTGGGCCTTCCCCATCAGCTAGACAATCTCCTGCAGGTTTGATCTGGGCTTAATCCAACCACTAATTCTCCACAAATGTGCCCAGAGCTCAAACCCTCAGTGGTCAAGTTGACACCTGTACCTAACTATGACACCTGGAGATGACCTGGCCCTCCATTACTTCGTGCCCTCTCTTGCAAAACTGCAATAAACCATTGGTACCTCAGGGTTTGGGAGACAGTTAAGCTTTTAACCTGCCCTAAGGCCCAGGCACAAGGACCTGGATTTGATCCCACGTAAATATGCCAATGAAGGAATGTGTACCTATCATCCCAGCGCCAGGTGCCCATCCTAATGTTGGGAAACACAGACAAGAGGGTCTCTGGAACTCACTGGCTAGTCAGTTGAGCTGAATCAGTGAGCCGCAGCATCAGAGAGAGACCCTGCCTCACAAAATAACACGGAGTGAGGAACTCGCCTGACATTGACTTCTGGCCCCACACGCACACACACACCTGTGTGCACACAAATCCATGCATCAGGTGGACACACACACAAAAATTAATATCTGGAGAGAGGCGACCTCAAGGTCTACTGTGTGCTCATTTACTGTCCGGGGTTGGGTCTTCCTGCTTCCTGTCAACTACCTGTCAGACTCCAGCACCGGGCTGCCTTCATCTTGCTTCTGTCCCTCTTTATCGGCCCCTCACACAAACAGCTGGCTCCAAGCAGCCCCAGAGAACGTGCGTCAGTTGAATGGCGTCCATCTCCAGACTGAACGTCTCCAAGTGTTTCACTCGGAGGGCCTGTGAGAAGCACTTTCCTGCAGCTGAAGAGGTTCAGCACATGCAGCATGGGGAGAGATTACCCGAAAGGAGCTCTCCTTCCCCTGTGACTCCCACTGCCAAAGGCGCCTGTCTCAGCAACTGATGGTACGCACCTGCGATCCCAGCTCTTGGTGGCTGAGGCCGGAAGATCGAGAGTTCCGTGCCAGTGTGGGTACCCACGGTGAGATCCTGACGCGGCAATAAGAAGACGGAACTGTCTCACAGGAGCCTCCCCGAGAGTCACCGAGGGGTAAGGCGGGTGGAAGAGAAGGGAGGTGTGTCCGCTGGTAGGTCGCCCTTGCTCCAGCAAGCACCCAGACGCATGTCATTAACAGTAGCCCGGATGGGACTTAGTGAGACACAGAGACAGAAAAGGTCATGAGAGAAAAAGGGAAACGGGCAAGCGGGGGAATTGGGTAGGAAAGAGGTGAATTGATGCACAAGGCCCTAAAAGAATATCAAGAAATTTAAAAGGAGCCTTCCAGAATGGAGAGATGGCTTCAGGGGTTACGATTCTCCTTCAAAATAAGGATTGTCCATCTCTCAGCCGTTTGGTGGCCAGTTCCCTCGGCCCTGGTGTTGGTGTGTGCTCTCCCGTCAAGCTGGACTAAGAACTGTAACCAGACTGTCGAAAGAAAGTAAACTCCTTGTTCCCTTAAGCTGTGTTCTGGTCATTTATCAGCAACTATGCAGGTGGACTGCAACAGAATTTGGATATGCAGAATTTGGGGTGTTGCTGATAAGTCTGACTATGTGGATTTTGTGGCTTTTGAACGGTTTCTGCTGGACAAAGTTGGAAATTCTTGAAAATTTTCACTTTGTGGATTTACAAATACCGTTCTTCAGCGTTTAGTGGGCCAATTGCTGAGAGACATTGTTTGGGCCCAATTTGTGATGAGGGAAACAAGGACTTTGGTAAAACTGAATATAAGGACGATGGACTGGTTTGCTTGACAGAGGAGAGCTGTGTTGGCAACCTTGGAGGTTTGGATGTGCAAAGGGCAGGCAGCAGAATATCTGCTGCTGTTGGACAAATGAATATCAGTGAAGGAAAACCTAGTGACTTGCACTGAGACGGTGGAGGACGTGGAAACCACTGTATGGCAAGTTCATGGTTTGGAAGCTCAGATTCCTTCAGGGGCGAAAGCCCAAGTTAAAGCTGTTTCTTGCCCTTTGCAAGTTTGGTTGCCTAGAAGAGAGGCTTTTCCAGCGTCAGCGCGTTGAAGTTGGTGCAGCTGTGGCTCCAGTGGACTAAGCTGTGTTTCAACCTCGCTTCGGAATCTGGCAGCGTCCCTCAGGTGATACTGGTTTTCATATACTACTGAAGGGTTCATGGAGAGCAGCAAAAGCTTGGCACCAAGTGGCAGGCGTAGAGTTCCTGCAAGAGATGGTGAAGCTTAAAGCTGCAGAGGAGAACCCAGAGTTGTGTTTGAGATGCCAGAACTGTGGGACTGCTGCTGAGGACAACTGCAAGTGGAGATTCAGCCTGGTTCAGAGGAACTCTGCTCTTACAACTTCGAGCTGCAAACAGGGACTGGGAATGCCTCGAATCTTTGAGCCGCCTTGACTACGTGATGAGCAGCAGAAGATGGACATTGAAGTACAGGATGCGGTGATTTGCTGGACTTTGTTTTTAATGTTTTCTTATTGTTTTAAGATCCTTCTGTTTTAATGTTTTATCTGCTTTAAACTTTTAAAATATTGGAGCTGGACGATGTGGTTCCCGGGTTTCGGCACCAGTTGTTTCGCGCTGCTCGTCTCGCCAGCAAGAACGACGCAACACGATCAGGATCCTTCTGTAGCAAGCTTTAATGCATCTTGAGAGGGAGAGCACTAGCTTTCAGCACGGAGACCCCAACTGCCTAAACCGCCACCCTTATATAGGGATTCTGTCCTGTCTTGGACGTGGCAGCACCTGATTGGTAGTGGGCGTGTCACCCGAGGTGGCGTGATGGTCTTGCGATCAGGGCTAGAGCGGGAAATGGGCCTGGCGCTTGCGCATTGGCTTGTTTTGCTGAGAGGAGAAGGGGAACTGGCGCCATCTTAGAATGGCGGCATGCAGGGCGGCGCCCTACAGCTACTGAGTTCAGATCCCAGGTCCCACGTAAAAATGCCATGTGGAAATGGTGGTGGCCTGACCATCTTTCTGGTGTGCAAAACCTGGGAAATCATCACCGGTAGCAAGAAGGAGGTAGAAGCCATCCAGGATTATTCCCGCAGTCACCCTTGGTGCTCCACAGGGACACACAGAACCCTCTCATACACGCACATACACACACACAAATAAAAATGAAAATAAAAGGAGCCTTCCCCCCTTTAACTAACAAAGATTAAAGCCCTGCAGGAAAACAGATAAACGACTTGAACCTATACCACGCAGGGCACCGCACGGTCAGCAGGAATTCAGTTTCCCTGTGATGTGCCACCCTGTGCCGAGGGTTGGAATTTGCTTGTCAATTTCCAATGGGCTCAAAATTACAAGCTGCTGTCGAGCCACATGTGCAGCCCCCGGCTGAAGGACCGGAGTTTGCCTGATCGATCAAGGATCGCTCTTTCTTTTCCTTTCTCTTCCAGAACATGAAATTAACTCCTGGGGATTTTCAAAGCAAACGACTTAAGCGACATGGTACACATCAATTTACTTCCAGGACCTTTTCAGTGCTCCAAAAGCAACCCCTTGGACCCCTTCAGCAGGCTGCATCCTTGCTCCAGAGAAACAGCAGGGACCCCAAGTTCCCCGCGGGTCTCCAAACCCAAGAAACACCCCCAGCCAGCTTCCTCCTCTGTCTCTTCTTGAGCCTCTGAAAGGCATGGGCTCTCCAAGCCCATAATTCTTTCTCCTGCTCCACAAATCATTGCCAATCCTGACCAAGTGTCCTGACATGTCTCAGCCCCTCGCTCTCCCTATAAAACCACAGAAAGTTAATTTGGGACAGCGGAGGACTGGTCAGCCCTTAGCCACTTTCAATCTTGGAAACCTCTAAAAATAGCTAAACACTAATGCATATTGCAGGTTAGGCTTGTTTGTTTTCCCTCTGTCCTCGCCAGCTAGCTAATTTCCCCAGAGGGGGAAGGAAAGCAGAGGTTTCTTCCAGAAAATAGACACATCGGTGTGCATGTCCGCCTTGAGTGCCCAAAGGAAAAAACCTCCGGGGCATCTCCACAGCTCAGAGAGAATCAGAGAGCAAGGGCCAGACATAAAGTGCACCGAACTAGGAACCCGCTCCAGCACCAGAAGCCCGACTGTGAACAGGGTCTCCATTTGCAAAGGGAGAAGCAGGAGAGGGCAGCTGGACTGCAGTCTTGGGCTCTCTTAACATCCAGGCAGGATGACGTAAGAAAGAAAGTACGAGTGTGGATTAAATCCCAAATCGAGGAAAGACCAGGGTAGATCAGATAACTGTTCCATTAGTTAAGGGCTAAGAATGAGATGGTGATGGACAAGTCTTTAGAGCAATTAAGAATAGAAGCAGAAAAGTCAGGCCGGAGAGATGGCTCAGGGGTTAAGACTCTGTCTCATAAGCAGAGTTCAGAACCCAGGACCCACGCAAAAACGCCAAGCTGAAATGGTAAGGGCCTGCACTTCTGACCCTGGTGGGCAGAGCCTGGGAAATCCCAGGACCAAGCAAGAAAGTGGTAGAAGCAATCCAGAATGATTCCGGAAGTCACCATTATTAGTCTTCCACTGGGACACACGATGCCCTTTCACACACACACACACACACACACACACACACACACACACACACACACACATTAAATTAAATTAATAAACAATTTTAAAAGGCCAGAAAAGTCTATTCAAATGTATTTCTACCAGAAAAAGCCCAGCTGCATGCAGTCAGAAGGAAGGGTGGTAAATCCAAAGAAGGAAGCTTGGCTCAGTGGGTAAAGAACTCACCTAGCAAGGATCTGAGTACAAACCCCAAGAATTGAGAGACAGGGTGAGGGATGGCGAGAGGGAGGACATGGGGGGAGTAGCACACTGGATGTGATGATGCATGTTTCTAATCTCAGCACTGGGGAGGGGGAGACAGGCAGATCCCTGGGGGCGGCTCTGATCAGCCAGCCCGGTGCATTACACGTTCCAGGGCAACCAGAGACCCTTCTCACAAAAAGCACGTTGGTCAGTCCCTGGGGAACAGCAGCTGAGGCTGGCCTCTGGCCTCCACACGCGTGTGCACACTGCACATTCTATATACTGCACACTGCACACTCTACACACTCTACACACTGCACACTCTATACACTCATGCACACTACACACACTACACACTCTACACAGTGCACACTACACACGCTACACACTCTACACAGTGCACACTCTACACAGTGCACACTACACACGCTACACACTCTACACAGTGCACACTCTACACAGTGCACACTACACACGCTACACACTCTACACAGTGCACACTCTACACAGTGCACACTACACACGCTACACACTCTACACAGTGCACACTACACACGCTACACACTCTACACAGTGCACACTCTACACAGTGCACACTCTACACAGTGCACACTCTACACAGTGCACACTACACACTCTGCACACTCTACACACTCATTCACACTCTACACAGTGCACACTACACACGCTACACACTCTACACAGTGCACACTACACACGCTACACACTCTACACAGTGCACTCTCTACACAGTGCACACTACACAGTGCACACTACACACGCTACACACTCTACACAGTGCACACTACACACGCTACACACTCTACACAGTGCACACTCTACACAGTGCACACTACACACGCTACACACTCTACACAGTGCACTCTCTACACAGTGCACACTACACATGCTACACACTCTACACAGTGCACACTACACACACTACACACTACACACAGTGCACACTACACACTCTACACAGTGCATACTCTACACAGTGCACACTACACACTCTGCACACTCTACACACTCATTCATACTCTGTACACTCTACACACTCACACACACTCTGCACACTCACACACTCATTCACACTCTGCACACTCACGCACACTCACACACTCATTCACACTCCGTACACTCACGCACACTCACACACACTCTGCACACTCACACACTCATGCACACACCCAGAATAGGGAAGGCTACACTCTCCACCCCTCCCCACAGACAGTATGACCCCCTAACAGCAGGTGTGGCCCCAGACACCTCACAGCCCTGCCCCCTGCTGATGACGTCCACACAGTCAGGACCCAAGATCCCCTGAGTGACACTTTCTGAGCCTGGGGTAAACCCCCATCCCTTGGTTCTGTCGGCAATGCAGGACATGAGGACCCCAATAACAGGACACAGAGCAAGAGTGGGAACAACTGGCAGTGACCCCGCCCTGCAGCAACATCACATGACCTGGGCCTGGTCTCCCTCTTCCAGCTGCAGGAAGACAAACCCCGATACCTAGGACATCTGTGAAGGGGGCTCAGGCACTAGACATCTTGACTACCTTGATGAACTTGTCAGTTACCACACTGCTGAGCTTCTGCCTGTCTGTCTATGTACCATCTGTGGTCTGCCTGTTGTCTGTCATGTCTATCTGTCTGCCTGTCTGTGGTCTACCTATCATTTATCTACTTGTCTGTCTGCCTGTTAGTATACTGTGTTTTGTCTGCCTGTTGTCTGTCATGTCTAACATCTGTCTGCCTGCCTGTGATCTGCCTGTCTATCATTTATCTACTTGTCTGTCTGCCTGTTTGTATACCATGTTTTGTCTGCCTGTTGTCTGTCATGTTTTGTCTGTCTGCCTGTCTGTGGTCTGTCTACCTATTACTTATCTACTTGTCTGTCTGCCTGTCATCACCTGTCTGACTGTCATTTATATATCTATCTGCCATCTATCTGTCTTGTCTGTCTGTTGTCTGTCATGTCTGTCTGTCATCTCTGCCTGCCTGCCTATCTGTTATCTGTCTGTCTGTTCTCTGTCTGTCATCTACCTGCCTGTCTGTCTTGTCTGTCAATCATCTGCCTGTCTGTCAGTCAGTATGCCTGTCTACTGTCTGCGGGCTGGCTGTCATCTGGCTGAATTTCAATGCTAGGTTGAACAGGGGGCCTGACGCCTGCTACATGAGCTTTTTACCCCTGGGCTTCAGCCCACCGCCACTGTCTTTTCCCACTGTCTCTCCACTTCACAGACGTACTAAAGCCGACACACCCGTCAGAATCTAGAATTGCCTGTCTTTTGTCGAGAGACATAGAGGAAGGCATAAGCTCCAAGAAGAGTCCCAGAACCCTCAGACGTGAGCAGTGAAGAGCCACCCGGCCCTCGGTGTTTTCCCCGTCTCTGTGTTTCTTTCCTGTGGGCCATATCCACAACTGTTGGTTCTGGGGGGGGTATCAGTTTCTTACTTTGAGCAAAATCTTCGGAGTTCAGTGACTTCCATGTTTTATAATCTTAAATTGACACATGAAGGAGGTAAAACCTAGAAGCTTCCTGTGTCCTGCCCAGCTTCTAATCACACACAGAGGGGTCCATATTCAAACCCACACCAGAAGTTGAAGGAAGTCTTTCCACTGCATGTCTCAGAAAGAAGCAGAAGTTTCCAGAACAATCATGGCACTTGTCTCAACGTGGTTCCATAGGGCAATTCCCGTAAAGCTCTGAATCGCTGCCCAGTGCCTAGAGATGTTGTTCTTCCCTCTCCTGCCATGTCTCTGCCCAAAAGCCATTTGCATTCTCTTCCACATGCCTTTGGCACGTGCACATGTGCACGCATGCGCACACACACACACCCAGCGGATGTGGGGGAGGAAGACTGTCTTCAAGGGATCCACCCACATCTGAATCAAAGTTCCCTCCTTGTGACTATCAGGATGAGCCTTGCCCATTTATGTTTCACTTTCAAGACAGTGTGTGTGTGTGTGTGTGTGTGTGTGTGTGTGTGTGTGTGTGTGTGTGTTCCACCTGCCCTGTTTTTCTCTGATGTGTTATGCCCATAACAGACATTGCTAATCAACCTTGATGCTCCTTCTCATCGATCCCTACCTCAGCCTGTCTTCTTTGTGTACCTGAGTTCCAGGCATCTACTATCAACCCAAGACAGGCTCCTTTGCACTTTTCTCTAGAGCAGCAATGCATCTGGCTGAGCTTGTCCTTTCACACACAATGAACCCACTGAAAACACTCGTTAGAAAAATCACATCTCCCTATAAAAACACTGACGTGGGGCTGAAGAGGAGGCTCAGTGAGTAAAGTATTTGCCATGCAAGTGTGACGATCTGAATTCAAGTCACCAGAACCCAAATAAATTTGGGAGCAAAGCAAGTATCAATGACCCTAAGTCAAGATGGGAGGTGCAGACAGAGAATCTGTGGAAGCCAGCAGGCAGCTAGCATTGGACACGCACCAGCAAATAATGAAGAGTCTCATCGAGCAAACGGAACGGTGAAGACCAGCACCTGAGATTGTCCTCCACCTCCATGTGTGCCGCTGCTCATAAGACCTGCACTCACATTCACATACACACACCACATCATACACACATATCATATACACATACACACACATCACACTCACACATCACACACTTATACACACATACATCATATATATACACACCATACACACATATATCCATATATACACACACATCATACACATATATCCATACACACATATATACACATACACATCATACACATCATACATATGCATATATACACACCATGCACACACACTCATATACATGTCATATGTGCACATACACATAATACAGCACACATATACATACACACACATGCACATATACACACAGTATATACACTCATTTCACACACGTCATATGCAAACATACACACATACACACACATCATACACAAATAGCATGCACATCATACATATCATACACACACTGTTGCAGTCAGCCTTCATGGTTGCTGATAAATCACCATCAAATGGCATAGGGAACAAGGGTTTATTTTCTCTTACGATTACTGGTTACAGTTCTTAATCCAGCTTGATGGGAGAGCACGCACCAACACCAGAACCAAGGGAACTGGCCACACCATCACCACATAACAGCTGAGAGAGGGACAATCCTTACTTGTCAGACCAACATGTCTGGCCAAGTATATAGAAGGATTCTGCCTTCCTCAACCATCTCTCAGTATTTTATTCACCTGTTCAGGGCCTAGTCCCATCCACCATAGACTGGGCCTTCCCTATCAGCTAGACAATCTCCTGCAGGTTTGCTTGGGCTTAACCCAACCATTAATTCTCCACAAATGGGCCCAGAGTTCAAACCCTCAACCATCAAGTTGACATCTGTACCTAACTATGACACACACCATCCACATCATATATACACACATATACACATACTATGCACATACATGCTCATACACATATAGCATACATACATATAATAGAAATGTGCATAATACATACACATGCACATGTACACATGCCAGGTACACACATCATATACAAACATATAACACACACCACATGCACACATACATACACATATATCATATATGCACACTATACACAAACATCACACACCTCATACATATACCATATGCACACACATATACCCACACGCACATACACACAAATCATACATACTCACATACACACACCATGCACACACTCATTCACATATGTACACATATACATAATGCAGACACACATGACACACACATATACACACATCACATACAAACCATCACACACACAAACACATCACACACCACACACATAATGCACACACCCATATTACACACACATACATATACACAAAAAAATCATGCATTCACATCCACATCACACATACACACATATACGCACACATGATGCTTATATACACATCCCATACACTACCACATGCATCATATTCATACCATATTCATGCATGCTCATCACACACACACATCATGCATACATCATACATCAACATATACACATATGCACATCACATGTACATACACACACCTCATCAGAGCATTCCATCGAATCATTTAGCCCGGCACTTTCTAACATGACCACAATTAGCGCTGGTGTGATTCCGTGACAAATCTGCTCAGCGTGACTTCACCTAAATGCATATTCTTAATTAAAGCAAACTGAGAATGAGTTTCCTTTTTAAAGGGACTTCAGAACTTCCCAAACTTCCCGGAGCCTCTGGAGATGGAAAGGGGGGGTCCGCAAGACCTCTCAAAACCAAAGTCACAGAGGACAGGCGGACCCAGAGCACAGGTCCAGATCCCCCCACCACACAGATCTGCCAATCCTAGGCATGAGTGGGGGGCAGCGACTCCACATGAGCTCCCAACTCAAGGGCAGAAGCCACTGCATTATCTATGGTTTATGCTCAGCCTTCCTCACAGCCGGCTAAGCACCCTCGAGTGACCTGCCCCTCCTCCCCCCAAAAAAACAAAGGAAACAAAATTCCAACAACCAGAGCCAGTCAGTCGCCTCTGCTTTGCTGGTCACGGTCTAGGGAAAGGTCACAGTAAGACGGGGCATCGAGAAGCCCACCCTGTGTGTGGTGAAGGAGGCGCTCACGTCACTAACCCATCATGATTCTCTGAGTTGGGAAGCACCTCAGCTTTACCCCTGATACAAGGCTTGAGGGACCCCAACAGGTCAACCAGAGAGGCAGAAATCATAAAAGCTATCGTCTCCTAGCACGTGCTTATGGGATGGCAGGTGTTTGTTGTCAGCCGCTGGGGGTGGCTTCAAGTCTGCCTGTCACAGAACTTACCTGAGCTTGATTCCCAGCACCACGCACACCTGGACAGTCCCCAGCGTGCCCACACATCCACCAACCTCACCTCGGTCCACGGACAGGCTGTGCCCTGCCTCTGACCCACTACCACCTGTCTTCCTCCAGGAACTCTAAGTCCTAGAGGAAACCTCTCCAGCTGTCCCGGCACCACCCGGCTTGGCTTGTCCCAAACTCTTTCTGTAGCAATTTGCTTGCACATTGCTGATAAACTCCTAGCAAAATGGCTTATGGGAAAGGGGAAAATTCTTTCTTACATTCTCTTGGTCACAGTCCCTCGTCCAGCTTGGCAGGAGAGCCCACACCAACACCGGAGCTGAAGGAACTGGCCACGCCATATCTGCAGGACTGCTGACACAGATAAACCTCATTTGCTAGACCCCACATTTGTCAAAGCATGCAGAATATGCACAATGGGCTGGAGGGATGGCTCGGGGGTTAAGATTATGGTTCGCAAGCAGAAAGTCCTGAGTTCTGATCCCAGGTCCTAAGTAAAAAAAACACCAGGCAGAAATAGTGGTTGCCTGCAGTTCCGGCTCTGATGGGCAGAGCCTGCAAAACCCTAGAGCGAAGCAAAAAGGAGATAGAAGCAATCCAAGATGATCCTGAAGTCACACAGTCACCCTTGGTCCTCCACAGGGACACACAGTGTCCTCTGATTTCACACACACACACACACACCACAATAAAAAAATAAATAAATAAAATTTGAAAAAATAAATATGCCAAACTACAGAACCAGATCCCTCTACTTCATCCACCTGCTCAGAGATGGTCCCACCCACTGGGCTGGGTCTTCCCACCTCAGTTAGATTCTGTCCTGCAGGCTTGCTCAGGGCCTTGCCTTCACTATCAGATCCTCACAGATGTGCCCAGAGCTCAGCCTTCAGTTGTCAAGTCGATGTCTGTATCTAACTAGCCCTAACGAGTTACCTGTATCTAACTAGCCCTCCTTGCAAAGAAGGTTTTGGCAAAAGCTTTTTCCAGAAAGAGCAGCACTGGTACACCTTTATATTTTGTTTTCAACAAAAGTCTTCACTTACATGATCTGGGGTGAAAATCTATAGATGCTTGGGAACAAGTGTGAATAACCATTTTGATACTACACAGAAGCAAGCCCAAGCCTTCTCTCCGCCAATGAGAGGCTGGGGGGTAGGGGAGGTAATGTCTCCAGGAACATTTACTCGACCATCTCCTCGTCCCCCAAGGCTGGGGGCTGCTCATGAGGGGCGAAGTCCCCATTGACAGAGTGTGAGCAAACTGTGCTTTAGGTCACACACACACCCCCCCCCAGAGTCATCAACCCCTTTAGCAAGAACCTCCTGGCAGGAACAGTGACCTCGAATAAGTACGTAGCCAGTACCAGCGTCCTGCCTTAGATTTGGACAGCAGCCACAGAAATGCGGCAGCAAACCCCCCCCCCCAGCACTGAGATGCTGCACAGCAGGACGCAGAAAGAGCCACGTGGGATTCAGGCTGCCTTTCCCTCACTTGCACAGCTGCAACTGGGCAGAGCATCCCCAGAAATAAATTGCAGGACGCTGGCTGACCACCTGGCACCAGTTACACATTTGAGACCTAGTAGCTGCAATGGAGCGGCCCCATGAATTTTCCTTTGACCCAGAATGCTCCCCAGGGAGCATCCCTAGCAAGCACACACACTTGCTTCTGCCGTCCAAACAAGCATCCATCATCCATGGAAGGACAGGTAAGTGTTCCAGGCATTCTCGTACAAGTGAATAGCTGTGATCTTGATCCTCTCTCTCTCTCTCTCTCTCTCTCTCTCTCTCTCACACACACACACACACACACACACACACACACACACACCGAGAAGGATGATGGAGAAATAGGGGCCTTGGCTACCCCTATGTCTCTCAGCCCTGACTGTGCATGTAAGTGATAAACACAGACCTGGGTGGGGCCCCCAGCACGTGTCCAGCGAGCTCCCAGCTGACCCCGATGTAGTGAGGATGAGCCAAAGAATCCAGCGAAATCATGGGGTGACGGAGGTGCTGATTCGTTCTTGGGAGGTGGGAATGCCTGCTTCCTCATCCAGTTACCTGTAGAAAGAAGCCGGTGGACTATGAAGACTCTTCTTCACTCGAGGTCCCTTTGCCATGACAAATCCACGACCCCAGCGGTGAGGGGGGAGCAGATGCCCCAGCCCACCGTCCTCTAGGCTCATACCTGTCACAACGGCAGGAAAGTTCATCCCAGAATGGGGAACTGAGGAGCTGGCCGCCACACAGCCACAGAAGAGCTGGGAGAGGGGCGTACTGTGTAGCTCCCCAGTCTACCAAAGTCGGTCAGCGCCTCCCCCTTTCCCCCCATCTTATTCATTGGCTCAGGAAAGTGTTCACTCACCATAGGTTAGGCCTCCGACATCAGTGAGATGATCTCCTGCAGACTGGCTCAGAGGCTGCTTTAACCTCACAGGTGTGCCCAAAGGCTCAGCTCTCAACTGTCAGGTTGACGGTCAAAACTAGCGGCCACCGGAAGGATCATTTGCAAACGATCTGTTGCAGGCAATGAGAAGGTCACAGTCAACTGCTTTACTAGCTTGTGGACCACACTCTCTGTTGATTGGTAGTGTTCAGACTACACTCTCTGTTGGTAGTGTTTGAACTACACGCTCTCTTCATGGTGTGTGGACACTTACATGACCAGGAATATTTCCATGGTCCCAACTCCTCTGTGGAGTGAGTAGACAAAACTTCGTAAAAACCCAAGTGTCTGTAAGCCTTGAGTGGTCTTTGCACATGTAGAACTGAGCAGAACATAGGCTCAGTGCACACACACACACACACACACACACACACACTACTAAGGTACAACCCTTGACTGTCTAAGCCCTATCGAGAATAGGCATCACTTTCCCTTGTTCCCTCGCAGCCTGCATCTTTTTCTCCCTGAGAATTTCTTCATCTGCCTCCCAAGAACTAATCAGCCCCTTCCATCAGCCCATGATTTCCCTGGATTCTTTGGCTCATCCTGCACTGCACAGAGGTCAGCTAGGAGCTCACTGGAAGAGCACGTGGATCCCCACCCACGTGTGTGTTAATCAGTCACTGCACAGTCAGGGTTGAGAGACAAAGACGTAGCCGCGGGGTGTGATGACGGTCGATGGGGTCTTCGCCTTGGAAGACAAACATGAGCTGCAAAGCAGGCTTTGGGGGGCCTCAGGTGTCAGTCCATATATCAGGGGTAGACCAAGGAGGCATTGTTAGTGAGCAGGCTGTCATATAAGCTGTAATTTATGGGAGAGCTGCTCCTGGATCCTTAGCACTCCCCCCCATTCTAGCCTGACTGGCTTTCGTGGGTTCCTACTTTCTTGCAGCTAAAAGACTCTAAATTGACAGGCAGGCTGAGGGGAGCCACATGAGTCTGTGGTTCCCACCTAAATGAGTCTGTGTTTTTGAATGAAACGAGCAATATCATAACCAGAAGAAAATAATTAGATGTGATTTTTTATAGCAGTAGGATGTGAAAGAGACCTTCTCTCACCCCTAATATTTCTCCTCTGCAGAGAGCCACCCAGCCTCGTGACAGAAAGATCACAAATTCAGCATCTGCCAAGCTGGGGAGCATTTGATGTCTGGAAAGATCTCTGGGTGCAAAGGTGTCTGGATCCAGTAGCCAAACGCTCTTGAATGAGTTGCTCGGTCTGGGTCTATCTGCCGTAAGGTCGACCTGGAGCAAATACAGGCTGTGCCTCTCAGGCTCTGTTCCTACTTACAGCTAACAGCACAGTGTGGCCTTAGGGACTCCACAGCTGGGGTGACCTCCGCTGGCTTAGAAGCCTGAGGTCTTCTACTGCTCCCGCCACAGCCGTCTGTGAAGGGGTGGGCGTGGGAGACACAGAGGGGCAGCCTGGATGAACCTTGACTCAGGGTTGCAAAGGGGACAGGAGAGAGCGCTTACTCTACCCAGACACCAGTGAGAAACCACGAAGGTGGCTTGATCACACTGCGCCTGGGGCCAGCACTTCTGCACATTTCAGTTGTACCAAACAGTTGCCTGGTGTCCTTTGTTTTTTTTTTTTTCTCCCACATTTTTTTCCTAATCATACAAGCTCAATAGATACCCCGTCCTCTTCCTGCCTCCACCCCTCCCCAGTCCCTCTTGCACTCTCCCCTCACCTTTTCCCCTTCCTTTCACCCTCCTTCCTCCCCTTCTCCCAGTGCCTCCCCCTTCTCCCCTTCCATCCCCTGGAGCATCCTTTATGTCTGAATGCCAAACCTCCCTCTGAGTCCTCCACCCTAGTGAAGTGTAAGGACCCAGTGGCATAACCCGAAGCCCTTTCTTGGGCTCCCCATTAGCATGGAAACACTATTATGACTGTTTAATCCCTTGCTTCTAAGGATCCTACTGCCAGTGATCCATGCTAGACTTTTCAGGGTCATTGACAGGTCAGTCATTGTGCAGGTCATGCAAAGTCTGACTATGGCTACTGCGGCCCTAACTTTGTAAGGAGTATCTTGCATATCTTTGGTCCTCCCCATCTTTAGGCCTTTATGATCTTGCCACCCCGTCTTCTGCAAGGTTCCCTGAGCTTAAGGATGAGGAGAGATTTGGCTGGTCTGGTTCCAGGTGATTAATGTAGGGTCTCTGATGTTCTGAATTATGGTTTGTTGTTGTTTTCAGTTTTGCTGTTCCTGCACCGCGCTTGACTCCATCCTGATTGGTATTGGAGGTCACCTCCTAACCAAAGATAAAAGGCTGTTTAAGTGAAGATCTTAATATAAGAGGAGACTCAAAGGTGGATGGACACCGCAGTGGGGGAGGGGGCAGTCAGTGTCCCATTTGCAGGATGGTTACCGTCTATCTGCCAGTCCCTATACTCTCCCTGATTGGTGAGATCAAAACTCTTCAGTCGCAGGTGACCAGGAAGGGAAGTGAGAGTGAGCTTCGTGGTGCCCTTTGTTTTTATAGTCTTTGTAGTTACATTTTTTTCTTTCCTCCTCCTCCCCTTTTTCCTCCCCCCTTTCCTCTTTCTATTCCTCTTCTCTTCTCCCTCCTCCTTCCCTTCTTCCTCCTTCTCTTCCTCCTCCTCCTCTTCTTCCTCCTCTTTGCTCCTTCCTCTTCTTCCTTCCCTTCTTTCCCCTCTCTTCCCTTCCTCCCAGTCTGCATCCTCCCTTCTTCCTCCTTCATCACCTCATCCCCCTCCCCTTCCTCTTTCCCTCTTTCCCCTCTTCTCTTCTCCCCCTCCGCTTCTTTGTGGTGCTGAGGGTAGAGTTGAGC
>JALPQD010000329.1:1580977-1733477 GCA_023101885.1 Typhlomys cinereus | reverse complement strand
CTTTTTTGACCCAGCGAGACTCATACACCCAAATCGACTCAGGTAGTTACCACTGCTATGGACGGAGCCTGAGAACTAGTGGTGAGACTCGCTTGCTGAAGCCGCCTCGCTCTCTGGCCACAGGACGTGGTATTCTTTCAGAGCGCCTTACACGGACAAAGATGCTTCTCTCAAAGAGTAATGGTAACATAAGCCATCAGTCGCCTGCCGTTGCATGAAGCAGATCCTTACACTGTCCGGGAACCTCGGCCTGTTGGATGTTATTGTCCTCATTCACAGTGAAGCTGGGTGAGCTTAGACGCAAGTGATTCGAACTTGACTTTGAAGGAGCTGCTTCTGCTGAGCCACGTGACCTCCCGGAAGTCACTTCTCAAAAGCTAATAGAGATGAAGACTAAGAAGGGGGACGAGGAAGGAGGAAGACGGGGTCGTTAGGTATCCGTTCTCGGCAGAAGCCATCTCTCTTCCAAGGCGGTGGCAGAACTCTATCTCCAGGCTCATGCAGCGAGTTCTGGCCCTTCCCACTTGCAAGACCTCCCTTTCGATTTAAGTCAGCATTTTAATTGATGCGGTTTTCATGGTGGGAGAAGCCCGCAGCAAGCAGAGACCGGGGATCACGAACACAAAGAGGATCAAAAGAAGGAGGGAGATCAGTAGCGTGACTGATGTTTCATTTTGAAAAGCCACGTCAATCCTCCTTCCTCCCAAAGCTTTTGACTTAATTAACCCCAGCAATTACTCTGGGGAGCACTCCGCTCTGTCCTCCCGTCGCGCTCTGTGCCCGTCACCCACCTCTGAGGACTTGCTTCTTGTGCATTTGCTCTTAGTGCATTTGAAAGGTGTTTTGAGTGGAGGCCCTGGGTAGGATGCTCCTTTCAGTGTGAACACTGAAACTCGACCAGCAAGAATGGAAGGCTGGGACACGGCTCAGGAGTTAAGGCCTTTGCCTTGCAAGCAGAAGGACCTGAGTTCAGAGCCCCAGATCCCATATCAACAAATGTCACTAGGAAATGGTGGTGGCCTGTAATTCCAGCCCTGGAAGGCGGAGCCTGGGAAACCCTAGAGCAAAGCAATAAGGAGGTAGAGCAATTCAGAATGAATCCTGATATCACCCTTGGGGCCTCCACAGGCACAGACACACTCAAGTGCTCTCTGGTGTACACACACACACACACACACACACACACACACACACACACATACACACACACACAGTATAACAAAAGAATGGACAGCTGAAGTCACTCTACTGACTCAGCGAGACCCACAGGCATGAGAGGATGAAATCCTGCGAGGGCCATAGAGCAGCAGCACGAAAAGTTCCATCCTGGACACACCTGCTCTTCCCGGGGGCAGGAGCTGCACCCGGCACAGAGCACCTTTGGCTCGGGTGACGAAGGGCCTTCTCTCCAGCCGCCACTCTGACCCCTGATTTCTTTACGACATGCGGAAGCTAGTTTCCCCCAAAGATAGTGTCACCTGGATCCTGCTCTGGCCTCCTCCTGCCTCCACAGTCCTTGTGATCAGCATAGAGGATCGAAGACAGGTAGAGCTGCTTGCAAAAGGCGTGCTCCCATTGACTGACTGGGGACAACAGCCAAAGAGGCCACTAACCCTTCTCCACTTCAGGCCGGCTGCATTTGTTTTCTGAAATCTCTAAAGCAAACGGCGGCCTTTCCTGAGGGACTCTGTCCTGTCCGGATGATTGGCAGGCCCGTGTGGATTCTCTCCTCCAGAAGGGAACAATGGTCTTTCCCTGGCAGAGGCTTCCTTCAGAGGCTCCGCGGTCCTGTCATCCGGTTTAGATGGCGATCCAGTAAGGATCGTCCGGATGCCAGGACACGCTCCGGGGCCAGGATGTGACTCAGTTTCCATTCTTCTGACCAGTGATGAAAAAATCCTGATCCTGGTTTGGGAAAGTGGTTCCGTGGGTCGAGCGCTGGCCGCACAAGCTTAGGAATTTAAATTCAGATACCTCTGAACGTGCGTGAAAGTCACACTCAGCAGTGTGCATCCGTAATCCCAGTGCTTCTATGGGGGGCTAGAAGGTGGAGATGGGAGAATCCCCTGGAGATCCTGGGCCAGCGATTTTCTTGGTGGCCATGAGACCACCAAGGGGGGAGGGATCCTACCCTACATCCCCTAAGCCTGCTGCAGTATGGGAAGGAGTGGGAGGAGGGAGGGGTGACTGTGGAGACACACTGGAGCTCAGAAAGACACAGCCCTTAGACCAGAGCACTCTGCCCTCTACGTTCTGTGACTTGGAAAAACTAAGGCTGTGCACAGACCAGAGCCTGATCTATGGCGTGTGCAAGAATCGGCTCCTTTTCTACACTAGCAGGTTCAGTGAGATGATGCTTAAAGGTACTTTAACTACCTCACATGGACAAAAAGAAAAGAAAAAGAAAGGCAATAAAATCACATGTGTGTACCTGGGGCGGGAGGAGACCTGCTGTGCATCTGGAGATCAGAGATCCACGTACGGGGGTCTCCTCTCTCCTTCCACAGTGCCGGCCTCAGGGATTGAACTTGGGTCATCAGGCTTGGTGGCAAGAACCCCTGTCTGCTAAGCTGTCTCGCCAACCCATGACTTTACATGCAACACGGGTTCTGGTCTGGGACGACAAATGCCTACATACTGAGCGTCGCCCTTTCTCATGAACATCAGCAGGACGCCAGATGAGGACCAGACTTACCACAGGATCGCCAGGGGCAGCCGAGTGTAGACCCTCTCATGCGTCACTGTAGCTGGGTCTCAGCGATTCTTCGAATCTCTGCTCAAGTCTTGTCAGCATCTGGAGGGAACAAATGAACAACCCCTCGCACGAATCAGGGAAAATCTTTGTCTTCCATACAACATCACATATATCCTGTATATCTGCATTATACGTACACAAGTGTGATAGAGCGGTAATAATTATATGAAGTCCAGGTATCGCTTCACACTTTTATACAGAGAAGCAACCCAAAGTTTAGAGAGATGTGGTCATTTTTCCAAGGAAAAATGTTATGTGATGATGGTGTGGCCAGTTCCCTCGGTCTGGTATTGGTAGTGAGCTCTTCCGTCAGGCTGGACTGAGAACTGTAACCAGGAATCGTAAGAGATAATAAACCCCTTGTTCCCTTAAGCCATTTGATGGTCATTTATCAGCAATCATGCAGACGAACTGCAACAGCCACCAAGTCACTATTCTCTTCCTAGCACCTCAGCCACTGCACCTGCAGGCTTAATGCATTCTGGTCAACTCCCAAAAGCCTCTTGACTGGGGGTGTGAATTCTCTGCTCAGGAGCTCTGGGGAGAGGTTTGGAGGTTCAGTGGAGAAAGGGAAGGAATATCTGCCATGGTCAGCCTGGAGCTGAGCTGAGAAGTCCTAACTACCCTTGTAAGTGCATGTATGCATGTGTGTGTGTGTGTGCGTGTATGTGCATATGTATTGCATGTGCATGTGTGTGCGTGTGCGTGTGCGCACATATGTGTACACTTGTGTGCGTGCGTGGATTCACGTGTGCATGAGTGCACATGCACACATGTATATATGTAAGCGGAGGTAGAGGACAATCTCAGCTTCCATTCCTCAGGCCCCACCCACCTTGTTTCATAAGACAGAGTCTCAGTGGCCTGGAGCACAGCAAGTAAGCTGGGGAGCGGCTGGCTAGCAAAACCCAGCATCCTCTTGTCTCTGCTCCCCAACATGGGCTCCCTAGAGCAAGCCACCACACCCAGTTTCTTATAAAGCATGGATTCTGACAACCAATCAGACTCAGCTCCTCGCGCCTACAAGGCGAGCATTCCAACCAAGCCGCCTCCCGAGTCCCCTGACAGCTTTACTAGCAGTGACTTAGTGCAGTGCGCCACGGCTTCTGGGGAAGCTGCAGCCACTGTCTTAGTGGTGGCTGCACAGGGCAGCGATTTCCAAAGCTGCCCGGAAGCCTGCCTGCCCTGCAACTGTCCTGCAGCCTGCCTGCCCTGTGGCTGTCCTGCAGCCTGCCTGCCCTGCCTGCCTGCCCTGCGGCTGTCCTGCGGCTGTCCTGCAGCCTGCCTGCCCTGCGGCTGTCTTGCAGCCTGCCTGCCCTGTGGCTCCGCCTCCCGCTCAAGACTTCTTCTCACCTCTACAGAAATGGACAACACGAGAGCCAATCAGACCTGACGGCGCCCTGGGTACCAATCTCATCAAGATGCCCATGAAGTCTCTTCCAAGTAGTGAGCCCGTGATGCCTCCTGTCCCAGATGGCACAGTCATGGGAAAAAAGCAGTGTAATTAGGAGTGTGAGCATCCAGAGGAAGGGATGCACTGGTCTCCACTGAATGGATCTTTCAACCAACACAATGAGTTAGGAGGCACTTTTTGCTCACCTTATTTCTGAGTGCTTATGGTTTGACTGGGAAATATTCCCCCACCCCCAAACAGTCTCATGTGTTCGAAGACCCACTTTCCAGCTGGTGGAGGTGGTGGGACCATTAGGTGGAATGGGACTTTGTAGTTGGTCAGCTGGGGTTTGCTGCAGTTGCCTGCATGGTTGCTGATAAATGACATCAAATGGCTTAAGGGAACAAGGGTTTATTCTCTCTTACAATTCCTGGTTACAGTTCTCAGTCCAGCTTGACAGGAGAGCTCACACCAACACCAAGGCCGAGAGAACTGGCCATACCATCACCAACATAACATCTGAGAGATGGACAATCCTTACTTGCCAGACCAGCATGTCTGGCCGAGTGAACAGAAGGATCCCGACTCCCTCAACCAGTTCTCTGTATTTTATTCACCTGTTCAGGGCCTAGTCCCACCCACCTGGGCCTTCCCCATCAGCTAGACAATCTCCTATAGATTTGCTCTGGACTTAATTCAACCATTAATTCTCTACAAACGTGCCCGGAGCTCAAAACCTCAACTGTCAAGCAGACTCCTGTGCCTGACTGTGACAGGGTTCTCTGTATTAAACACCCATCATTGGCGAAGGAGGCTGAATCATAAAGGACAATAGGAGTTGCTACTGGTGTGAGGGAACACAATGACTTCTGAGGCAGAAAAGTGCTTCGGAGTAGGGGAATAGGAGAGATGGCTCAGGGGCAGAAATGGCAGCGGACTACACTTCCGGCCCTGGAAGGCAGAGCCTGGGAAACCCAGTGCAAAGCAATAAGGAGGTGGAATAACCCAGGATGATTCCCAATGTCATCCTTGGGCCTGCACAAGCATACACGGTGCCCTCGGATACACAAAAGCACACACATGAAAGACAAGTGTTTGGGGTTACTGCAGGGAGTTTAATAGAGAGGGAAATGTATGTTTGACATTCAGCCAGGGCCTGTGGTGAACACATTGTCTGCCATTTTGTCAGACCAGAGAATATTCCCAAGAGGAAGCGAGACTGGGGCCAAGCCGAGGTCATCATGCACCAGGAGTCGATGCCAACAGCTTTCACCACGCTCGGGGAAGAGAGTGGATCCCGAAGCAGTTCAGCCTTCGGGATCACTTCTGCAAATATCGGTCTTTGCCAACAGCCACGAGACGGTTGCTGTCCCGCCCCATCATTCAGTGGCATTTGTTGCTGTGATATACATATGGTGTCTTCATCTCATGCCGTAAGCCGTCAAGCAAAAGTGACAACACGAGATGTCACTCCCAACCTCCGCGTTATTGACACCTGCTGCCAGATCGCTCTCTGCCGTGGGCCGTCCTGCCATTGTAGGATGCATCCCTGGCCAGCCAGAAGTCTTTCTTCACCCCAGTCGCAACAACCAGAACTAGTCTCCGCACCCTGCCAGATGTCCCCTGAGGGCCACACATTCTGGTTTGAAAGCCTCCACTCTGTTTTAGCGCTGCAGTGTCCTGCTATGGTTTTTTAGGGGTGTCCGCAATGTCCTCTTGAGAACCATAATGTAGGGGGTGTCGGGGACAGAGAGTAGAGGCTTCTTCATGTGACCACATTGGAATCTATATCATAATCTTTGTCATTCTGTCGATGAGGGGACAGAAGCTTGGAGAAGACAGTGAGTCCCCCCAAGTCAGCGCAGCCACAGACACTTAGAAACCCGGGTGTCTTGGACTGCACACCCTAATTCTGTCCAGAAATGAGAGCGTCCGAATTCTGCTCTCAGCATCTAAGCCAACAAGCTTCCTGGAGTGCACGTTCCAGCTGGCTGCACAGACCTGCCCCAAAGCCCCTGCTGCTGTCACAACACGAGAACCGTCCGCAGTCACCTTTCCTGTCCCCAGAGCATCGCAGCACCCAGTTGCAGCAGAGCTGCTCGCTAGCTGATGGGTGAGCTTTGGCCGGAGAGGACCAATGGGAAGCATGCAAGCCTCGGTGGGCCTGCTCGGCTCTGCCCATAAAGCAGACCAGACAGCAGACCAGACGCCCGGCAGAACTGAAGTCAATAAAACTTTACTTGTGAGGGGCTGGAGAGGTGGCTCAGGGGTTAAGCCTCTGCCTTACAGGCAGAAGGTCCTGAGTTTGGATCCTAGACCCTACATATAGACACCAGGCGGAAGCGGGGGGGGGGGGGGGGCTGCGTTTCTGGTCCTGGTAGGGCGGAGCCTGTGAATCCCGGGGCAGAGTAAACAAAGAGGAGGTGGAGGCGTCCATGGTGGTTCCCGAATTCGTCCATGGTTCTACACACACATACATACACACACGCACACACGGGCTCAATTGAATAAATAAAAAAAAAAAAAAAACTTTACTTGTGAGGGCTGGGACATGACTCCATCGGTGAAGGTTTGCTTTGCATATATGAGGACCTGAGTTCGGATCCTGAGAACCCCCACAAAAAGCCAGGCAGATGGCACATGCCTGTGATCACAGTGAGATGAGAGGTAGAGGCAGGTGGGTCCCTGGAACCTGGCGAGCCAATCGGCCTGGCCTGCGTGTGAAGCCCCGGGCCAGGAGAGACCATCTCAAGCAGTAAGTGAAATGTGCCTGCGATGTGTTGAGGTTGCCCTGTGACTGCACAGGCATGCCGTACACACACTGCCAGACACCAGACATGCATGTACACGCACAAACACACACAGGCACGCCGTGCACACACATTGTCAGTCACACAGGTGCTCATGTACACACATCAACACACACACGCATGCAAATACACATATGCACGCATATATGTACAGACACACAGATGCACACATGCATGCATATAGAGACAAACATATACTTGCATACATATGTGCACACATATACATGCACACACATACGCACAAACATATATATATACACTATATATACTCACATATATACTACACATAAGCTACTACATCACACATACACACGCATAAATATGCACACATATACATCTACACATACACCACACATGAACCACACATGCACACAGAGACACTTACATGCATGTCCACATACATATACATGCATACAGACACATATGCACAAACATATACATACTTACACTACACACGCATGTACAAATCCATACTGTCTGCAACAAGCCTAATTCCTGCAGACACTTGGTCCTTCTCTGGGTGCATCAGGGTGGGCTCTACCCCAGCCACTCTCCACTCCGGGTGGAGGTGTGTAGGTCTCCCCATCTGTTATCCCATGAAGGCCCTGGAGCCCACTACCTCTTCTGACACTTTCACACAGTCTCACTTGCAGCTGCGCCTACTGATCGCAAAGAGGGAAAGCCCCTCCCTGGGCATCGAGGGACACCTCAGCAAAGCACACTGGGAAGAAGACAGGAAGCCCCAGCACCAGCCAGCAGCCACGAAGCAAGAAGGAGCCAGCCCCGCAACTCAACACTGACAAGCCACCTCTACCTCTCCAGAGATTCCCAGAGCAACGTGCTGCACACTTCTACGATTCAACTGGGAATCTCGAAACACATAGGTTTTGGTGTTCTTATCGTCCATATAAGAAACAGCGTGTTGTAAATGCAGATGCGTTCCTTAAATACCAGTTTCCTGTCCACGGGTCCAGATATGATGGTATTTGGATGATCGCCCGTGACAGGAACTGTCCTCTCAGAGGAAGCCATCATGCTGGGTGCTGGAGAGCCACAGGGATTGGGGGAAGGGGGCGGCAAGGCATAATGATCGTTATTATTATAATAAGGACTTTCTTTGTCTCTCCCCCATCACTCATCCTCCTACTTGGCTCCCCCCTCCCTCCTTCCTCTCACCCTGCTTGTGCCACATCCCGCCTGGTTGCCATCCCCTCCCAGGGCAGCCCAGATCCCAAAGCCCCCTCCTATCTCATGCCAACCACATGCAAACCTGGGAAAGTCATGTGACTGCGTGGGGCTTGGCTTGCCCTGCTTTAGGACAGACAGTGACAGTTCCCACAGGGTCTGATGAGATCATCGGTGCAGAGGACCCCACATGGCTCCTGCCGCCCACCCAGCCCCCACCAGCCTCAGCTGACCCAAAGCCAAAGCAGGCAATGACTCTGGCTAAGAAGCAAACACAAACTATGTGATTAGCTTCCTCCATTGGGGGCCATCTCAGCAGCCCACTGACCAGGCTCACGTCACCTCCTGCCTGCAAGAGACGACTCATGGGGAAGAGGAAACAGTAGATAGCGTATTCCCCTGAGACAAGGGCTAAACTGGGTCATTTAGAATCGGTTGGTAAGGATACAGGAAGCCTGGAGCACCTTAGATAGACCAGGCTAGCTGATCAGAGAGCCCCAGGGATCTCCCGTCTCCACCACCTCAGCACTGGGATTAGCAATGTGCGCCACCATACTGGGGACTTGAACTCGGGTCCTCATCCCCACAAGGCAAGCACCTTGTGAACTAAGCCACTTCCCCAGCAAAAGGGAGAAAGTTTGGAGGTCCACACTCTAGGAGCTGAGTCACACTGTCTTCCTGCCACGGCTATAACAACCAGAACGTGACCCTTTCACCTGGGAATCTCTGCAGATCTGGGTTCCAGAGCTTTTCAGAGATGCCAGACTGTCAGAGCTCTCTATGGAAACAATGGATTCCTTGATTAAAATCTGACAATTTGATTAATTAGCACTTGATAGTTCGACCTTAATTATACTCTACATCGTTATTTGATAATATTCATAAATTTACCAGTGTGACTTTATACACTCGTTTTTGACCAGCTGATTATAAATCACTAAACTTGACCTCTATCCTTGGGGATTTAAATATCTCTACATTCAAAGCATGAAAGACTTCAATTGTGAGACCTACAGAGTTCTCTGGTTTAAAGGTTCTTTGAGATCCACCACTGACTTTGTCAGTGAGATGATTCCCTTCAAATCACAGTATTTGGGGAAGGTTTTTTTCCCCCTGAGAGTAGGGTATAAAGTATTAAGTAGTAGAGCTTAATTCATTTAAAAAAAAAAAGATATAGATATTTCTCTTTTTTTCTTTTCTTTTTTTTTTAACGCAGAGAACAGGTTGATGTCTAAGCAGGTAACAGCTGCTGGAATTCTTTGGATGTGATATGAGAGTGATGGCGGACCCTCAGAGAGTATGTTCCATCCATGACAGGATTGCTGCCCCCAGGAATTCACCAAGGCTGGGTCTTCTTCCAAAAGACATGCGCAAGGTTGGGTCTGCCAACAGCTCACCACAAAAGGGGCGATCTCAAGAGGTCCCACACGTCCCTGAGAGACTAACGAGGGCTGGCATGAGATGAGGGGCTAGGGAAGCCACCTGCCCCAGGGTATCCTCGATGGATGGATGGATAGATAGATAGATAGATAGATAGATAGATAGATAGATAGATAGATAGATAGATAGATAGATAGATAGATAGATAGATAGATAGATAGATAGATAAGTGAGTGAGTGAGTGAGTGAAAGCCACAAACAAAGAGAATGGGAGATTTGAAGACAGCAGGATCCGAGACTGGCTTTGGGTGTTGAGTTCTGTGACACTGAGTTTCTGCATCTGTCTCATCCCGAGTCAGTTAATAATCCCCAGGCCCCAACGTGGAGAGGATAGAGAAGTACCTGAGCTCAGAGAGCCTTCGGGTTGGCCCACAGCTGCGGCAGAAGCAGGCTTTACCCACCGCTGCCGGAAGTGAGATCCCGGCTGGAGGAAGGATGGAGCGAGCGATAAAAGGATAATCAGGGTTAGGAACCAGATTACAGCCTGCCAGATAAAACCGTTTCTCAGTGGATGTGTCATTCTGGCTTTGGAGAGAGGAAGAAAGAGAGGAAGGGAGAGAGAGAGAGAGAGAGAGAGAGAGAGAGAGAGAGAGAGAGAGAGAGAGAGAGAGAGATTCGTGGAACTTTCCAGAACAACTACAGCAACCTGGTCCACCAGAACCAAGCCTTACACTTTGCTCTGCCAACAGGGCCCTGGCCTTGTGAAAGACACTGGCCGTCGTTTCCGGTTTGCACAGCCGCTGCTATAGCATCGCCCCCGGGCGTTTGCTAAAATCACAACCACCTGGACAGCATCAATTTCCCGCAACCACTTCGCCCAGGTAATGGCTGCATGTACCCTGGAATCAATCAACGTGCTGATTGCTGGGCCTTAACTCCAGAGATACTGGATCGGTGCTCCGAAGGGATTCTGGGGAACCTACTTTTTAAAACCCCCAAGGAACACTGGGGAAACAAGCAGAAGCTACTTTCCAATGTGCCCACCCAGGGGACACCTGACCGGCTTCGCCGCTCGGCAGCGACACCTACTGTCTGGGAGGAGTCATTGCCGTTGCAGCCCCGCGTGTGATTCAAATCCTTCTTAAGATCGGGGCTCCAGGTTCTGAGTGAGACGTCCCACCTTTCACCCCAAAGTACAAAGAGAGAGCGTGTCATTAGCTTCCAGGATGGACGCGGCATCTAAGCGCCCGCACTCATCTCCCAAAGCGCCCATATAACAGTTATTCATACCAGCAACAGTCATTCTACCTCTGATAGCCCCAAACTCCAACAAGAACCCCCAAAACACACTCCCTTACTGGAGTCGGTGCACCTGTCAGATGTCTGAACTGCATCCTAGGCAAAGAAAAAGACCAGATACACCTCTCCTCTTTTCCTCACCTTTCAAAATCTATCAACCCAATGAGATAAGGAGTCCCTGGCTGGGGGGGGGGTTATCGATAACCAAAAACACCTGTCAACCATATGCCACTCCCCAGAGGGTTCTGTAAAGTCCTATTGTCCATCCTGGTCTCCAGCAATAGTAACTATAATAATAATTGTAATTATGGAAAAGCTATTCAACTCAACAGCCATTTCCAGAAATAGATTACTCCCCCCTCCACGAAAGATTATTTTTCCCTCCCCTATATGATTTCCCACTAATTTTGAGAAACATTTTTGCTGGACTTTTTCCATTATTTTCCCAGCATGGATCTCATAGTGACCAGAAGTACTTTAAAAACCCCATTAACTTTATCTAATGGAAATTCTCACAATATCACAATCGCCAAAGGTCTTTTTTATTCTTGAATTAACCTGGGGGAGCTATTAGTTGTTCTTTGGGGCATGAGCAGGGGGGACTGAAGAAATCTTTTATTTCTACATCCTTGGAGAGCTTGACAAGTCCGGGTACGGATGGAACTGCTCGTTCTTGACTTGTATCCCTGGGTGAATATTGATTTGACTTCTGTTGTCTATCACGAACGCACATCAATCCCCGCCTTGTGGGATGCTGAGCGGTTTTGTTTAATATTCAACTTGGAGAGACTGGAGTGTTCGCATCATGTTATTGTTGTAGGATTTCTCTTCCCTCCGCCTGATGTGGGCGCTGAAACTGCTGTACACATAAAAGTCACACTTATGGCTGATCGACGGTGCAGGACCCCTTCCTGTGTTGGGGGAGGAGAGGGTAGTGCCTGAAAAGTGTTGGGGGTGGGGGAGGTCCTGCTTGAAGGAGACTGATGGGAACTGGGTACATTCAAGCATCTCTCTGACCTTCTGACAAGTCTAGGTGGGTCTGTGTTGCTGATGCCTTTGTGCCTTGGCACTGGTTGGATCCGTGCTTGGGGATACCTGGCATTCTCTTTTGGCCTGTTCAGCAGTACCCGTACTTGCCAGACAGGCATCTACATAATATTTGGGGAGGACAAATGTGGCCCCAAGTAGTTACTCCAACTTCTGAAACACTGGAAGAAGTCCCTTGATCTGAATGGGAGATTTATTGTGCGTCCACAAACTCACTTGTAACTAAGGACTCTTAATTCCAGATCCTCCTGCATCTTGCTCTCCTGTACTAGTGTTACAACTGTGTAATCCCATGCCTGGTTTTATGTGGCCCCAGGCACGGAATCCAGGGCTCATATAAGCTAGCAAACACTGCCAGCTGAGCCATGTTGAAAGGAATTTTGTTTTTCATGATCACCATGATGGACATTTTATTTAAGAATCCAAGGTGCATTAAAAGTTATTCGTGGGCTGGAGAAATGGCTGAGGGGTAAAGACTCTACCTCGAAAAGCAGAAGGTCCTGAGTTCAGATCTCAGGTTCCATGTATAAAACTTCAAGCCAACCGCCTGCACTTCTGGCCCTGGTGGGCAGAGCCCAGAAAATCCCATGGCGAAGCACAAAGGAGGTAGACGCAATTCAGGATGATTCCTGAAGTCATCCATGGTCCCTCCACAGGAACACACAATGCCCTCTAATACACACACACACACACACACACACACACACACACACACACACACAAAATAAATAATTAATAATAGGGTTAATATTTTTTATTATTTATTAGTTTTCAATTGTGCATGGTATTGGGTGTGCACATGTGTGTATGTATGTGTGTGTGTGTAAGAACCACTGGCATTCAGACCCACAATGGACGCTTCCACATCCTCCGTGAACTCTGGGGATCACAAGCTCCACCCTACCAGGACCGGAAAGGCAGGCCGCCCCCTGCTTCCACCCAGTGTCTATACGTGGAGTCTAGGATCCAAACTCAGGACCTTCCGCCTGCAAGGCAGAGGCTTAAGTCCTGAGCCACCTCTCCAGCCCCTTAAAATGTTTTTTAAAAAGAGGTTATTTACAAAAAAAAAAAAAGGTCTGGGGAGTCTTTGGCTCTCCAGCCAAAGCACCTGAGTTCAGATCCCCAAATCTGCCAGACAGGTAGTCAGTGCCTGCCATTCCACCCCTGGAAGGCAGAACCTAGGAACCTCAGAGCAAAGTAATAAGGAAGTAGAGCAACTTAGGATAATTCCCAATGTCACCCTTAAATCCACAGGCGCACAATGTGCTCTTCTGTACACACACACACATTATGCATGTGCAAAAAAAAAGTTCTTCGTACAGATAAACGTGCTTGCTTTAAAGCTGAGATCATATGACTATTTGTTTCTCCCCCTTTCCATGAACTCCCCATCGTGTGTTGATGGGTGGGTTGTTAGATGGTAGAAGCTGCTCCTAAGTGTCTCAATGACCAGATGGGATCGTCTGGCCTGCCGGACGATGACCTGGCGCCCCCAGAATCTACCAACCCAGTGGGCTTCCTCTTGCTCCGTCACCCAGGGGCTCAGGCAGCCCTCCTCTGCCAGGTGAAAACAGGGTGCTCAGCCCAGCAGCACCCACAGTGCTTGGAGCATCCAGAGCAGAACCAGCGGATGCCGCGCCCAGCAGGCTGCCCTGTGAGACCAGGCCTGAGTCAGGTGTGGGGACCCCAGAGGGAGGAGGAACTGCAGAGGCTGGGGCGCTGTCCTGGATAGCTCAGAAATGGGCAGCAGACTCGCTGGGCCAGGCTGCTCGCTGAGGCGCGCCACACGAAAAGGACCTGGGGTGACTCCCACAAAGAGAGTGGGGAGAGGGGTTAGATACCTTCTACTGCGCGGACTTTACCATCCCCCGATCTGGGTGTGAATCCCAGCGGGGCTTGCTGACAGGACTCCCGGCACCTGTGCTCGTCTATGGCCAGCAGGTGACGCCTCCCCAGGGACCCTCAGCCACTGCAGCAAAGCCTTATGTAGCCTGAGCCCCGGCGTGACTGGCGTGACCGGACACTCGGTCCCTTCACTGTTGAAGAAAGGCGTTGGGGGACCATTCTGAGCGCTTACCAAGCCAGCAAGGAGGGCGCTGGTGGGCAGCGGGAAATACGAGAAACAAGGAAGCCAGGAGGCCCCTGTTGCTGGAGCGGATGGGGCCGTTCAGCAGAAGCCAGAGGCAGGCTGGGCTAGAAGGGTCTGGAGATGAGCCAGGGAAAGGAACGTCTCCCTCCTTAAATGACATCTTAGAGGCTCCAGATTCAGCCGAGTGGGGGACGCCCTTCTGAATGAAGAAGCATAGCTCTACGTCCAGAAGGACAGGGACCCCATGAGATGCCTGCACTCCTGGTGGATTCACCCAACCCCCTTCCTCCTCCTCCTCCTCTTCTCTGACGATCCTGGGTCTCAAGTCTCGCAGAGAACCAACATTCCAGGAGAGTGCTCTGCAGGCAGAAAGGAGAATTCAGACTGAGGAGAAAGAACTGGGAAAAACCTTGGAACCAGGGACAGAAGGGAATTGAGCTTTGCAACCTAACAGCATCCGCGGCGCCAGAATTAAAATAACGGGCAGAAGCCAGAGCCATCCATGTGCATCTCCAGCCAGTGTCCATCCTCCATCCCTTCGGCCATTCAAAGAGGAGAGATTCTTCCTTCTAGGTTCGCTTTTGCTGTGTCGTGAAAGGGGGAAGACGAGTCTGAATAAATCTAAAGAAGCTGAAAGTACTAAATGGATCCATATGAACAAGAGGCACAAGGGACCAGGGAGAGGCGCAGGGAGTAAAGTGCTTGCCTTGCAAGACAAGGGCAGGAATTCAATCCCCAGCACCGCATAAAAAGCTGGGTTTGAATACTTGGAATCCCAGTACTGGGGAGACGAGGGGAGGATTCCTGAGGCTCACTGGCTAGCCGCCTGGCCTACTTGGGGAGCTCCAGGCTAATGAGCAAGACGTTGGGTGTCCCCCCCATCCCAAAAAATGCAGATTGTCTGCAGAGATGGTGGCTCAGGGGTTGTATCAGTCAGGTTCTCTAGAGTTACAGAATTAACCAAATGAATATATAAATAGGGAATGTATCGAGTTGGCTTACAGATACGGCCGAGGTAGTCCAATGATGGCTGTCAGTAGCTGCTCAGTCCAGTAGTCCAGTGGGTGACCACTGAAGGCTGGAGGATTACTGGAGTCTTTAGTCACGTTGAAGACTTGGAGGGCTGGAGGGCTAGAAGGTCAAAGAAATGAAGAAACTAGGCGGCCAGAAGGAAGAGCGATTCCTAGCACAGCTACAGAGCATCTCTCCACTTCATGGTTCCCTTTTGTATGGTCCATTACTGGAGGTTCCTATGAGATCTTTGGAGGTTCCGATGGATCTAGGGCTGGTCTTGTGTTATCCAGATAATCTCTTCGGGTGGTCTCAGCTGATCTTAGTTAATACCAGGTGTGTCGAGTGGACACCCAGGATTTACTATCACAGAAGTTAAACTTCAGCCTTGAAAGCAAAAGGACCTGAGTTCAGATCCCAGATTCCACCAGGAGGAAATAGCAGCAAGCTGTGCTTCTGGCCCTGCAAGCCAGAGCCTAGGAAACCCCAGAGCAAAGCAAAAAGGAGGTAGAGTAATCCAGGAGAACTCCCCAAGTCATCCTTGGGCCTCATAGAAATACACAGTGCCCTTTAATACACACAGACACACACAAACAAGATAGATACATAGATGATAGATAGATACATAGATAGATACATAGATAGATAGATAGATAGATTTTTAAAATGCAGAGAGAACAAAGGCAGAAGTAAATTCTAATGTCAAAGAATAAAATTAAAAATGGAAAAATTAGTGAGCAGAGATAAGACGTGGAATGGATGTTTAGACATAGTTGGGACAGAGTCGAGGTTTGGAGAAGAGAGGGAGACGAGTTACTCATCTCTCCCCAGAAGAGATTTGGGCCGGGATTCAGGGTGGCAGACATGAATTGGTGGGGGCACCTCCAGGTGATGGAGGCCCTGGCCCAGGTATTCATTCTTTCCACCGAATTTTCTTCCAGCGTAGAACTTTACTGTGCTTTCTCCATCTTTGCTGTATGGTGTCCCTGACTTGCCAGGGCCGTGATCCCATGCCATGGCGCACATGTGGGAGTCCAAGGATCGCGTCGTGGAATCCGCTCTCTCCTTCCACCCTTGCATGAGATCTTCAGGCGCCTTTACCCTTCGAATCATCTACCCAGCCCTGAGAAATGTCTTTTAAGGAAAATGTCCTGAGCCGGCCCACAGCGCTCCAGGCGAGGCAGGCTTCGGTAAGGACCGTTGATTGCTGATCACTAAATGCCGCCTGGCTGCAGCCCATTCCACGCACACGGGTGCCCACGGAGCAGGCTGATTACACTGATTGACCCCGGTTAATGCCCTCCCACCTCCCCCATCCTGACCACTGCAGATTTGCACTTCCTCCGTGGAAGAGGAGAGTCCACTTGCCCACCATTCACATGCGGGCCTGTCTCATGACCCGTCCCCACAACTCCATGAGCTGAGATCTAGTCCAGCGCTGAGCCGAAAGGAGCTGGGCGCTTCACTCTCTGTCCCAGGCCCCCCTGCACCCCCCACTGAGGCTCTGGGAACAAGAGGCCTCAGCTAACAGCAGGCCAGTCACAAAGGCAAAGGATAGATAGATAGATAGATAGATAGATAGATAGATAGATAGATAGATTTTTAAATGCAGAGAGAACAAAGGCAGAAGTAAATTCTAATGTCAAAGAATAAAATTAAAAATGGATCCATCTCATCTACAGCCTACGATGGCTCCACTGCCACAGTCCAAGGTCATCTCCATATTTCAGGACGAGTCTGGACATGGAAGTCAGACCGTCCAGGTCCAGGCCAGCAAAACAGGATCCCAGTCCAAGAGGAAATTAGCATCGGGAGAAGGCTGGGGCGGAATATTAAAGCCCATAAAAGACATGACAGTGTTGGGAACAATGAGAGGCATGGGAACCAGCAGAGCAGGCATTGCCAAAGCGAGATTAATGCAAGATAAACAAAGCCCGCTTGATCAAATGGGAAGTGAAAGGGTAGAACCGCTCTGACGAGATGTGAATAGACAGGCTCCCCACCTGTCGGGCAGGCAGCCTGCAGAAAGTGGGGTGCCTGCGCACATGCTTCCTACACACACACACACACACACACGCACACACACAGAAGCATAAATAAGCAAATGACTCTTATTTTGCACACCAAGGAGCTGGGGAGATGGCTCAAGAGACGAGCACTTGCTGCAAAAGCATGAGGACCTGAGTTCAATTCCCCAGCGCCCACATAAAAAGCAAAGTGTGGCAGTGCCTGCCTGGAATCTCGACACTATGGGGCACAGAGATGAGGATGGATGGTCACCAGCCTTAGTGCAGGGGCAGAGAGACGCTGTCTCTGGAGAATGAAGTAGACAGTGACAGAGCAGGACACCTGACATCCTCCGCTGACTTCTGTTCACATGCACACAGATCCATGTATGTGCGTAACACACATGCGCACAGATCCACGTATGTCCATAACACTCATTCAACACACATACACAAAGACATAAACATACTCGGAGACACAGGCACCCCATACACAGAGTTCACAGGCTCACAAACATATACAAACACGTTCATTCTCTCTCTCTCTCTCTCTCACACACACACACACACTTGCACGTGTACACTCTCGCATGCACACACACATACACGCACACACACTTGCACTCGAGCACACACACATGCACATACATGCACACACACACGCACACACACACTAATTCCCATGGACCTAAGAGGCAAGGGGGTGAGTTTTCCTCTTTCTCTGCTCCTAGCTGAGCACACCCCCCTCACCTGTGGAACCGCCCACGGTCTTCCAGTACAAAGCGCCCATGCGCCAATCTCAAGCCATCGAGAAAGGGCCGGACGTACCTTCCAATGACCACCGGGGCTCAGAAAAGATGAGCGTTTCAAGGCGTCTTTGGAGACGTGACATCTAGGCCCCATCTTTGGGCCAAAGGGAGAGCGGAACAGCAGCTTTGTCATCAGTTTAGAGTTCAAATCCTGCCTCTGCTTTTTCCTAGCACTGTAGCCCTGGGGCCAACTACATAAATGTGCTGAGCTTCAGGATCTTCTGATGCAAACAGAGCAGCAATTCCAACAGACCAGGATGAGCTAGTGATTTTGTGTGAGTACTAAGTTCAGCACCTGCACATGACGTGCCAGGAATTGTTGGAGGAAAAAACGTTTCCAAAGTTCTTAGGCGCCTTCATCCAAAGTCTCAATTTTAGAATTTCCCTTTTTTTATTTCTTTTCTTTTTCCCATTTTTTAATTTTTTTCCCCACAAAGGTAAACCCAGGCCACTTTGCATTTATAGTCCATAACTTTTTATGCTTCATATTTTATTCAAAATGATCATTTTTCTTGTTAAATCCTCCTATAGGAACATTTCTCATCTGAAGGAGAGCTTAATTTCTTCTTCTATCCTTGGGCATCTTTTCCGGGGTACCATTGATCTCATCATAGTCACTAAAGTCATTTGGCAAATCAATTTTAATAACCCCGAATTCTCTTTAGAGGCAATGTTTCAAGACTGGAAGCCCATCGAGAAAGAGGATTTTAAAAAATCCCTGGCGGCTGAGAGCTGGAGCAGCCATCTGTGCCTGAGCCCAGGCACATTAGAGCCAGCCTTGAGCATTCGTTCATCGCGCAAGGCCCCGGTGCACAAGCTGTGCCCAGGGACGCAAGGACAAGATGCTTAGAGAAGCGGCTTTTTTTTTATTATTTTTAACTGACGTGTACTGACTGCTCCCGGTCTGCAGGTATGGTGCAGTAGTTCAGTACATCCACAAAATGAGTAATAGCTCGGACAGAACAGAGCTTGCCACACAAGCATGAAGATTCTAAGCCAATGCTCCAGAACCCATCAGGACATCTAAACCCCAAGTCTCAGGGAGCATCATGGAAGAAGGGAGAGTAAGAATGTAAGAGCCTGTGAGCTGCAGAGATGGCTCAGGGCTTAAGCCCCTGTCTCACAAGCAGAAGGTCCTGAGTTCGGATTCTGGATCCCGTGTAAAAAAATGCCAGATGAAAATGGCAGCAGCTTGGACTTTTGGTCCTGGAAAGCAGCCTGGGAAACTCCAGAGTAAAGCAAAGAGGAGATAGAGCAATCCTGGGTGGTTCTAAATCACCCTCGGGCCTCCACAGGCACACACAGTGCCCTCTGACACACACACACATGCACACATAGTGCACTCTGACACACACACAAATTAAATTTTTTTAAAAAGCATGTAAGAGCCTGAAGAGGAGCAGAGGTCAGATAGCATCTTCTGAAGACAGGGCTGCTGCTCCCCACACACAGACACACACTGCATTGTGTCCCCCCCATCACACCCACACTGCATTGGGTCCCCCCATCACACCCACACTGCATTGTGTCTCCCCCTGTCACACCCACACTGTGCTGTCTCCCCCCTTCCCCCATCACACCCACACTGCATTGTGTGTCTCCCACCTTCCCCCATCACACCCACACTACGCTGCGTCTCCACAAGACCTGCACAGCTTTGGCCCATCAGCTTTCACCATGGAAGAGGGAAGATCCAGGAGATTCCATGCCTCCCTGAGAGACTGCCGAGGGCTAATGACTGACGGGCTGCAGGAGAGCTACTCCCTCAGTGGTCTACCTCCTGATGTGCGATCCTCACTCCAGCAAGTGCCCAGGCACCTGTCATCAAAGCAACCCAGGTGGGCTGCAGAGATGGCTCAGGGGTTAAGACTCTGCCTCACGAGCAGAGGTCCTGAGTTCGGATCCCAGATCCCATGTAAAAATGTCAGGCAGCCTACACTTCCAACCCTGGTGGGCAGAGCCTGGGAAATCCCAGAGTAAAGCAAAAAGGAGGTAGAAGCAATCCAGGATAATTTCTGAAGTCACCTTTGGGCCTCCATAGGGACACACAGTGCCCTTGGCTTGTGCGCATGCGCGCGCACACACACACACACACACACACACACGAAATAAAAAAGAAGAAGAAAAAAAAGCAACCCAGATGAAACTGAGTAGCCGCTATTACAACAAGACTCCAGTTTAACAGCTTTTTGTCTCTGGCCAGGGGGTGACATACAGTGCCCAGCAGAATGGAGTGAAGGGAATTGCAGGAGCAGCACAACTGCAAAAGAAAATCAACAAACCACAATCCAGAACTTCAGAGACTCTATATCAATCACATAGAACTAGGACAGCCTAATCTCTCCCTATCCTGGAGCTCAGGGACATTTGCAGAAGAGGGGGCGGTAAGATTGTAAGAGCAAAAGGATGGGAGGAGCAACGATTTGCAAGATTCTCAACAATAGTTGGGGCCAAAGCAATCATAATGGAACTTTGCATGCCCTGCGCAATGTCCAGCGCACTGTTGCCCTCGTTAAGTCTAGCATCTGTTAAGGGCACCGAGACCCTGGAGGCAAGGGATTGACAGCCATAGTAGTGATCTTATGCTTAAGGGGAACAAGAGAAAGGGCTTATGGAAATGCCACTGGGTCCTTATATGTCATCGGAGAGGAGGACACAGTGGAGAGTTAGGTGCACACAATAAGTAGCCGCACACACAAAAGGCCATGAAAGCAGGAGGGAGGGCTGCAGCGGGAAAAGGAGGGACAAGATCGAGTGGTAGTGGGGTAAAAATTTTCATTCTATTTGTGTATGAAAGTCTAAAAGAATAAAAATACAATAAGAAACCAGCCAGACGAGGCCTTTCTGTGGGTCCCTGGAAGTGACAAACTCTCCAGAAATAAAGTGGACTGCACCTGAGGAATGAGGGGGCTCCTGGCCTCCATGTGCATTCACATACATGAACCTGCACACACACACACACACACACACATGTGCACATGCACAAAGACACATGCAAAAAGATATCCCAGAAGAAACTGAAGAAATAAAAACTTATGGCCCGTGAATAAATTCAACATAAAATAAATCCAAAATGAAGTAAAAAAAAAAAAAAAAAAACAAATACACATGCATTCACATGTGCCTGTGCACATACAAGCACATGTGCACATACATGTACCTCCACACATGTGCACATGCACAAATATACATGCATTCACATGTCCCTGCACACACACGTGCACATACATATACCTGCATACATGCACACACATGTCCCTGCACACGCACACATGCACACACGTCCCTTCAGACACAGGCACGTGTAACACATGTCCCTGCGCACACACATGTGCACATACATATACCTGCATACGTGCACACACGTCCCTGCACACGCACACATGCACACACACCTACACATACAAACAACTGTGTAGTGACCAGACAGTGGTACTGGCCTGTCCATCGCCTTAGAGGAGTCAACAGTAACTTTCTTTTCAAATGCTAGTGAAGCCCTCACAGAAGAAGGGGGCTGAGGGCTCCAGCTTCTGGCTTCGTCCCTGGTCCCTCCACCATAAAGCTCCACCACCGACAAAGCCACTTTTCCTCCCAGGGGGACAACTGAGCGGGGAGAAGGAAAAGCTCGGGCTGGGGAGATGCTCAGTTAGGTAAGAGTCTTGCTGCTCAAGCACGAGGTGCTGAGTTTAAATTCCCAACATGCAGGTGATTAAGAAAAGAAGACGCGGCCCATATCCTGTACTGCCAACTCGGTGCGACATAGAGATGGGAGGAGCTCCTGGCCCATCAGCCCAGTTCCAGGTTCTGTGAGGTCCTGCCAAGGGAATAAGGTGGGAAGCGAAAGAGCAGGACACCTGACATCTGACCTCCCCACACACATAGGTGCACGCACTGGCTCACATGCAACACACACTCATACGTGCATACAGCAGTAAAAGAGGTGGGGAGGGGGGGGGGGAGGGGAGAAGCAGGGGCAGGGGAGGGGCAGGGGCAAGGAGAGGGGCAGGGGAGGGGCAGGGGAGGGGTGGGGGAGGGGCGGGGGAGGGGAGAGCAGGGGGCAGGGGAGGAGCAGGGGCAAAGGAGAGGGGGGGCAGGGGCGGGGCAGGGGAGAGGGGCAGGGGAAGGAGGTGGGGGAGGGGCGGGGAGGGGGGAGGGGGTGGGGAGGGGCAGGGGAAGAGTGGGGGAGGGGCAGGGGAGGAGCGGGGGAGGGGCAGGGGAGGAGCGGGGGAGGGGCTGGCTAGGTGCGTTTTTCCACCATCAGCAAGGACTGGTGCCCTCAAGGTGGTCGCAAGGAAAGTCTAGGGACCACCTGCAGAGCTGGCTCAGGGGTGGAGCCGCCACCTCCCACATAGAAGGACCCCACACAAAAACGTGGGGCAGAAATGGCAGCATCCTGTACTTTTGACTGTGGAAGGCAGAACCTGGGAAATCCCAGAGCAAAGCAAATAGGAGGTAGAAGGGATCCAGATGATTGATTCCCAGTCACCCTGGGGCCACACAGACACAGTGGATCAATGTATAAAAGCCCTTGGTAACCACCTTCCACATGTAGCAACCGCCATCTTTTCTTCAGCAACCGGCAGTCCAAATTGCCAGTATCTTCATTCGGACGGCAAAGAGGGTCATCCGCAGCTTCAGAGATTCAAAGCCTGAGCAGAGGAGTTGGGGGGGGGCGGCAGAGTTTGGATGGAAGGAGATCCAGGGGCTTATCAGATGTCGACCCCCTCCCCCGCCACCTGGCCCTACCCGGTGATGGAGGCTGATGAATGCGCCTGACAGTTGGGCTGGGCTGTTAATTACAGCGAGACAAGAGGCTTCAGAAGTCATTCTGTGGTGGGAGACAGGAAGACTGGCTTCTAATCGATGGCCGGCCCGTGTCTTCCACGGAAGGCTTCATCCGTCATTCTCTATTGTCTGGAGCTAACGGGTGGCTTTGCCACAGCCCCCTCCTTCCTGGCTCCCTCGGCTCTTTCTCTGGTTTGCTGTTGCTTTGCTGGCCAACAGGGAGTCACAGGAGAGCTTACAGGGGGCCACGCAGTTCCCCGGGGACATGGGACACTGAGTGTCTCTACCCTTGGGATGTTTCTGTCACCCCAGAAGACAGAGTCTGCTGGCTTCCTACTTCCAACACCTGCCAATCAGAAGCCTCTCTTCACCTCTGTCGCCTGCGGATGGAGAGGCTAAGAGAGAGAAGTCGCCAGCCCCAGGCAGCTGGGACTTCCCCTGGCCATGCAACAGACCGGCCTCCTCTGCAGGCAGTGAGCCCCCCACCACAGGGGGCATCCAAGCGCATGCTCGAGGACACTTGGCAGGACTAGCACGAGTTTCTTGACCACCCCCCACGGACTTGGTGGACCTAGTCTTTGGAGTGGCCACAGCAGGCAGCCACGTTTGTGGATCACACACACCTTCACATCCACACCAGCGCCCAGCCTCCACGGGACTGGGCGGGAAAATGGAATAACTAATCCCTGTGCTGGAGAGGGAGGCAGTGCGTCTGCGTGTGATCAATCACACCTTGCCTTTGCGACTCCATCTTCCACCTGGGGTCCATTTTCAGACTCGTGCTTTCTTTCCGATTCTTTTCATCCACAGCCGAGTGGGTGGCGGCGACGGGCGCAGAGCCAAGCAGCGGCTCCTCGTGTGCTGCGCTCGGGCCGCCTGGGATTTTACCTCTTGGTTCTTTTGCTTTCTCTGGCTCGTTTCAGCGGCGTTTATGAGATCTGCTCCTTCACACCAGGTCAGCATCTCCTTCTGCTCCATTCTATAATCACAAAGAAGCAATGAAATATCAAAGTTCCTGGCATAGACCACACTGCCCAGCAAAGGTGAAGACCCGCCCAGACGCCGGAAGCATTGCCACACCAGCTTCTGGCTGGGCACCAGCAGATGAACGGATACCCCAGTTCATGCAACAGCAGTGTGGGGGTGTCAGTCTGCATGCCGCAAGAGCAAAGCTGGGGGCACCTGAGATGGCTCGGCCAGGAAAGCGCTTGCCTTGCAAACATGATGACCTGAGTTTGAGCCTTAGAACTTATGAGGAGGAAGAAAAGGAGGAAGAGGAAGAGGAGGAGGAGGGCAGGAAGGGAGGGAGGAGAGGAGAGGAGAGGGCAGGGGAGGGGAGGGGAGGGGAGGGAGGGGGAGAGGAGAGGAGGAGGAAAAGGAGAGGAGAGGGAAAAGGAGAGGAGAGGGAAAAGGAGAGGAGAGGGAAAAGGAGAGGAGAGGGAAAAGGAGAGGAGAGGGAAAAGGAGAGGAGAGGGAAAAGGAGAGGAGAGGGAAAAGGAGAGGAGAGGGAAAAGGAGAGGAGAGGGAAAAGGAACGGGAGGAAAAAAGGAGAGGGAGGGAAAGGAGAAGGAGAGGGAAAAGGGAGGAGAGAGGAGAGGAGGGAGAGGAGGAGAGGGAGAGGAGAGGAGAGGAGAGGGAGAGGAGAGGGAGAGAGGAGAGGAGAGGAGAGGACGGAGGAGCGGAGGGAGAGGAGGAGGAGAGGAGAGGAGAGGAGAGGAGAGAGAGAGGAGGAGGAGCGGGAGGAGAGGATGAGGAGAGGAGAGGAGAGGCGAAAGGAAGAAAAAGGAAAGGCAAGGAAAGGAAAGGAAGGAAAGGAAAGGAAAGGAAAGGAAAAGGAACGCGAAGGAAAAGGAAAGGAAAGGAAAGGAAAAAAGGAAGGAAAAGGAGAAAGGGAAAGGAAAGGAAAAGGAAAGGAAAGGAAGGAAAGGAAGGCAAAGGAAAGGACAACGGAAAAGGAAAGCAAAGGAAAGGAAAGGAAAGGAAAGGAAAGGGGAGAAAGGAAGAGAAAAGTTGGAGGGAAGAGGAAGGGAGAGGGGAAGTGACAAAACTAGCAGACAAAGCAAAGATGGAACCCAGCACACTCAGAACAACTTTGTTCATAAGCACCTACTGAGTGCCACCTATCTCTGCTCAGTTAATCCTTCCAACAGCAAGACTGCCCATTTTGCAGACCAGCAAACTGAGACAGACTCAGAGACTCAAGCGCTTTGCCTATGATCCCTCAGACAGATGCAGCAGGGCCAAACTTTGGACCTCAGATGGAGCCTGCTCTGGAGATGTGCTCTAGGGAGGCTGCAGCAAGAGGACCCTCGGAGCAGACTCGGCATGAAGCGGTGCGCTCCGAGAGCTAGAGCAGGAATGTGGTGAAGGGAGCCAGGCGTGTGAGACTCCTGGATGCCTGGGAGGCGAATGTGTGTGTGACGCGTGAGTGGGTGTGTGGATGCATGAATGCGGGATGCACGGGTGAGTGCATGGTGTGTGGGTGCGTGGTTGGGGTGTGGCGATGAATGGGTGGGGCGTAGATGCGGGATGGAGGATGTGTGGATGCACGGACACAGAGCAGCTATTTGCCTGCAGAAACGCAGCTCCAGCATCGAAGGCTGCACCCCAGAAGCCGACCTGAAGCTCAAGGTCATCCCAGCCAAAGTGGTTATTCCCGGAGCGTGCCGCCTTGGGAAACAATTCTCTGCTTCTCCTGCGAGGCTATTCTGACGAGGGGCCATCGGCCTCAGAGAGCTGGATGAGAACTTAATCAAGGCCTCAGAAAGCAGCAGCAGGGTCTCCCAGGCTCAGCGCGGGCAACGCCAGGGGCCCAAATGCAACTCATTGGCCTCTCCACGCAAGATGGGACGCCTGGAGTCAGATGTTATTCAGGACGAGGCTTTATGACCCACTCACTGTGTGACCTGAGGCAAGCTGTGCTACCTCTCTGGGCAGTAGATGCCTGTGTACAAAGGTCTCCCCTTCCTCCAGCTTCCAGGGGTCTTGCACCACAGAGCGGGGGAGATCCACTTTGTGGACTAGCTTGTACGTCCCTCTGCACGTGGAAGCTCAGACCATGTGACCAGCGCCCAGCTGGGCAGGGAACCAAGAAGAATCTTAAAGATTCTGCTATCAACAGAACGCTGAGCTAACTTGAATGATCCCTGTAGCTGTTACTCTTTTCTGTGGCTGTGAGAGGACACCCGAAGTCAAGCAACTTTAGGGGAGAAAGGGAGATTTATTCAGCTTAGGTTCCAGAGGGGAGCATACAGTCCCTCATGGCGGGAAAGGCATGGCTGGCTGGCCGAGGCTGAAGGCTAAGTCACGTCCGTCACAGAGGCTGAGCCCCAAAAACCGCCAACTGCAAAAACCAGAGCTCTCCCGGAAGTAGGGTGGGGCTAATCCACCTCAAGGCCCACCCCTGTGACTGCCTTCCTCCAGCAAGGCTCCACCTCCTAAAGTGCCATGACCTTCCCAAACAACTAAAGATTTAGACACACGTGCCTGTGGGGACAACTCACGTTTCAAACCATGTCAGCCCCCGGTATCTGACCAGTTCCCCACAACAAGCTGAATGAGCTTTTGTTTTTAATAAAAATAACATCTGCTACCCTACCATATACTCATCTTTTTCCCCCTGTCTTTCCTGGGGATGGAACCAGGTCCTTGCTTGCTAGACAAGCCTTCTACCACTGGGTTACACCTCCGACCCTCTATCCAAAGAGCTCGTCAGCGTGCATGAGGCCCAGGCACACGGCGGTGCATGCCTATTTCCCAGTACCTGGGAAGTGGAGGCAGGAGAATCAGAAATCCAAGGTCATCCTCAATTACACAGAAAGCTCAAGACTGCACAGAAGGTCTTGAGTTCAGATCCCAGGACCCACCTAAAAACGCCAGGTGGAAATGGCAGCGGCCTGCACTTTCAGCCCTGGTGGGCAGAGCCTGGGCCAGCAGAGGGAAGCAAAATGAGGTAGAAGCAAGCCAGGATGATTCCCGAAGTCACCCCTGGGCCTCCACAGGGACACACAGTGCCCTCTGATATACACACACACACATACACACACACACACACACGCACACACACACACACACACATATAAAATAAATAAATAAAATATTTTGGAAAAAAAAAAGTTCAAGACTAACCTGAGCTACATGAGACCCTGTCATAGCAAGGGGGGGACACTAATTTAACAATAACATCCTGTAGTGTGGTATGAATCCACGACAGACTTACATGAAGTCCCATGGACTCCATAAGAGCACAATTCCTGCCAACTTCTAAAAGTCCTATGACTGTTCCAGGAAAGAGAGGCATGAGGATAGGTGCCAAGGGTCAGGCCAAAGACGGAAACACACTTGACCGTGGGCATCGCTCGGTAGCGCACGTCTGCAAAACCAGGGGGAGGTGGAGGAAGCCGGGCACAGAGAGCAACTAAAACATTAAACATCTAGTGGCCACAGTGACACGTGCCTCACAAGGAGAACAGTGTTCTGCGTGCGCCCTGACTAGGTCCCCAAGTGCTGTGCCCACACCTCCCACGACAACTGTGCTCTTTCTTTCGATCTGCAAGATGGAAGCTGAATGAATATTCAATGAGTGGAGTATTGGTGACCTCAGAGCACGTGTCCAGTTCCAGTGACATCACAATGCCAGCAGCACGCCCGTTGGCGAGATAGTTCCCAGGCGTGAGAAATAGCTTAATTATGACACGAGATCAGCTGGGATGTGTTCACGCAGAGACACAGACACACTCGCACATACACACATTCACACACGTGGACACACATATAAACACATGGACACATGCGTTCAGAACAACACAAACACACACAGAGACATACACATAGACACACACAAGCACACATACACAGAAAGACACACGGACACTCATAAAGACACACACACACACACACACACTCACACACACTCAACTGGCCTCACGGTACCCTGAATATCTAGCGGCCAGGCGCTGAGTTCTCATGCAGAGATGAGACGGATCTGATCGAGGTAACATTCTGCAGGGAGCTGCTGTTTTTTTCTCTGAAGGCTTCTTTTTTCCATTCAATGTTTCCAACAAGAACAATCAGGGGCTGAACTAAACCTGACTCATCAGCCTTGCATTTGAGATGAATAATTCAGACTTCTTTTTTTTTTTTTTTTTTTTGAGACTTAGAAGGCAGGAGGAATTGGACAGAGCTGAAGTTATGGCGCATGCCAGGCTCCTGAGAGCTTGAAGCGGGAAGCTGTGAGTGGGCGGGCACCAAGGATACCCCAGGCTCCATAGCAAGTTCTAAGCCAGCCTAGTTGGGGCCAGCGAGATGGCTCAGCTGGGAAGGTGCCTGCTTGCAACCTAGGGTATGAGTTCAATGCCCTAAAGTCACATGATGGAAAGAATGACCCCCTCCCCCGCTAGAGTATGCAAAATAATAACAACAACAACATCCATTGTTCGAGCTGGAAATGTCCTCAAAGAGCCCTGAACTGGAGAAATGTTCCGTGATTAAAGTGTTTGTCACACAAGCAAAAGGACCAGATATCAGGTCCCCAGATCCCATGTGTAAAGTGCTGGGTGGGTGTGGTGGCCCACCTGTAGCTGCAGCCTTAAAGGCCTGAAGGTATAGCAAGCGCAAGGTCCTGCTTTCAATCCCCTGCACCATTTATAAGGAAGAAATGGCTAAACCGAAAGAACGGATACATACATGACTAGAGGAGTATACGGGTGGATGCGTGAGTGGACAAATGGATTTAGTGGGAAGGTGGCTGATGAATGAATGAGTGGGTAGGAGGACAGATGGATGCATGGATGCATGGATGGATGAAAGATCGAGTAGGTAGGTGGATGAATGGATGGATGGATTAATGAATGGATAGATGGATGAATGGATGGATGGATGGATGGATTAATGGATTAATGGATGAATGGATGGATGGATGGATGGATGGATGGATGGATGGACGGGTGGATAAATGAATGAAAGCTGGCGTAAGGATGGGTGGACAGAAGAACAGGTAGATGGATCAGAAGGTGGATGGATGGTTAGATGGGTGGTAGACAGATGTCTACACTGATGTGATGATGAGTAAGTAGGTGGATGAAAGAGGGATGAATAAGGCAGACTGAGCAGATGAATGAATAGATGGACAGAATGAACAAGAGGATGAAGGATGAACAGATGATGGTGGATAAGTAGGTGCGTGAGTAAGTGGACAGAGAAGTGGAAGAACTACATTCAGCAACCAAACTAAAGAAAAAAGTGAATGAAATGCCCAAAACTCCAAGAGTCCCTGCAGTCCAGTGGGCGGTCCTGCCCATCTGCCCCCCCCCCCCCCGCCCCCACCTCTCATCTCTGCTGCGGATGTGATGGCTGCAAACCCCACAGCGTCTCTCCCCATCTTGCAGCATCCGGCGCTCGTCTCCTCATCCCTCTTCTCTGGAAGCTTCCGAGGCTCTCTTGGCTTCTCCGTGGCTCCACCCAGGGCACCAAGGGAAGGAAAGGGACTCTCCGTAGTTAGCACCCAGGACGGTGGCGCCAGCCCACCTCTTGCTGAGACCAGTCTGACCACAGCAGGCTTTGGAGACCTTCCCCATCCCCAACCACAGCACAAAGACAGCCGCCGGAAGGGCCGACAAGCTCCCGGACCCAAGGGGTCTCCATGGGAGTCCTTTTTTCGGCAAATACTTACCTTTCCTTTCCAGCCCTCTTCTTCAGTGGCAACCCTTGGGGTCGAGGAGGGAGCACACCTTGAAAACCCTTCCTCTGGCTGTAGAGGTCCACATATGCGGGGGAAGACCGACGGACTGGCTGGTAAAGCGCCTGCTGCTCAAACAACGAAGACAAACACACATCCCCAGCAGCCACATAAAGCCAGGCATTCATCTAAACACTCCACACCAAGGCCCCCAAGGCTCGGGGAACATTGCGGAAGAGGGGGCGGTAAGAGCACAAGCGCCCGAAGCAGGGAGAAGGGTACGGCTCGCAGCATCTTCTGAAGTTCCGAGTGGCACCCGTGAACTCAGCGCAGCTATGTGCACTTTCACAAGACCTGCACGGGATTTGGTCTGTCAGCATTTCATCGTGGAAGGGGCAAGATCCCAAGAAACCCCACGCCTCCCTGAGGGACTGGGAGGGTTAATCCTGATGGGGGCGGTGCTTTCCTCAATGGTAGACCCACTGTGACAGGCTCCAAGCTCCAGCCAATGCTCAAGCACGTGCCATCAAAAGCAACCGGGATGAAACTCAGTGGGCCACACATGGGGAAAGGCACGAAAACGGGAGGGAGATTGCTATCAAAGAAGAAAGGTTGCGACGGAAGGAGGGAGGGATGGCAAGGTGATTATAAACCTGGCCACCTGAGTTTCAATCCCTGGAAGTCCACATGGTGCAAGGAGAAAACTGACCTCAGAAAATTGTCCTCTGACATCCAGGAATTTCTCTCTCTCTCTCTCTTTCTTTCTCTCTCCTTTCTCTCTTTTTCTCATAAAATATTTTTTAAAAAGAAGGGGATGGAAATGAGGATTAAGACGTGAGACTATCATAAATTTACTATATTTATATATGAAACTCTGAAAGAATAAAAAAAAAATCCAGGCGCAGCAGCACTCGATCCCAGCACCCAGGAGGCAGAGACAGGCGGATCCCCGGAGCTCTCTGACCGCCACTCTAACCAAATGAGCGCATTCCTGGCTCAGCGACAGACCCTGTATTGTACGACCTTTTCTGAGGACATATGACAAACACTTGTTCACTCCCAATAGGGCGCTGGTGACAAATTGAAGAGACTCTTCCACCCAAGTCTAGCTTGGCCAACCAGTGAGTTTACAGGGTTCCTGGCAGGAGTAAGGGCAAGGGGTTCCTGGCAGGAACATGGATGACTCCAAGGCGGCTGCCACAGCAAAAGACCCACCGGGGTATGTGTGGAGACTCACAAAAGCTGTGTCCCGTTGCTTCTGGCACGACTGGCAGGGAGCATGACTGGCAGGCAGGTCAACTGGTCAGACAGTTTCTCCCCACGCCTTGTTGCTGCTTGCATAAATTAGGGAGGGGCCTCGTGGATCTTATAAGTTTCAGGAGCTTCCTGAGAACTTCCGGCTGTTTACTTCCTGAGCTCCATTTTGTGTAGAGTCTCTCTCCAGGAGGGAACATTGCAAGAAATTACTACACAACGCCCTGCCTCAAAAACCCAGGGAAAAAAGAACAATAAACCTCAGGCCAACTGACTCTACGATGCTCAGCCCTGCTCAGCCATCCGAATCTCTCCCCATCCAGGTCTCAGGGAACCTTGCAGAAGAGTCTAAAAGTGGGGGAAGTGGGGTGCTGCCAACCACGACACTCTCCAGTCCGGATAGGGCTGCTGCATCCAGGAACTCACTGCAGTGAGATCGACCCCACCAGATCTACACAGGGCTGGCACATCGACATCCCCCGGGACCAGCGCGGGATCTCAGGACAAACAATACAGTGGGTGGAATTCCAGCGAGGATACTGCAGGAGAAACAACTGCACTCAGCGGGCATCCCCATTGAAGGGGGCGTCCCCTCCTGTGGTTTGACCCCTGAAGGGTCACTTACACTACCACGGAGGCCCTGTGCTGCACTAGCACACGCGCCTGAAGGGAGCCCCGTGGATCACATGCAGAGACGTGAGGCAGGAGGGGTAGGGATGGATGGGCGAAGGGAGGGGATGGTAGGGGGGGCTAGGAAAGGAGGAGGGGGACACGGGCAGCAACTCATCTTGTTTGTATATAAGAAAAATGCTTAATTAAAAAAATAACTCTGGCCACCACATGAGCCACACGTGTACTTGCATGTATGTGCACTCATAGGTACCTGTGCATACACATACGCCACACAAACATAAACATGCATGCAAAGTCCAATTTCATGACTGGAAACTTCCAGATAAGATTGGGCAGCATGAAAAGAAAATCAACAAACCACAATCCAGAACTTCAGAGGCTCTATATCAACCACCTAGAACTAGGCCAGCTTAATCTCTCCCCATCTTGAAGCTCAGGGACATTTGCGGAAGAGGGGGCGGTAAGAGTGTAAGAGCAAAAGGATGGGAGGAGCAATGATATGTAAGTTACTCCATACAAGTTAGGGCTGAAGCAATCATAATTGGACTTTGCATGCCCTGCGCATTGTCCAACACACTGTTGACCTCACAAAGTCTAGCATCTGCTAAAGGCACCAAGATCCTAGGAGGCAAAGGATTGGCAGCCACAGCAGTGTTCCTATACCTAAGGGGACCACGGGAAAGGGTTCAGGGAAAGGCCACTGGGTCCTTGTACATCATCGGAGAGCAGGGCCCAGAGGAAAATCAGACATGCACAAGAAAGGATTCTCTGGGAATTGGGGCGGGAGGCACTGGGGGATGGGGAGGGAGAGAGGTGGGGAGGAGGAGCAGGGGGTACAGGGGGAGGAGGAGGGAGGGAGGGAACTGGTGTACCTAATAAGTTTGTATGAGCTGAAATAAAAAAAAATATATAATAAATAAAAAATTTTAAAAATTAAAAAAAAAAAAGGAAAGAATCTCCTCTACACACATACATGTGGGCACGCATGCATGCACGCACACACTATTCTTTTCTTGGGTATAATTAGGATGACTTAGATTGACATGAAAAAATTTCCCAACCCACAATTAATCACTCTTTCCTGATTAAAAAAAAAAAGAATCACGGCTTTTTGGTCTGAGAACAAGGATTCGCAGGTAAATGGAGTGGGCCCATCATCCAGGCTCCTCCACTGGGAACAAGTAGACAAAGTTGTGGCTTAAACCAGAGGCCTTGGGTTGGGGCGGGGCTCCGCGGGCCAAGGGCTCACCCAGCCCAACAGAGCCCTGGGTTTCCTTATCTGCACCGAAGGTTCCAGGCCAGCCTGGGCTATGCAAGACCTTGTCTTAAAAAAGAAAACAAACAGAGTTAGCAGAGTTGCATGACAGCAGCCATGTCTTCTCTGGCTTTGTGACTTTGAGCTACTGACTCCCCCTCTCTGAGTCTCCACCTCTATTCTCGCACTCACGCCCCAATCTCACAGTTCGTTTCTTGGTAAGTTTCCAGGTGATTTTTATTTTCCAAAACATAAATCAATCCAAGAAGCTAGTTTAAATGAGGATCATAGTGTACTCTAAAACAAACATCTCCCATTATCAAATCTTTGTTTTGTTTTGTTGTATGGTTCTATAGGGTAGGATTGTGGGACAAACTTGTGTATATTTGTGTCACCAGAGAGGGATTTTTTCCAATGGAGAGTCAAACTCCTTCTGCTTTTCTGACTTCCCGGACACAAGACAGCTGCTCCAACTCTGGGCTTTGCATCCAAGTCCCAGGTAGGAAGAAAGAAAAGAAGCAAATGGACTAGAACAGAAGTGGAAATTTCCCAGCCGTGATTTCAGATTAGTCCAGTCTTTAGTTTATCCGAGTATGGGCGTGACTTAAGTGAACATTCTAGCCAGAAGTTCCTGGGCTGCCTTGGGCCGACACAGCCGGGGGAAGGGGGGGGGACATTCGTGTTGAATCAGTCGGCCTGGCAGAGACGGCAGGGGACCCCTGGGAACATCAGACCCCAAGGCACCAGGGCTGTGCCTCTGACCAACAGTCCCCCAAAATCAAAGCACCTGGTGGGGGAAGGAATTGAACCAACAGTCTGCTGAGCTTGGCCGCAGGTCTCAGACCCTGAGGGCAGCTTCCGGAGCTCCACTGGAGGTTCCAGCAGGACGGGCATTCATGCTCTGACAGAGTGCCCTCCTGTCAAGGTCGTCATCCGCTGCCAAGCATGAGGCTTGTGTCTTGCTGGCCTGGCCAGTGCCCCACAAGCCCAGATTAGACGGGATTCCAACCCAGAACATCGAGATGCTAGGTTGGCAGTGTGACCACTGACCTATGATCCCTGCCAAATTTACATACTTCTTTTTATTTTTGCTGTGTGCATGTGTGCATGTGTGTGTGAGTATGTGTGTGTGTGTGTGTACATGTGTGTTTTAAGACAGGAACCTAGTTTCGTGTATGTGTGTAGATGCATGCATGTGTGTGTGTGTGTGTGTGTGTGTGTCAGAAGGAACTCTATGTCCCTATGGAGGACCAAGGATGACTTCAGGAATCATCCTGGATTGCTTCTACCTCCTATTTGGCTTCCTTCTGGAATTTTCCAACTCTGCCCACCAGGACAGGAAGTGCAGGCCACTGCCATTTCTGCCTGGCAATTTTTTTATGTGAGATTCAAACTCAGGACTTTCTGTTTGTAAGGCGGAGGAGTCTTAACCCCTGAGCCATCTCTCCAGCCCGTGTGTGTGTGTGTGTGTGTGTGTGTGTGTGTGTGTGTGTGTGTGTTGTTTTAAGACAGGGTCTCATGTAGCCCAAGCGGGCTTCCAACTCTCTTGAAAGCCAAGAATGACCGCGAATCCATGATGTTCCGGCCTCTTGCTCCCAAGTGCTGGAGGGGCCACCGGCACTGCCGCCACATGACCCTCTCTACGCTCTTCCTTCCTAACACCTGCTAAGATCCGCAGCATCTCCAGCAGACCTGATCCCCTCCTTTCCGAGCCGAGGAAGTGGAAACCCAGCAGAAGTGTTTGCCTGCAGTTATACAAATAATTTATTTTTGAGCCTGCACAAGCCATGAATATTCACAGGGTGACCCGAGAGAGGCTTTGAAAATAAACGCATTGAAATGTTAAAGTGGCAAATTCTCCCCCCATCTCGATGTAGAAAGGGGCCTTTTTCAAACAGCTGCACTAAATTAAAAAGCAGGTTCTGATAGGTCCCCCCCAATCCCCTCCACCCAGGACCAGCAACCAGAGAGCTCTCACCTGCTGGGCCCCAGCTTTGAAATGTCAGCGGACTGCTGAATCACCGAATTGAAAACATTCCGTGGGGAGGAAAGCAGAAATCTAATTCTGCTCATTTCAATGAGAATTGATCTAAAGCTTCATTACATAAAGTAATTTTTACTAACACAACCCAAGGCGGGTTAGCATCTCTCCTTTGATAGCTAGGGTTGATAAGGACATTTGCATGCAGATAATACAGCCCTAACTTGTTTTTCTTTTTCTTTTTTTGTTTGCTTAACAGTGGACAGAAAGATGAGAGAAGGCTGGGATGTTCAGCAGGCACACGCATTTTCCTACCCATGTGGTCAGAGGGGGGGGTGCATGCACGTGTCTACGTATGCGTCTTTGTGAGCCAAGGGGTTCTCCTGGAAGCCGGAGGGTGGTATCTGGAATCAACCTCCATCACTCTTCCACCTTAGTCTTTTGAGGCAGGATCTCCAATCGATCCCAGAGCTCAGCTAGGAGGTCGCTCTGACCAGTTAGCTCATACCCACCGGCATTTCACATTCCAGCCACTGTGCCTTCTGATTGCAGGGCAAGTTCTTCAGCCCGCAGAGCCATCTCCGCAGCCCTCGGCGTTACCTGTTAAAGGCAACATCTCAAATCATCTGTCTGTGGGGTCCCTACACCCCTTCGCTTCATTCACAAAAATCCCTGTATTTCATATGGCATTTAAGAAAACAGACATAAGCCACTTGGTGGAGGTTCAAAGGGAGCTTCTTAACGTTTTCCAACCAACAGGACAATTCAGTGGCTATGGCTCCTCCTGCTCACAGACCCGGCCGCCTGAGTCCCACCCTCAGAAGCCCACAGAGAGGAAGGAGAGAACCGACTTCTGAAAGTTGACCTCTGACCCTCACTCATGTACCGTGGCATGCTTTCTCTCTCTCTCTCTCTCTCTTTCTCTCTTCCCCTTCCCTCTCTTCCCCCCTCAAATAAATACTTATAAAAAGAAAGATCTCTCTTTTAGAAACAAAGTTTTCCAAATCTCAGTTTGCTAATGTGTTATTAAGAGATTAATACCAGGGGGCTGGAGAGGTGGCTCAGGGGTTAAGTCTCTGCCTTAAGGTCCTGAGTTCAGATCCTAGACCCCACATATAGATGCCAGGTGGAAGCATTTCTGGTCCTGGTAGGGCGGAGCCTGTGAATCCCGGGGCGGAGTAAACAAGGAGGAGGTGGAGGCGTCCATGGTGGTTCCCGAATTTGCCTGTGGTTCTACACACACACACACACACACACACACACACACACACACACACACACGTACAATTGAATAAATAATAAAAAAGAGAGATTAATACCTACCTGGCAGGCCACATTGGATAGGAGGGAGGGATGTGTGTGTGTGGAATTGGCATAACAGTTGTTTCCGGTCCAGCCCCTGTGGGTGAGCTACACAGAGACCTCTAAGTCCCGCCCTCCACATCCTGGTGTCTGATTGGCTCGAGCAATGAACTCAAGCAGCCAGACCCATCACTAAGAACTTAACTTCAGCCAAGTGCTGGAGACCAAGATACCCAGTCTCTCGGGGATAAGAAACACTTCCTATATCTATCACTTACTAAATGTGTTTTTCTAGACCCCGTCCCCTAAATTCAGAAGGTCTCAGCTTTGAACATGTGACTATCTGGAATGGAAGTGGGGGAGGGTTTTTTTAAAACTCCAGTGAGGGATGGGGAGGTGTCTAGTTGGTAACATGCTCACCATACATGAGGCTCTGAGATCAAACCCCCCCCCATTTAAAAAGCCAGGCATAGCGGCACGTGTCTGTAGTCCCATCACAGAGAAGGCAGAGAATGGACAGTCTCTGATGGTCTCTAGGGCTCGCTGGCCAGCCAAACAGGCTCATTGAGAGATTCCATCTCAGAAGACAAAGTGAAGAACGAGGAAGACACCTGGCGTCAACTTCCGGCCTCCACGTGCACACGTGCATACATACACATGCATGTGGAAGGGGCATCCACCTTAAGAGAACGACTTGAGAGGACGAGGGATTTATTCTAGCTTGTGATCCTCAGTAACGATTCATCGGCTTGGCAGGAGAGCTCACGCCAGCCCCAGGAACCAGGGAACTGCCCCCCCCCACCCCCACCCCGGGGCACACCTCACTCGCCAGACTGCAAGTCTGCCCTAGTCTGCTGAAGGATAGAAGCTTCCTGAACCAGCTGCCCCCATCGTATGACAACCCTCCAGGGAATGATCCCACCCACTAGGGCGGGGTCTTTCCACTTCAGTTAGACACTCTCCAGGAGACTGACCTAGTAGTGCTCGCCTTAAACTCCTGACTGCCTATGTCCAGTGGCTGCACACATGCTATTCGTGGTTTTCAGCCCCTTCCCTCCCCGCCCAGGTGCTGTGGAGGGGCCCAGAGCTGATGCTAGCAGAAGTTGACGGGACGCAGCATTTCAAGCCATGCCTGGGCGCATTCGGGCACAGAGAGACATTCCTGCGGGGTTGATGAGAAAGAACACACCCGGGATGGGGGGGCACCGTTGTCTCTGCCCCCTGCTGCCTGTGTAATCTGCGGGCTGAAGAGGAGAAAAACAAGAAACAGATTTTTAGGTGCTAAGGCGCTCTCTTCTCGCATTTCTAGCTTTCTAACTAAAGAGCAGCCTGGAGATCCAGCTCCTGTCTGCCTAGTGGGCATCTGTAAGCCACATGCGCTGTCATGATGTGAAATGTGCCCCCCCACAGTCTCATGTGTTTGGCAAGGTCATAACACCTTTGAGAGGTGGAGCCTTGCTGGAGGAAGGCAGTCACAAGGGGTGGGCCTTGAGGTAGATGAGTCCCACCCTACCTCCAGGAGGAGTCTGCCTTTGCAGCAAGCAGTCTTGCAGCTTTCTGCCTCCAAGATGTCTGCAGTGACTTAGCCTCCTCCAGCTTTGGCCGGCCAGCCATACCACCTCCTCTTTGAGAGACTGTTTCTCCCCTCTGGAACCGTAAGCTGAATAAACCTCCCTTTCTCCCTTAAGTTACTTGACTTTGGCTGCTCTCTCACAGCAATAGTAAAGAGTAACCATTACAGGCAGCAACAGAAATCTGGTTACATTTCATCTACGGTCTCCAAGACTAGGACAGTGAGCATCCTCCTTAATCCAAAATTCTAAACTCCCACATGCTCCAAATGTTAAATTTATGGCATGAGCCCTTTACGTGGAAAATTCCTCACCTGATGTCCCGTCACAACCACAGGGTCAGGCCTCGGCCTCCAAAGGAAAAGGACTTGAGTTCTAACCCCAGATCCCACGTAGAAATGACAGCAGCCTGCACTTCCAGACATGGAAGGCAGAGCCTGGGAAACCCCAGAGCAAAGCAATAAGGAAGTAGAGCAATCCAGGATGATTCCTGATGCCACCTTGGGCCTCCACAGGCACACACAGTCAAGTACACTTTGTATGCATTCCCATGTGCACATGTATATATAGCTGCACACATATAAAACACACACACACAAGCGTGTACACAAAACGAAACAAAACCAAAGAAGGGGATGCACAAAAAGTAGCATATAAAATGACCTCCAGGCTACATGTCCAAGGTATACATGAAGCGTAAGCGAACTCTGTGTTTAGACACCAGGCCCCTCCCTAGATATCTTTTTGCATGAGTATTCCAAACCCCAATATCCAAAGCACTTCTGATGCCAAGTATTTTGAGCAGGAAGGTTGGGTGTGTGTTTGTCGAGATCCAATATACACTAGAACTAGAGATACTGAGAAACAGCGAAAGGGACTCAATCTGGGGACTGAGGGGAGGGCTAACTGCACGCTACACCAGCATGACCTGAGTTCAGATCCTCCACGCTCACATGAAAAGATAGACATTGGTGCATGTCGGTAACCCCAGAGGGGGAAGCAAAGACAGGTAGACCCTGGGGGGCCTCACTGGTCAGCAAGTGGCAAGCCCCAGGTTGCGAGAGACCCTGTCTCGAAATAAACAAATAAATAAATGGAGAGTGATTGAGGAAGACGTGCTGCGATCAACCGTATGACCTTCATGCAGACATGTGCTCACAGCATCACACATACACACACATACAACACGACACTGAATCCTTCTGTTGTAACATCGTTCTTAGAACTTCCAGCTACAACTTTCTCTCCCCCTCGCTGTGGTCTGCTCTGATTCCATGACCTGGGGACCAGGCAAGCACACTCCAGAGCCACCCCTGCACCCAGAGAGGACAGCAATACCACATCTTCCTCAAGACGGGCACCTTCCCCCTTTGAATCTGGGCTGCCTTTCCTTGAACATTCACGTGGATCTCAAAGCAGGCTCATAAAGGGGGGAAGGGGGGAGACCAGGTGTGTGTCTGCCCACCACAGCGACTCCCAGGGCCATACGCGGCGGCTCAGACGCAACACAATCCCTCAGTTCTGTCGCGAAGACCCTAAGGGCGCTCCAGCCCCACAAATGCATGCTTCCAAGTAGAAGCGGAGCGTCCAGAGTTTTGCTGGAGGTGCAAGTTTCCTCGCCCCTGGTTCATCCCCGCGCCGCGCGTTGCGATGCTGCCACCTAGTGGCGAGGGCTGGAAGCCCCCGCGGAAGTCGAGGCGTCTGGAACCGCGAACCTGGGGGGTAGGTTGCCTCCTGCGAACGCCAGCCTGGGCGGTGGCTGTTTTTAGCTGGGTCTCTCCTTCTGTGCCACTTTCATCATGGAAACTGGCTCTCCAGACCCAAAAAAAGCCGCGGCGTGCTCCGCAAAAGCTGTTGGCAGAGACAATTTTAGCTGCGTTTCTTGGAATTTGGGCTCCGAGGAGGAAGGAGAGAGATGCGGTTCCCAGGAAGTTGGGCAGCTTCCTGGAGGCTGTTCCGGAGGGGAAGGGGGGGTGAGATCATCGCCCTTTGGGTGTCAGCTTCTGCAGAGGAAAGTGAACTTCGGGATTGTTCCTGGCAACGGCCCCTGGGTCCCCAAGGGCTTCAGCGTGCACCATAAGGAACTTTCTTTACTTGGGTCCCCATAACCTAACCGGACATCTGAGAATTCGGGTGAGGAAACTAAGCCCAAGCAAGACTCGGAGAAGTGGCCGCGTCACGTGACCTTGAAAAGCGGTGGAGAACTGGTAACTCACGGAGCCTTCAATTTCAACTCCAGCCTGGGCTCCGAGGCCAGAGTGCAAACGAGGAGAATGGATCGAGTTGAAAGGGTGCAGAGTGCTGGGGGAGGAGGTTGCTCAGTTGGTAGAGTGCTTGTCTAGCGTTCAGGAAGCCCTGGGCTCCATCTCCCACCACCACGGAAAGCGGTAGGGTGGTGCATTCTCTGCCCTTGGGAAGTAGAGTCAGGAGGATCAGAAAATCAAGGTCAGCACTGGTGCGAATGGAGCCTGAGGCCACCCTGAGCTGGTGTGGGGTTCCCTGTAGCCCAGGGTGCCCTCCGTGGCCAGTTAGGCAGGTTCCAGCAAAGGTTCCAACTGCGGCACTAAAAAAAAAAGGAGTTGACGGTCAGGCTCACCCACATTCTTCTGGTTCGGTGCCGACTCATCCACTTGGGTCTCTGTTTCTTGTATGGCAAATGGGGGTGTGAATTATAGATCCAGCTCGGAAAGGTCACGTGACAGTCCAGGTAGCCATGTGCTCTCCAGTGGTCCAGTGGCTCTGTTTCTTGGCTTGGGTACATTGCATTTCTGTTCCCTCAAATGCTCCTACAGTTATGGGGAACTGGATGGAAATAGAAAACGTTTGCATTAGAACACATGCACACACGTGCACATGGGCACACACCTCGCATGCACACACACACACACACACACACACACACACACACACACACAACTGCTCACTGTCACCTGAACTATGAGCCCAGAGCTGTCTTATTAGATCACCCTCATGTCTGGCCAGGGGTTGAGGCCCCGCCCTGCAGAACCTGCTTTACTAAACCCGTCCTCTAGGGGGTAGGATTCCTCAGGTCACAAGGTGAGAAGTAGCTTCCAGAGTCCGGCTGCCCAGCTTCTGTTTCCAGGGACTTCAGGGGGACCCACCTTGCGTCACTGGACTCAAAGCTCTGAAGGGCGGAGCCGTGCCCACATCACTCATCCCTGGCCCTGATGCATGGCTCGCACTAGGTCTTCACCATTGTAGGTGTGGATAACGCTCACTGTGTGTCCAAGTGCTTGTGCCGGGCATTAGGAAGTACAGAGAACATGAGAGGGAGGTCCTCCTACACAGCAGGGCGCCCCGTGAAGCACAAGACACATGGAATACAGCCGTGGGGTCAAGGGAGAGGGGACACCCCCCCCACTCAGCTTGGAGGGAGGGGGGTATCAATCGAGCCTTCGGTTGCAAGGTTTCAATGTGAAATGACTCTCACTGGCCAGCGTTGGAACACTTGGTCCCCCATTTGGTAGCACCACTTGGGAAGGTTGTGGAAGTTGGAGTAGGTGGAGCCTCAGTGGAGGAAATGGGCCACTGGGGGTGGGCTTGAGATTTTTAAAGCCCAGCTCTACTTCCTGTCTGCTCTTTGCTTCTTGATTTCAGATTCAACATGACCCACCATCTCACACTCCGGCTACCACACCTTTCCTGCCATGGTGGATTGATAGCCACAAACTATGAGCTAAAATAAGCCCTTCCTGGGCTGTAGAGATGTCTCAGGGGTTAAGACTCTGCCTCACAAGCAGAAGGTCCTGAGTTTGGATCCCAGGTCCCACGTAAAAATACCAGGCAGAAACCGTAGCTGCCTGCACTTCCGGCTCTGGTGGGCAGAGCCTGGGAAACCCTAGAGTGAAGCAAAAAGGATGTAGAAGCAATCCAGGGTGATTCCCAAAGTCACCCTTGGTCCTCTACAGGGACACACAGTGCTCTCTCTCTCTCTCTCTCTCTCTCTCTCTTCTCTCTCTCTCTCTCGATCTCTCTCTCTTTCACACACACACACACATACACAGTTTATTTTAAAAGGATTTAAAAAAAAAAAAAAAAAAGGAAAGCAGAGAGGAGAGAGGGAGGTTCTTGGGAGTCACATGACCAGACTGATGGCCCCAGGGTCACCCAGTGCAAAGGTCCTGTAGTGACTATTGGCCTGACAGGATCTAGACTCACCCAGGAGACAAACCACAGGCAATGTCCACAAGGAAGTTTCTAGATTGGGCCAACTGAGATAGGAAGACCCACCACTTATGTGGGTGGCACCATGCCCTGGGGTCTTGGACTGAATAGAAAGGAGCAAGCGAGCTGAATGCCAGCATTCGTCTCCCTCTGCGTCCTGACTGTGGCTGCCACGTGACCAGCTGTCCCACGCTCCTGCCACTGTGCCTTCCTCAGGTTCTTCCCCCGAGTATATCAGTCCCAGTTACCAAATAATAATAATAATAATAGGGCTGAGGAGACGGCTCAGGGGCTAAGACTCTGCCTCACAAGCAGAAGAAGGTCCTGAATTCTGATCCCAGGGCCCATATAAACACCAGGCAGAAACAGCAGTGGCTGCACTTTGAGCCCTCATGGGCGGAGCCTGGAAAATCCCAGAGTGAAGCAAAAAAGAGGTAGAAGCAATCCAGGATGCTTCCCAAAGTTATCCTTGGGCCTCCACAGGGACACACAGTGCCCACTCACACACACACACACACACACACACACACACACACACACAAATAAATAAAGTATAAAAATATTAAATAATAATGATAACAGCCAGAGCCCAGAGACCCCCACCTCATTCGCTGGCCATGAAGCAGGTTTCAAAGTCCCTGACAAAGTCTTTTCTTCGGACCAGAATCTAGGAGTATTCTTTTGGGGGACGCCTCCATGCAAAAGAGCTCAACTAGCAGCTAGAGGAAAATCCTGGGAACCCCCTCTGGGAGGATCTCGGGGATTCAGCTGCCAGTGCTAGATTCTCCAGGTGTGGATCGGCGGAGCAATCTGGAAAACCAGTGGAGAGATGGTGACCTAGTGGCTCCCAGGGAGAACAAGGAAGAGACCCCTCACTTCCCCGCCACGTGCCCACACTTCCCTCCTTCCCTCTCTCTCTCTCTCTCTCCCCCCCACCCACGGTCTGCCAGTTTCTAGCCGAGGTACACCGTGTTGCAAGCCATTGTGAGATGTCTTACCAAGTATCTGCTGCTAATAATAAAGCGCCAAACGCCACAGATACATGTACGAGCAGACTCAAGGTTATTCCATGAAATATTGCTTTTGCTCTCTGAATTCTGATGAGACTCCTCTAGAGGGAGAGGAAGGAGAAGAGAAGGTACAGCCTCGGCCGGGATGAGGCGGTGCCCACATCTGACACGAGAGAGATGGGGGGGCTCCTCTGTGAGCTACACACAGGGGCGTGTCCCCGCCTGGGGTACCCCACACGGACGCATCATCGAAGGCCTGAGAGCGGAAAGACCAATAAAAAGCCAGATCCGAAGGAGAGAGCAGATCTGATCCGCATCCTCGGACCACTCACACTGAGTTTGAGCCTAGTGGGTCCCCGCAAGGGAGTAAAGATGGAAAGCAGGGTTCCCTGAAATGCAGTAGAGGGCAGTGTGCTTGCGTTGAGTCTGGGTGCTAGGACTTTGCGCAGGTCCGGTCCTACTGTGCGCTGCTTTGTGTCCCAGTAGGATAGCTCCTCTCCTGAGGTTAAGATCACTCACCCACAAAAGAGAGGCCTGGGTTAGAATCTCACTTCCTCATCTTCTAGCTAGCCGCGCATGCCAACCTAACCATTCAAGGCTAAGTCTTTGGGCACATCTGCAAAGAATTGGTGGTTAAGACCAGCCCTGAGCAAGCTTGTGGGAGATTAATTAGTGTGGGAAGATTCAGGCCATGGTGGGTGGGGGAGGAGGAAGAGCTGGTTCACTGCTTTGATATACAGGCTGACCAGCATATGGACTTAAGTGAGGAAGTCTGGGTGGCTATGATGTGGCCAGTTCTCTCGGCTCCTGATGACTGAATGACTTTCCTGTCACGCTAATGATGCACAACCATGAAACACGAGCAAGAAGAGGCTTCTGTCTCCCCATGTTATTTGGTCATTTGATCCACATCAGCAACAGAGGAGAAAACAATAGTGTGTGGGCTTGAAAATTCTAGAAACACTCTGTGTCTTCATTTCCTCGTGTGCAAATGCCAGTGATCACTTTATACTCTCCCAAGGGATTGCAGAGCGATTGGTAAAGCCATGGGCACAGCCAGGCATGGCAGCACAGACCTGAAATCCTAGCAAACAGGAGGCAGAGGCAAAACTACCACTGCAGGCTTGAGATGAGCCGTGACACACAGCGAGTTCCCAGCCACTGCACAGCAAGATGCTGTCTCAAAAAAAAAAAAAAAAAAAAGACTAGGGCTGGAGAGATGGCTCAGGGGTTAAGACTCTACCTCCCAAGCAGAAGATCCTGAATTGAGATCCCAGGTCTCATGCAAAAAAAGCCAGGAGGCCTGCACTTCTAGCTCTGGTGGATGGAGCCTGAGAAATCCCACTGTGAAGCAAGAAGGAGGTAGAAATGATCCAGGATGATTTCCGAAGTCACTCTTGGTCCTCTGCAGGGACACACTGTGCCTTCTGAGACAGAGAGAGAGAGAGAGAGAGAGAGAGAGAGAGAGAGAGACTAAGTAAATAAAATATATTTTTAAAAAAGACCAAAACCAAAATGATGCACATAAAGTAGGTTGGATAAGATATGGGGATTAAGTGGGTACTACCTGTAGGGGAGCCCTTCATCCTCACCGTCATCTTTGTCACCACCACCACCATCACCATCATCATCATCACCATCGCCATCATCATGGTTGTTGTCATCACCATCGTCCTCACCATCATCGCCACCACCATCATCATCATCACCACCATCATCATCATCACCACCGCCATCATCATCACCGCCATCATCATCACCGCCATTACTATCGTTAGTATCATTATCATTCCAGCTACCTCAGGAGCTCCCTTCCCGCTGCGGCTGCATGTAAGTGTGCCAGAGCTGGTGTCTTCGCGCATGACACTTCGTTCTGCTGCTGATAGAGATGGGGGAGGTTTCACGCTTACTTCTCTGGAGAAGACGAGTGTCACCGGCAGTTACGTTCACACCGATCGGCGCACGCCCTGTTATTTTTGAGCGAGAGATGCTGCGTGTTACACATGTCATAAGGAGCAGTCTCTGTTCCCCTCGAAAGCACCACAGATCTGGCGTGTTACATTTGTGGTAAGTGTCACAGTCTGGGAAAGATTGGAGAAGACGCGAGGTAAGACTAGCGTCACCCTCCTTCCCCATCTGCCTGGACTCCGGAGTCTTCCTCCATGCCAGTCTTCTGGTCGAGAAAGTCCTCGAGAGCGGGAGGTGGCTCAGGGGTTAAAGCCCCCACCTCACAAGTGCAAGGACTTGAGTTTGGATCCCCAGTCCCAGGCAAAAGCGCCAGGCAGTGGGTCAGTCTTCCTATGATTCTCGCCCTGAAAGGCAGAGCTGGGGAGTATCCAGAACAGCTGGCCAGCCAGAAACGCCCAGTGGTTCTGAAGGTTTAAGTAGTGACCAGCTCACAGGACAGAGTGGAAGTGACCAGCTCACAGGACAGAGTGGAAGAGCAGTGCAGGATGATTCCCAATATCACCCTGGGTTCCACACACCACACACACACACACATACACACATATACACATACACAAATATACACATATACACATACACAAATATACACATACACACATACACACATATACACATACTACACATACACCTACAGTACACACGATATACACATACATACATACATGTACACACGCACACACATACACACATATACACATACACACATACACATACATACATATACACACGCACACACACACACATATATACATACACATACATACATGTACACACGCACACACATACACACATATACACATACACACATACATACATGTACACACGCACACACATACACACATATACACATACACGCATACACACACATACATACATGTACACACACACATACATACATGTACACACATACATACATGTACACACGCACACGCATACACACATATACACATACACACATACACACACATACATACATGTACACACGCACACACATACACACATATACACATACATACATGTACACACGCACACACATACACACATATACACATACACAAATATACACATACACACATACACACATGTATACACATGAGTGCATTTGTGTACATGCACTCACCCGTGTGTTCTCACCTACATACATACACACATGCACGCCATACACATATGTATGGAAAAGGAGAAAGTCTTTAGCAAATCAGTGTGAGTAGATCACTCTACTTGCAACTCCAAATCAACCTCAAATCCCCCTAATTCATTCATATCCTACAGGCATAAGCTCTTAAGGATGTAGGTTTGAAGGCTGGAGAGATGGCTCAGAGGTTTTGAGACTCTGCCTCAAAAGCAGAAGATCCTAAGTTCGTATCCCAGGTCACACATGAAAACACCAGGTAGAAACAGTGGTGGCCTGCGCTTCTGGCCCTGGTGGGGGATCCTGGGAAATCCCAGAGCCAAGCAAGAAGGAGGTGGAAGCATCCAGGATGATTCCCAAAGTCACCCTTGGTCCTCCACGGGGACACACAGTGCCGTCTGACACACACACACTAAATAAGAAAATATACTTTAGAAAAAATACAGATTTGAGTCAGTGTTCTGGATTCAAATCTCAGCACTGTCTCTTACCAGTTCCACAGCCTGTACAAGATATCGAGGCCTCTGCACCTCCATTTGCTCAGTTGTAAAATGAGCTGATAACAGATCCAGCCCCACGGCTTTAGAGAGCTGACGAACAGAAGCCGCTCAGGTCACGCTTGGCCCCCAGAAACACTCGATAAACCTTCGCAATTATCGTTATTACAGCGCTGCCACCTCTTGTATCTATTTAAGTGTTTGTCGGATCTACACACCCTGGAAGGCTTTAAATGTAGCTACTGTACAATGAAATCGCTGCCCTAATTGGAAAGCCAGTCCCGTGAGTCATAACAGCAGGTGACTGAAAGCACAAGTAAGAACTGTTTACCAAGCAGCAATGGCGTGAGCCCTGTGAGCCCCGTGCACCCCACGGGACGGCAACACCCTTTGGAAACCAGGAGCAGGCCTCAGCTGCTCCACCCAGAGGGAGGAATGAGGCAGGAAAAGCCAGCGCTCCTGACCACAACCGCCAATGCAGGCCTACACACACAGGCCTCAGAGAAACAGCTATTTAAGGGCTGCGCGGGGACTCTGTGGATACAGAGCTTGCCCTGCAACCATAAGGACCTGAGTTCAAATCCCCGGCACCCATTTAAAGGCTAATCACAGAGAGACAAGACAGTGAGATCATGGGGACCTCCATGGCCAGCCCATCTAGCCAGCTCCAGGTTCAGGGAGAGACTCTGTCTCAAAAAACAAAATAGAGGGCTGGAGAGATGGCTCAGGCTAAGACACTGCCTCGCCAGCAGAAGGTGCTGAGTTCAGATCCCACCAGGGCCAGACCTTCAGGCTGCCACCATTTCCCCTTATCATTTTTTGCCTGGGATCTGAACTCAGGACCTTCTGCTTTTTAGGCAGAGTCTCTTAACCCCTGAGCCATCTCTCCAGCCCCATTTTGTCTTTAATTTATTAGCAACCGTGCAGGCAAACTGACACACAGCCTGAGGTGCACTTATTAAATACCGAGAAGTGGAGGTTGAGACACACTGTGTGCGTGTATGCGTGTATATGTGTGTAGAACGGACGAATTCAGGAACCCCCATGGACCGCCTCCTCCTTGTTTACTCTGCCCCGGGATTCACAGGCTCCGCCCTACCAGGACCAGAAACACAGGCCGCCCCCGCTTCCGTCCAGCGTCTATACTTGGGGTCTAGGATCCGAACTCAGGACCTTCCGCCTGCAAGGCAGAGGTTTAACCCCTGAGCCACCTCTCCAGTCCCGAGACACACTTATTAAACGCTTACAGTGGAGACTTTCCCGAGGTATGTGGGCTGGGGGTGAGGGGTCTGGGTTAGATGACGGGCCCTGGAGTGCGCGTCCTCACCTGCAGCCTGGCCTTGCCCTGTGGGTCCAGGGATGGAAGGAGCCAGGGCATGACTTTCTGAAGGACCGGGACACCGTGCCACTTAGGAGCGTGGAGAACAGACGTCAAAGACCCTGGCTGCCAGCCGATGAACACGACATGCCGCAGACGCCCCCCAGAGCTTTCTTTCCCATTAGCTGCCTTAAACTGGAAGGATTAAAAACTCCCGGTGTGCACAAGAGCCCAGTGGGCTGGCCACCTCCACGTTCCTTGTGTTTCGACCCACCGAAAATAAAAAACAAAGTTGAAACCTCCCCCTTTGACCAACTCCTCCAGTCAGCAGACACATCGGGAGCCCCCAAGGTGGATTTTCCCCGAAGCTAACGAGGCTTAAACCTCAGAAGTCCGGGCTCTGGCGGCCCCGTCCAAGGCTGCTGCCTCCTTTGATGTTTGTGATTCTGGATTCTTTACTTAAACAAGGTCCTCCAAACCACGTCGCGCTTTGGGCGTCACAAAGCCTGCATTTGCCCGGAGTTGCTCCTGGTAAATTCGGGAGAGATGTTCTGAGGTGCAAAGATAAATACACAGGTGTCCTGTCGGGACATTGTCAGTTCTGCAAGATGAATAGCGGCTGTACCCAGCCTGAGGCTACAGATGTGGCATGGGGTGCCCTAGAAGCTGCTGGGGGGCTGGGGAGATGAAGGAGGGGTCAAAGTCTCTGCTTGGCAAGCAAAAGAATCTGAGTTCAGATTCACCCAGATCCCATGTAAAAATGCCAGTGGATATAGTTGTGGCTCCTAATTCCATCTCTGGAAGGCAGAGCCCGGAAAACCTCAGAGCAAAACAATAAGGTGAAAGAACATTCCAGAATGATTCCTAATGTCATCTTGGGCTTCCACAGACCCATACATTTAAGTGCCCTCTGGCACAAACACACAACACAACACACACACACACAAGAACAGAAAAAGTATAAAAATGGTACTGTCGGGGCTGGAGAAATGGCTCAGAAGTTAAGACTCTGCCTCCAAGCAGAAGGATCTGAGTTCAAATCCTGGATTCCATATAAAAATATACTAGGTAGAGGGCTGGAGAGGTGGCTCAGGGGTTAAGCCTCTGCCTTGCAGGTGGAAGGTCCTGAGTTAGGATCCCAGATCCCACGTATAGATGCCAGGCGGAAGCGGGGGCGGCTATACTAGGTAGAAATGATGGTGGCCTGTACTTCCAGGTCTGGAAGGTGGCGCCTGGGAAATCCCATGGCGAAGCAAAAAGGAGGAAGACGCAATCCAGGATGAGTCCCAAAGTCACCCTTGTGCCTCTACAGAGACACATAGTGCCCTTTGATACACACTCTCTCTCTCTCTCTCTCTCACACACACACACACACACACACACAAATAAAATAAATAGTGCTGTCTTCAAGATCCAAAATGTCTCCCAAGGATATGTGCTAAAGGCTTGGTCACAAGATTCCTGCCATAATGGACTTTACCCACTCTGGAACCATGAGCCAGATAAATTCCCCTTTCCCCCTTTCTGCTGGGGTTTCTGCATAACTACAAGATATTCAGATTTTAATTGAAAAATATTTTTAGTTCCTAAAAGCTAATTACTCAAATGACTTATTCCTACTAAGATGCAGATTAAGGACAGAAAACAGAAGACTGCCAAAATAAATAAATAAATAAATAAATAAATAAATAAAACCTGGCATCTGGAAAAGGTGAGCAAAGGGCAGTGGAGAGAGCTCAGTAGGAAAGGTGCCAGCTCACACACAGGGGAGACCCAAGTTCAAGTCCCAGCCGCCCACTTGATGGCAGGAGAGAACTGACATCTTTGTGTGTGCGTATGTGTGTGTGTGTGTGTGTGTGTGTGTGTGTGTGTGTGTGTGTGTACCTGCAAAGGCCCAAGGGTGACATCAGGAATCATCCTGGATTGCTCTACCTCACTGCTTTGTTCTGGGATTTCCCAGGCTCTGTCTTCCAGGGTCAGAAGTGCAGGCCACCATATCGACCCAGCATTTTTACGTCGGATCTGGGATCTGAACTCAGTCCTTTTGCTCGGGAGACAAAGGTCGCAATCCCCAGCCTTGACATCATTGTCAGAGCATCTCAACAGCACCTTCTGCATTGCAGACGCTATTCTAAGCATCGTGCATAGTTTCTTTTGTTCATCTTTCCAGCAACCCTGTGAAGGAACCTCATTAGTATCACTCCCCCACCTCACATAGACGGAAACAGAAGTGTAGAGAGGACTGACCGGAGGTCACACAGCTGGTAACCCTCAGCAGTGAGCGTCTTGTGAACGCCCGGCTGCAGACTGCATGTGTCTAGCACCACAAATCTACTGTGCAGTTGAGGCCTTGACACCTCATGGAGATGTCTGGAGGTGACACTTCGGAAGTGACACCCTTGTGAGGGTGCAGACATCGTGACAGGATGTGCACACTCGTGAGAAAACGCACCATGGCCAGGAGAGACGGCTCAGTGCTCAAAGTCTTTGCCCCACAAGCAAAGAGGCCTGAGTTCGGATCCCAGATTCCACCTAAAAATGCTAGGTGGGTGTGGCAAGCCACCTGTCATTCTAACCCTGAGAAGTCGAGCCTGGGAAATCCCAGCGCAAGCTGGCTAGCCACGGGAGCTCTAATGGCTGCTTTGGATTTGATTAGAGATCCAAGCTCACGAGAAGGTGAAGATGATCGAAGATGATTCCTGACATCCACCTTGGCCCTGCACAAGTGTGCACACACGCTCAAGTGCACTTGTGTATATACACCTGTGCACATATAAGACACACGCATGTATACACACGCACACACCACTCCATATACGCCTACATGAAAGAAAAAAAGAGACTCCAGAGACTCTAGAACTTTCCTTTCCTCTCTCCTGGAGTCCCATAACTCGTGATAATATTATAATCATCGGAGGCTCAAATCCCTTTCGTAGAGTGCTGTGACAGCCGGGGGCGACAGCGTGCCCCGGTCAACTCAGAGCTTGGGAGGTAGAGGCAGGAGAATCAGGAGTCTAGATCAGCCTCCATTCCATGAGATCCTCTCACAAGGCCCGTGGCCCACATGCGTCCTCCCCCATGCCTGACAGGACCTCACACTGCAGGCAACATCGAAGCAGCAGAAAGGACGCGGTGCTGAGGGAGCCAAGCAGCTGTACGTGTCCAGTACAGAGACAAGGAGTGTCCCACACGCTTCTCATCTGAGGACGACTGAGTCACTTCTGCGGACCCCTTGCAGACAGGTCGACAGTATACAGTGAGAAAGGAGTCCTCGGGAGAGGTGGCTCAGGGGTTAACCCTCTGCCTCGCAAGCAGAAGAACCTGAGTTCAAATCCAGATCCCATGTAAAAAGGTCAGGCGGAAAGAGTGGCCACCTGCACTTCCAGCCCCGGAAGGTGGGGCCTGAGAAACCCCCAGAGCAAAGCAATAAGGAGGTAGAGGAATCCAGGACGATTCCCACAGTCACCCTTGGGCGTCTACAGGCACAGACAGCTCCCTGTGACACACACACACACACACACACACACACACACACACACACAGCACACACAGCACACAGCACAGCGCGCACAGCATTGCATAGCACTGCAGCACATTGCACTGCACCTCACAGCAAGGAGGAATGCATGCCAGTGGAAACTCGGGGTGTCTCAGACAGACGGTGTAGGGAAAGGTTCACGGGATCTGCCCTTGTGTTGGGTCATGTGGGGAGAGCCAGGCGCAGCAGGCCTCTGTCCTGTATGCCAGTTGTTTCCCTGACCGGACGGCTCGATGAATTTCATCAGCTGAGGAGCTGCCACATCTACCTGGAGCTGCCATGGACGAGAACCCGTGGGTGAGCTGGGCCCTCCGTCCACTGGGCAAGAAGAAACTTGGGTGAGCTGGGTCCCCCCTCCCCATCCACTGGGCAAGAAGAAACTTGGGTGAGCTGGGTCTCTCCCCCCCTCACCCCGCCCTGCAGTATACAGAGGTTGGAACATGGTTTGTGTTTGGTTCATGGCCAGACGTGAGTGTGGGGTGGTCTTGTGGTGGTCTGTTTACACTACCCCAGAGAGACAGAGGAAGGACAGACCAAAGATCCAGGTTGGTGAGCCAGTGAGTTTAACTGGGGTTACTCACAGGAGCACAGGCGCTTTATGGGTGTCTTCTCCCCTACACACACACACACACGTCTGGAGCTGTCCGCTGTCCCTATGTCCTCAGACAGGGGCAGAGTCCCCTCATCTTGTCTGGCTCACACACCTCACTCACCCCTTAGCCTCCTGAGTCCTGCCACTCCACAAGGGGCGTCGGCAGGCCTGATCTTAAGAGGGTCTCACGTGAGACACCGGCGGTCTCTTTCAGCCTGGAGGGAACAGCGTGTGAAACTTACTCCCGCCCTCACCCCAGAGCAGGCGTGTTGGGGACCGCGCATTTCTCCAGGGGAGCAGCAAGAGCGAACTGAGTTCAAGGTCAGCTCGGACCTGCTGGTTGTGTCTCAAGCTTTACCTGTGGGGCCCCTGTGACCTGCGTCTCCCTGGGGGCTTAAAGAAAGGTTAAAGCCTTGGATGGGAAGGAAGCCGCCTTGGCAAAGTCTCCAATGCCACCACGAGGGACCAATGGAAGAAGCAGTGCTACGGCTCTGCGGTCCAGCTGCAACCTGGGTTTCCCCGCTAAGTGGACAAGGAGTCGGCGGACAGAGAACAGACAGCTCTCTGGGCTGAGTGAATCTGAACCCATTTTATTGAAGTTTTGTAACAGCTTTTATACTAGAAAATTTTAGGGCAAGGAATGTGTCGCTGCACCTGCAAATGGAAGGAAACAAACACGTACCCTCCCAGTCTCTTATGGTCAGCAAGAATAAACCACTTTTTAAGCACCTAACCCATTGTTTGAGGAAAAGACACAAACAGATTCTATTACATATTAACATTTCCCCAGTCTCTCTCAATCTATCTATTTTACAATGTTTTACCAAACAGTCAAGGATCTAAGTCTACATTGTTGTCATTGTATCAACAAAGACTGGATTTGTGAATTAGTTACCAAGGAGGTTGAGCTCCCTTGTAATTTGTTCATAATTTTGGATTTTAAAAAGGAACGTTTTTAATTAACTATACATGTGCCATATCTACTATATATTTTTGTAAACGGTAAAGGTGAATTTGTTGGAGGGGGTGCATGCCATACATTATTTTTTTCTTCTGGAGGATACCAAATTCTGGCTGCTATCATATAATATTTGGTCATAATGGTGGGAACTATATTAGGATTTATTTTATTTTTATATACTATTAACTTATGTACTTTATAAGAAATAGTTATAGGGGCTGGAGAGGTGGCTCAGGGGTTAAGCCTCTGCCTTGCAGGCGGAAGGTCCTGAGTTCGGATCCCAGATCCCACGTATAGACGCCAGGCAGAAGCGGGGGCGGCCTGCGTTCCGGTCCTGGTAGGGTGGAGTCTGTGAATCCCGGGGCGGAAGGAGGTGGAGGCGTCCATGGTGGTTCCCGAATTCGTCCGTGGTTCTACACACACACAGATACACACACACACACACACATACATACGTACACATGCACAATTGAATAAATAATAAAAAAATTAAAAAAAAAAGAAATAGTTATATACTGATTTTAGTGAACAGATGGCATAATCACATATATATTGAATTTCTGAATTAGTTCAGCAACAGTCATATTTATGAGGGAAATTTACCCACTATGTTTTTGGACTCTTGAAATTGCTCTCTAATTTCTTTAAAATCGCGTATATATTCTGGCTAACAAGTCTACTTACTATGTGTGACTAAACATAAAATCTCTAGTTAGAATTTAACTTAAAGTTAGAAGCAGGCTTGACACTTATTTGCTAAAAGGAAAAAAAACCTCAAAGCAGTTTACTTGGTATCTCTAGTTCAGAGAGCAGGAACCATAGGGAGAGGTGACAGCCTAGCTAGTCCTGAGGGGGGAAAAAAAGACCTAGGAACAGATAGGAGGCATCCTCAGTCCACAAAAGGGGAAAAATTCCTCTGTCATTGTGTACACAGATAAGAGGCAAGACTCAATTTGTGAAGGGGAGTGGTTCCTAGCAACTGCTCATTTAGATGTTAATGTGTCATTTTCCAGAGAGCAAGCTTTAGGCCTGACAATCCCCATATTTTCCTTGTTTCTCTTATTTATGTCAAATAATGCCATGTTCTTTTTCTAGAAAATGCTTCCCTGAAGCCATTTTCTGCCACGCCAGACCTTGTCAAACAGCATGGTTGGCTAAGGACGCGCCACGATGGAGACCAGAATCATCCCCAGGAGCGCCTACCATGAATGGACAGCACCCACAGACCTGCGAGACCCCAGAGGCAGAAGCAGCTCCCTCCATCTACTCTAAGTGCACACAGAGCAGCTGCAAGGTCCCACTGGACGCTTCGAAGAGATCTTAGGCAAGGGCTGGGGGACGGTCAGCTGATACCTAGAACCCTGTTTTAAAAAAGAGGAGGCTGAGGAGATGGCTCAGGGATTAAGACTCTGCCTTGCAAGCAGATGGTCCCGAGTTCGGATCCCAGGTCCCTTATAAAAACGCCAGGCAAAAACAGTGGGGGCCGCCTGCACGTCTGGCCCTGGTGGGCGGAGCCTGGGAAATCCCAGCATGAAGCAAAAAGAAGGTAAAAGCAATCCAGGAAGATTCCCAAAGTCACCCTTGGGCCTCCACAGGGACACACAGTGCCCCTCCCACACACACACACACACACACACACATACACACACATGCACGGTGGCAAGTGCTTGTAATCTCAGCACCAGGAGGTGGATGGGCGGCTCCCTGGGGCTCACTGGCCAGTCAGCCCAGCCTGCGGGTGCTCAGGGAGAAGTCCTGCCTCAAAAAGTAACCACGCCCAAGGAACAGCACTCAATGTTGTCTTCTGGTCTCCACACACACATGCAACGCACACCCATAAACACATGTGCTGGTACACACTCTGACACATATGGGCCTGTGTGCACACACCCATGCACACACACACTCCAAGACCACATGCGCCTGTGTACCGCCATGAATATATGCACCCCACACACACACAAGCACTTGCACATACATTCACTCGTGAACACTGAACATACATACATATATGTCATAGGCAAGATGATGTCCTCCAGTTCTGTTGTTCTAGCGGCTGGTAAGCGGGGCCTGGGGAGGGATGAGCTACCACGAGAAAAAGCACGCCCCTTGCAGGAGGCTTGAACTGGCTCAGATTTATCTTGAAAACTCTGGAAAGAAGGGAAAGCATTGTCTACTATCAACTGACTGCTTCCCTCTGATCCAGGACTGTCGGGAGCATTGTAGCTGAAATCCATTAGTGACGTCACCCTGATAACAGAATGGCGTGTCCCTACCTATGCTGATTAAACACTCAGAGTGGCTGCCCTGGAAGAAGAGGGAGGCGGAGGAAGCCTGAGATGCCCCCGGACAAGGAGAAGGGGAACAAGCTGCCCAGCAGAGAGGACAATCTATGACACAAAGGGGGCATCTGCGACATCAAAGCCTCCGATCACGAGACTCCCTAAGAACCAAGTCCACATCGAGGACGTGCTCAAAAGAAATCACGAGTGAAGCCCAGGACTGTGGCCTTGATACACTGCAAAGGCCTGGCTTTAACACCTGCTGGCGGAAAGTACCAACCAGGGCTGGGGAGATGGCTCAGGGGTTAAGACTCTGTCTCTCAAGCAGAAGGTCCTGAGTTCAGATCCCAGATCCCACAGTAAAAACACCAGACAGAAATGTCAGCGACCTGCACTTCCCAACTCTGGAAGGCAGAACCTAGGAAACCCCAGGGCAAAACAATAAGAGGATAGAACAATCCAGAATGGTTCTTGAAGTCGCCCTTGGCCCTCCACAGATAGACATACGCACACTAAATAAATAAGTGTGTAAATTTAATTTCTTTAAAAGAAGCAAACAGCCAAACATTCCTGCCCCACCCCATCCCTGCACGTGGGGAGCGCCCCAGCTCTTTGCTTTGCAATCTTTTCATCCCCAGGAAAGCTAAAGCCACAGCAGAGCAAACATCCAGACCACCTGCGCTGCCCTTGCTGTGTATCACTGGTCACGCGTGCTTGTCTCCGCGCTTCTTTTGGTTGAATACTGTAAAACAAACCCTTCCAGCTGAGCCCGCGAGACGGCCCAGGAGGAAGGCGCCTTCCGGCCAACCTGGCGACCTGAGTTTGATTTCGGGAAGCGCACTCGGTGAAAGGAGAGAACTGAATCCTGAGCTCTACCTATGGGTCGCCTCTTTCTCTTCATGCTGCTGATAAATACACGGTGGACCAGCCAAGGGAAGACGGGGCTTTGTCTTGCTTGCCATTCCGGTTACAGTTCATAATCCAGCAAGAGAGCTCACACGGCAGCAGGAGCCAAGGGACCGGCCACACCACGCCCACGGGGATTGCTGCGAGAGGGGCAGACCTTCTCATGTGCCAGACTGCCAGTCTGTCAAAGGATGCTGAAGCATGCCAAAGGACCGACCTGTCCTTGCCATCTTATCTACTTGCCCTGGAAATGGTCCCGCCTCCCACGGGCTGGGTCTATCAATCAACTTCAATTACATAATCTCCCACAGGCTTGCTCAGGGCCTTAACCACTAATTCTTTATAGATGTGCCCAAGTTCAGCCTTCAGCTGTCAAGGGACTAACTATATCTAATTAGCATACCATCCATGCACGGATCTCTCTCTCTCTTCCTTCCCTCACTCTCAAATAAATGTAAAAAACCTGAGTATATACTCCCCAAGATCAGACACATCTTAGAACTGCCCATCTTACAACTATTACAGTTCATCACACAACAGTACAATTATCACAGCCAACCAATGTTGCTGGGGGTGGGGGGAGGGGGGTTGACCTGTCTAAAGTCCGAGGTCGCAGGCTGGAGCAATGGTTCAGGGGTTCTGCCTCTGCCTTCATGCAGAACGACCTGCATTCATGTGCCAACTCCCACGTAAAAACGCTGGGTGGAGAGGTGGTGGTCTGCCCTTCTGGCCCTGGAAGGTGGAGCCTGGACAATCCCAGACTGAAGCAAAAAGGAGGTCAAGGAATCCAGGATGATACCCGAAGTCATCCTTGGGCCTGCACAGGCACACACAGTGCCCTCTGACACACACACACACACACACACACACACACACACACACACACACACACGTACATAGGCAGAAAAAAAAAAGGCCAAGGTCTGTCTGGACTGCCTAGTGAGTTCAAGACTCTGTCTCAAAGTAAAAAGGGTTTCGAAAAGGCAGATGTAGCTCAGCAACAAGTGTCTATGTGACATGCACAAGGACCAAATATTGAAAATGAAGGATTTAAGGCACCTAGCCCTTCCCTCCGGGTCCCCTTGGCTTACTGATGTCTGGTTCAAGGTCAAATCAAGGTCATCCGGTGGGTGTCTGACTCCTGCTAAGGCGCCCACGGGTGCTTTCTGAAATCACATTTGCTCCTGTTCTGTCACTTCCAAGGATGGACGGATGCTTCGCAGCAGGTGACAGACAGCCCCGCCTCTCTTTCCTGAGGCAGTGTGGCTCTGCGGGCCATTCAAAATGATTCACCTTGGTCCACATACACGCGTGGCAGAGACTTCCTCTACAGAAAGAAAAGTCAGCGGACAAGCGGACAGCTCCGTAACGCAGGCACGCACACTCACGCTTCCCGTAGCCCGTCTCGCCCATCCCAGAGGTAATATCGCCATCTACATATACGGCTCCTATGTGTGCTGACCTGAGATTTTGCCTGATGTCAAATTTATTTCTTCCCTCTTCTTTCTTCCTTTCTTCTTCCTATTTCATTTTTTTTCTTCTGTTTGTATTTGCTAGCCTCAGAATCACTATGAAACTGCAGAAGACCTTGAATTCCTGATCCCTGCACACATCCCCCCAGAGCTGGAAAGCCTTACTGGGTTTATGAACGCAGGGCTTGGTGTGTGCTACGCAAGCTCTCTACCAACTGAGCCACATTCCCACCTGTCAAATCTCTTTTTATAACCTAAATTAGCAATTTTTCCAATAAAATCATAGTAAAAGAAAACTGACATTAAAAAATAAGAATATCAAAAACAATCTGGGTTAGAGAGATGCCTCAGGAGTTAAAGCCCTTGTCTCACAAACAAAAGGACCTGAGTTCAGATCCCACATAACAATGTTGGGTAGAAATGGCAGCAGCCTATCCATTCAAGCCCTGGAAGGTGGAGCCTGGGAAACCGCAGAGCAAAAGAATAAAGAGGTAGATCGATCCAGGATGATTCCCAATGTCACCCTTGGGTCTCCATAGTGCACACACACCCAAGTGCCCTCTTCTATACACACACACACACACACACACACACACACACACACACACACGGGCTGGTGAGATAGTTCAGTGGGTAAATTGCTGCTTACAGACCTGAAGACCTGAGTTTGCTCCCAGAAGCCCACATGGTGAAAGAAGACTGACTTCCAAAAGTCCCCTGACTACCATGGAATACATGTGTGTATGTATACCCTTTCAAAAATGCATAAACCATAAAATATTTGTAATAGTTAAGCTTGGGTGTCAACCTGACTCATTTAGCTTTAACTAAGATCAGCTGAGATTATCTGGATAATACAAAGATCAGCCCTAGATCTCATCGGAACCTCCATAGATCCCATTAGAACCTCCCAGTAGTGGACCAAATAAAAGGAACCACAGAACAGGAGACTGAGTAGAAGAGAAACTCCAGGAATCCTTCAGCCGTCACCCACTAGCCTCTCGGATGGGTGTGACTTAGCCCATCTCCAGCTTTGGCCACCAGCCATGTCACTTCTGCCATGAAAGATTGTTTCTCCCCTCTGGATCCCTAAGGTGAATAGATTTCCTTTTCTCCTTTACCTTATTTGACTTTGAGTGCTCTCTCACAGCAATAGTCAAGAGCAACCGTTACAGTGGGTCTGATTACGCTTCTCCCGGAAGGTGAGTCCAGCACTCAGGGTCTCACAGATGTTTGCTGAGCTAGTAAGTGAGGAAGGATTTGCATCGACACCTGGAAGCCCCGGTGGGTGAGCAGGGAGGAGAGAATGGACGGATCCTGCGCAGAAAGAAGGCGGAGGTGGCCGCTTCCAGAGAGGAAACTACCAAGATGTAGGAACTATGGCTTTCAAGGAAGAATGTGCGAGTGGACTCTGTGGGTTTCAGGGCACAGTGTGTCTTAGGGGTACATTCAGCACACTGTCTCCACGTCCCATGAGCATAGCCCTGGATGGGGATGGACTAGGATGCACCCCAAAATGTCAGCAGCCATGCATGAATACACGGAGTTTCCAGCATTTGAAATCAAGGCCAGTGTCGACATGGTTTGGTTTCTTATCTTTACTCTCTCAGAGTTTTATACATGAATACCATGAATTTATGTTATTCTCATCCCTTACTCCCCAATCCCAGCCTCCTCCTTTGCCCGCTACACTGCCCAGTGCACTGAGTTTTGTCTGTGTATTGACTTTCATCTGTGCATGGAGTTTCGTCTGTGCATTGAGTTTCATCTGTGCATGGAGTTTTTAATCTATGCACTGAGCTTTGTCTGTGTACTGAGCTTCGTCTGGCTTGCCTTGGATGACATGTGGCTGAGTGCCTGCTGAAGTATAGATGGTGTATTTGCGGGTGCACCGTTAAGGAAAGGAGCTTCCTTTCCCCCATATCCAGCATTAGCCCTCAACTGTCTCTCAAGCAGATGTGATGCCTCTTGAAATTGCCCCCTTTCGAGGGCATATAGTCTAGCAGATAAAAAGTAATCAGTGAGGTTTCCTACTCTTATTACATCTACCCTTGAATGTGCTATTACAACAAGACTCCAGTTTAACAGCTTTTTGTCTCTGGCCAGGGGGTGACATACAGTGCCCAGCAGAATGGAGTGAAGGGAATTGCAGGAGCAGCAAAACTGCAAAAGAAAATCAACAAACCACAATCCAGAACTTCAGAGACTCTATATCAATCATATAGAACTAGGACAGCCTAATCTCTCCCCATCCTGGAGCTCAGGGACATTTGCGGAAGAGGGGGCGGTAAGATTGTAAGAGCAAAAGGATGGGAGGAGCAACGATTTGCAAGATTCTCAACAATAGTTGGGGCCAAAGCAATCATAATGGAACTTTGCATGCCCTGCGCAATGTCCAGCGCACTGTTGCCCTCATAAAGTCTAGCATCTGTTAAGGGCACCGAGACCCCTGGAGGCAAGGGATTGACAGCCATAGTAGTAATCTTATGCTTAAGGGGAACAAGAGAAAGGGCTTATGGAAATGCCACTGGGTCCTTATATGTCATCGGAGAGGAGGACCCAGTGGAGAGTTAGGCGCACACAATAAAGGACTCTCTGGGAATTGGGGGGGAGACACTGGGGGAAGGGGAGGGGGGAGGGAGGGAACTGGTAAAAAATTTTAAAATGTATAATTAAATTTTTAATAAAAAAAAAAAAAATGTGGACAGGACAAACCTTGCGCAGGTCTTGTAGGAGGGGACACAGGCGCAGTGAGTTCTTAGGTGCAGCAGCCCCGTCTCACCCAGAAGATACCACCCAGCACCCTCCTCGCCCTCACCCCCCCACTCCCACATTCTCGTTTGCTATGTGCTTTGAATGTAAAATAAACCGCAGAATTCAAAGAATCAATATGCGGGAAAGCACCTAAAATATGGCTTCAGTCATTTTTACATTAGTAACGTATGGAGATAACATGACTGTGGATATGATACATTCAATAAAATACAGGATAAAAACTTGTCGAACTTGAGAGAAAAGGGAATGTGTACACACATACACACCAAAAAAAACACTCAGATTTAACTCAGACTTCTTACTATAGACCTGAGTACAGGACTGGCAGGCATATACTGTGTTAAAAGACCCAGGGGTGGGGAAGAGGGATGGGAGGAGTATCGGTTGAAATGATTAGAATGTACAGGTCAGAGGACAACCAGCAGTGCGGGCCTCCACCTTCCACCTCGTGTGAAACAGGATCTCTAGTTGGCGGCTGCGTGGTCCTGTCTAATTCTGGAGAGTCTCCCATCTCTGCCTCTTGTGTCACTATGGGGACACTTGGATCACAGACACTCGACCCCACGGCCAGCACGCAAGCCAGGTCTCCTGCTTCTAGAGCAAGCACTTTATCCCCTGAGCCGCTTCGCCATCCCCACGTCATTGGATTCCTGCCCCCCTAAATAATCCAGGCTTCTCCTGGAAACACTCATCCATGCAGGGCCTTCTATCAAATCCCTTTCACTCCCCATGGCTGGTTGGGGGGAGCATATCTTTGGGGCGCCCACCAGGTAACTCATGACAGATGTCTACCACAATCACTCTGGGTGGAGACCGGCTACCGCCTAGGGTGGTCTTCAGCGCAGACCAGACACGCACAAAGGTGCTCCAGCCATGCGTTCACTTACCCACTCACAGCGACTCCATTTTGGCTTCGGAAAGTGGGGTTGTCCTTTCCCTGCCCAACAATGACTTAATAGGTGTCACTTCCTGAAAAGGGTCTTGAGCAGGCATCCCTCCCCAGCCCCCACCCACTCCATGCTCCTTCGGTGGCTCATAATGTGATTATTTTCAAGGGGGTAATAGCCCTGCTGCAAACAGCTCCCTTTCATCTCCCGCTGGCTTTCATTGTGTGGGGACCAAACTCTCAGTTTGCATGCTTCAAAGCTCTTTGAATAACGCTAGGTGCAGAGCGGGCCCACAGGGGAGAATGTAAACAGGTTAAAAAGGAAAAAGAATTCCAGATTGTACTTGGTGACACACAGAAGTAATAGCAGCTAAATAATAATAAATGTTTTGTTTTGTAGACAGCTTCTCGCCGTGTAGCCCTGACTAGCCTGGGACTCTGTAGACCAAATGAGCCTCAAACTCACAGTGGATCTGCCTACCCCTCCTCACTGGCTCTGGATTGCCTGATCTTGTTTTTAATTGACACATAATACACGTGGGCATATGTGTATGTGTGTGTGTGTGTGTGTGTGTGTGTGTGTGTGTGTGTGTGTGTGTTTTAAACTTTATTTATTTGTGTGTGTGTGTGTGTGTGTGTGTGTGTGTGTGTGTGTGTCAGAGGGCACTGTGTGTCTCTGTGGAGGACCAAAGGTGACTTTGGGAATCATCCTGCATTGCTTCTACCTCCTTTTTGCTTCAATCTGGCTCTGCTCACCAGGGCTAAAAGTACAGGCTGCCGCACTTTTATGTGGGACCTGGAATCTAACCTCAAGATCTTCTATTTGTGAAGTAGAGTCCTAACCCTGAGCCATCTCTCCAGTCCATACATGTACATATCGTGCCTCGCTCAAGTCAGAGTTGGCATAACAACACCTGGGACAGTTATCATTTATTTATGCAAAAATATCCCAACTCCTGGCTTCTAATAACTAGAAAAGTTTAATACAAAATCGTTAACAAAGCCCAAGGCTCAGGGAACATGGTGGAAGAGGGGTAAGTGAGAACATAAGAGGATGGACAGGGTGTGGCCACATGGTTTCTTCCCGGTATGACGGGACCATGACATCATGTGTCTCCTTCCACAGAAGCTGCACATGATGTGGCCTGTCGGCATTATACCTTGAAGGGAAATACTTCCCTTGGAGACTGAGGAGCGTCTATGCTGGATAGGAGAGATGGGGAACGCTGATATGTCGTCCTTGCTCCACAAATGCCCAGAGCCATCATCAACAGTAGCCCAGACAGGACTCAGCAAGCCACATACAGCAAGGACACGGGAGCAGGAAGAAGGCTGGTGGAGAGAGGGAAGTCTGTAAAGGGAGAAGTTAGAGGACCGAGATTGGGTGATGAGGAGTAAAACCGACATGAATTCACGCAAAAAGCCCTGAAAGAATAAGAACAAAGGAGAAAAGAATCACCACACCCGGCAGCTCTTCCCGTCTCTGCCCTGGCCATTTTCATGGGAGGTGGGGACGTGTGCACACATTTGCATGTCTGGGATGCACGTGTGTTTGTGCCAATGCATGTAGAGGCCTAAAGTTGATATCAGGAATCACCCTCCATCACGCTTCCGCTTTACTCTTTCGAGGCAAGTTCTCAAATCAAGCTCAGAGCTGGCCAATAGGACTCATGTCACTAGCCAGCTTGCTCCGGGGATCCCAGTCTCTGCCTTCCAAGGCTGGAATTATCTGAGGCCTGGGGATTCAAACCCTGATCCTTTGACTTGCATGGCAGGTGACCTAACCACACAGCCATTTCTCCAGCCCTTCTGCCTCGACACTGCCTCACAGCTCTCTGGACTGGATAATGCCGAAGCTGGTGCTGGCCTTGCTTAGCACCACACCTGGTCTTGAGCACTTACTCTCTTGCTCATAGACCTGCGTTAGAGCCGCCCAGTTGCTACCCATTGTACCCAGCACTAGTGCCCACTACTCTCTCTCCACAGCCTGGGCAGACCGATACTTTGGGCTTTCTGCCAACCCTCCTTTCTTTTTTTTTTTTTTTCGGGAAAGAAGGGTTTATTCTTACTTGTAGTTTCAGTCCATCATAGCCACAAAAGCTTGCTTGCTTGCTTTCTTTCTTTCTTTCTTTCTTTCTTTCTTTCTTTCTTTCTTTCTTTCTTTCTTTCTTTTTCTGGAATATATTTTTAATAATTGCATATATATACATTGTATATGTATCTTCACAGTTCTTTTATATACAATTCTTTTTTTTTACATTTTTTATTATTATGTCAGCTCATACAAACTTAATAGGTACACCAGTTCCCTCCTTCCCTCCTACTCCCCCCGAACCCCCTGCTCCCCCTCCCCTCACCCCTCCCTCCCCATCCCCCAGTGCCTCCCACCCCAATTCTCAGAGACTCCTTTCTTGTGCATGCCTGATTCTCCTCTGAGCCCTCCTCTTCGATGACGTACAAGGACCCAGTGGCCATTCCTTGAACCCTTTCCCGTGTTCCCCTTAAGTATAGGAACACTGCTGTGGCTGCCAATCCTTTGCCTCCAAGGATCTTGGTGCCTTTAGCAGATGCTAGACTTTGTGAGGTCAATAGTGTGTTGGACATTGCTCAGGGCATGCAAAGTCCAATTATGATTGCTTTGGCCCTAACTTGTGTGGAGTATCTTGCAAATCATTGCTCCTCCCATCCTTTTGCTCTTACACTCTTACCGCCCCCTCTTCCGCAAATGTCCCTGAGCTTCAGGATGGGGAGAGATTAGGCTATCCTAGTTCTAGGTGGTTGATATAGTCTCTGAAGTTCTGGATTGTGGTTTGTTGATTTTCTTTTGCAGTTTTGCTGCTCCTGCAATGCCCTTCACTCCATCCTGGTGGGCACTGTATGTCACCCCCTCTTAGAACAGCTTTCATTGTGTCCCAGAGATTTTGGTAAGTTGTATTTTTGTTATCATTCACTTTCAGGAAATCTTGAATTTCCTTTTTAATTTCTTCCTGAATCCAGTTCTCATTCAGCATCACATTGTTAAGTTTCCAGGAGTTAGTGTATTTTCTCTTGTTTGATGTGTTGTGGATGTCCAGCTTTAGGCCATGGTGGTCTGACAGAGCACAGGTTAGAATTTCAACTTTTTTGTACATGTGTAGATTCGTTTTGTGGCCCAGTATGTGATCTATTTTGGAGAAAGTTCCGTGTGCTCCTGAGAAAAATGTGTATTGTTTGGTGCGTGGGTGAAAAGTTCAATAGAGATCTGTAAGGTCCATTTCTTTAAGGGTTTGATTAAGGTCCAAAGTGTCTCTGTTAAGCTTTTGACCTGTTGATCTATCCCATGTTGAGAGGGTGGTGTTGAAGTCCCCAAGAATTATCGTTTGGGGGTTGATTTCTTGCTTTAGACACTGTAGGGTTTTCTTAATGAATGTGGAGGGGCCCGTATTGGATACATATATGTTCAGTATTGGGAAGTCTTCCTGGTGAATTGTACCCGTGACTAAAATGTAGTATCCATCCGTGTCTCTTATAATTTTCTTTGCTTTGAAGTCCACTTTGTCTGATATCATAATGCCTACCCCTGCCTGTTTTCTGATTCCATTAGCTTATAGAATTGTTGACCAGCCTTTTATTTTTAGGGCATGCCTATCTTTTGTGGTGAGATGGGTTTCCTGCAGGCAGCAGATTGATGGATTGTGATTTTTAATCCAATTTGTAATCTGTGTCTCTTGATCGCTGAGTTAATTCCGTTAACATTTAGTGTTATAATGGAGAAACTATTTTTAATTCCAGACATTTATTATGTTTAGTAGTTTTTATAAGTATATTGCTTCGCTTTTAATGGTGTTATACTTGCCTTCTGTTCTCCTGGATATGCCTGTTTTTTTCTTCAAGCTTGAGTATCATTTCTAGCAATTTTTGAAGGCCTGGTTTGGTGGACATGTATCCCTTCAAGTTGTCTTTATGCTGGAAGATTTTTCTTTCTCCCTCGATCATGACTGATAGTTTTGCAGGGTAAATCAGCTTGGGTTGACATTTTTGCTCATTCAATACTTGAAGTATGTCTCTCCAAGCTCTTCTTGCTTTTACTGTTTCAACTGAGAAGTCATTTGTTATTTTAATAGGTTTACCTTTAAAAGTGACTTGTTTTTTCTCCCTTGAAGCTCTCAGCACCAGTTCTTTATCTTGAATGTGGAGTGTTTTGACTATTATTTGCCGTGGCGAGCTTCTGTTTTGGTCATATCTGTTTGGGGTGTGTAATGCCTCTTGTATACGGATGGGCCTCTCTTTTTTTAGATGAGGAAAGTTTTCCTTGATGATCGTTTGAAAATTTCCTCAGGGGTGGTATTTTGAGATTCTTGCTCTGGTATTCCATGAATACGCATGTTAGGCTTCTTCAGGGTGTCCCATATCTCCTGAATATTTCTCGCAAGTATCTTTTTGGCTTTAACAACCTCTTCCATTGAGCTGGTTAATACTCCCATTTTATCTTCAAGGTCTGAAATTCTCTTTTCTGCTTCGTTAGTTCTGCTGATAAGACTCTCTGTGGAGTTCTGGGTTGAAGATAACTTGTCTTTTAGCTCAGTTTTAAACTCGAGTCTGCTTTAACTGCTCTATGCCAGTTTTTGTTTCTTGCACTGTTTTTCTCAACTCCTCCAAGTGTCTGTTGTGTTCCTCTTCAAAGCAATTGATTCGATTATTTAATTCCTCCCGGATTTCCTCTTTCATAGTATTGAACATGGTAATGATCATATTTTGAAGGTCGTTATCCTGGGTCAGGCTTTCTTGGCCATTTTCCATGGGTTTGGAGTCTAACATTATGATTAATTCCTTCAGTGGGAGATTTGTTTACTTGAGTGTTGTTTCTCATGGATTTGCACTTTGACTTTGGCATTGTCGTTTTAACTCTTAAGCTCTTCTTTCAATTTCAGTGCGTTTTTCACTAAACTGAATTATTTGGCCTGGGATTTTGGGGGTGGGCGGAGACAGAGCTTACCTAGGTTGAGGTGAGCCCAGGCTGGACCCCACGCGTCCCGGGAGGCGGAGTGAAGGGAGGATGGGGCGGTCGGCAGGTCGCTATTTAACCTGGGGGACCTGGGGGCGGGGCCCAGGCGCAGAGGGGGTGTCCTCCTCCTCCCAGGCCTTGTGCGCACGGCTCCGGCTGGATGGTGGGAGGAGCTGGGTCCCCTGGGCGGCCTGGGGTTCTGGGGGTGGTGCGCAGACAGAGCTTACCTGGGTGACGCAGTGAGGCCCGGCTGGACCAGCGCGTGAGTCCCGTGCCAACCCTCCTTTCATGTGGTCACCATAAAGGGAAACATTGAAAGTTCTGCTGATGATAATTTTCCTTCACAAAACACATCTCCAAAATCACAAAAAAAATATTTTGACATCCACTCCTGCTTCGGCTGAAACAGTGTCTTTTAAACCCTTGACTTAATATAAAACGTGAGGATGAAGCTTCAGGAGCAGAACCCGAGGGCTGCTGGGAGAACAGTGATGGGTAGAGTCCAGCCTTGGCACAGACTGTAGCCAGGGTACCCGTACCAGCTCTGCTGTGTGTCCTCAGCAAAGCAACTTTACCTTTCTGTTGTTTTGAGCCCACATCTAGTATAACAGAAGAGAATGCTAATGTGGGAAAGTGGAATCCCAAGGTTTAGGGAACATCACAGAAGAGGGATGTCACAGTTCACCTGCATGGTTGCTGATAAATCACCATCAAACAGCTTAGGAGAACAAGGGGTTTATTTTCTTACCATAGTCTGGTTACAGTTCACAGTCCAGCTTGACGGGAGAGCACGCACCAACACCTGGGCTGAGAAAACTGGCCACACCATCTCTACATAACGGCTGAGAGAGGGACGATCCTTACTTGCCAGACCAACATGTCTGGCCAAGTGCACACAAGGATGCCAACTCTCTCAACCACCTCTGTGTATTTTATTCTGGGCCTAATCCCACCCACCACGAGCTGGACCTTCCCCATCAGCCAGACAATCTCCTGCAGGTTTGCTCTGGGCTCACCTCAACCACTAATTCTCTACACATGTGCCTAGAGCTCAAACCCTCAATAGTAAGTTAACACCTGTGCCTAACCATGACAAGGGGGCAGTTAGATTGTAAAAGCCTGAATGGCGGCAGGAATGTCCACGAATCCACCGCAGCTACGTATATGTCCACAGGACCTGCACGTGTGCTATCAGTATTTCTCCATGAAGGACCAATGAGGGATAATCCTGAGGGGGGCACAGAAGATGTTTTCTTCGGTGGTCTACCCAGTGACATGTGATGCATGCTTCAGGAAGCGCTCAGAACCTGCCATCAGAGGGAAATCAGATGACACCAATGGGACATGTGAAAACTGGCCACACCATCTCTACATAATGACTGAGAGAGGGATGATCCTTACTTGCCAGACCAACATGTCTGGCCAAGTGCACACAAGGATGCCGACTCTCTCAACCATGTGAAACACTCGAAAGTAAGAGGGAGTCGGACAGGGGAGTGTTTATAATGAGACAAGGAAGAGGGGACGAGATTGGGGATTGTATGAAATACTAAGAGAATTTTTTAAAAAGGAAAGAAAAAAAGCGGAAGTCTCTGGGTTTGACTGAGAGACTCAACCTCCAGACAGAAGCAGAAGAGCGGTCAAGGATGATTTCCAGTCCAACCTTGGGCCTCCACGTGCACTCTTACATGTGCAAACACACACACACTCACACACACACACACACACACAAGTGTTTGCGAACATCTCTCTCCAGTTATGCATTCCAGTACTTAAATCAGGGCTCGGTCTGTGAGTCCTCGGTTTGCTGGTAGCAAACCTGATTTCCAATTCCAGGTCCTTACAGCTGTGACTTGAGTCCGAAGCATATGACTCATTTCTTCCACTATAAACTCGGATTTGTCCATTCATGGGACAGGAGGGCAGGAGGGACCTGGCTGGATTGGTGAGGGGAGGTTGGGGGAGGAGGAGGCTGGGAGGGGAGCAGGTCTCGGCAGGAACATAGATTCATTTTGTTTGTGTATGAAAAAATTCTCAACTAAAAAAAGTGCTGTGACCTCCACCCATGCAAGCACCCGCCATACAAGTGTATGCGCACCTCCCCCACACCATGCACGTGTGTACACACCCCCCACCCCCCCTTGTTACTGTCTAAAATAAGGTGGACAGTGCTGGAGAAAGAACATCCAAAGTCATCCTCTGGACTTCACGTACACACACACACACACACACACACACACACACACACACACTAATATGTGCAGAGAGAGAAAGAGATTTACTTGCTTTTATGACACCATTACCTGCAAGATGTGTTTCTCTAAAACTTTAAAACACTAGACTTTAAAAGAAAAACTACACGAAGTGAACGCAAACAGCATTCGAATTTCGGATGTGTTAAGAATCTAAAAAGAAGGCGTCTCTAACACTCTGTCAGACGGCTCTGTCGGGATGGCCCAGGAGGGTGGCTGCTGTCTTTTCTGACCCTCTGTCCCTCATCCCTGCTTTTGAGAATAGACTTATTTTGTCTGCAGACCCTGCACGACTCTGCAACGTTCTCTTCCACGAGTTGTCTTTGTGTCAGCCACACAATGCGCATTTGCATTTCAAAAACTACCCCTGCCTACTTCATACTTTCAAAAGAGCATCAGAATCCACACTTAATAGTATAGGGGGTGTGTGGGGGGAGAAGCTTCAATATCTTAGGCACCCACCTTGGAACCAAGAAGGAAGCTGCAGCTTCTGGTTCATTCTGTTGCACGATTAAAATGCACATTTATTAATTAGAGGCCTTACAGGCTGGCTAATTTTGCTACGAGGAGAAAGGAAGAGAACGGGCTTTTGTGGATGGACTCCCAGACATTTTACTGAGGCTCCAGGAACAAAAGAAACTAAAAGGCCGCTTATCCTAAGTCCCGTCTCTGGCAAGATAATGTTGGAAACACTGCTGGTTCACCATCGACCACATCCCTGCCCCCATCCTCCTCCCACCCCACCCCGGCCCACATTTTGTCAGGACTTTGGAAACAAAACAGAGTGGCAGACAGGGAAGGGAGACAGAGGAAGAAAGACCTAAGAGAAAGAAGAAAAACTAGAGGAACTCCATCCTCCACAGATGAGGCTCCAGCCCCTGATGCTAGACCACCTGGTGTTGCTAGGCAACAGACTTTTCTCAAGTCTCAAGCTAGGACTCGGATTACCCCCACGGAAAGAGGACACTCCTTCCCCGGCTCCTTTCTGCAGCCAGCTCTTGCCCTCTTAAGTATTCCGAGCGAGCACCAAACCCCTTGCTTACAAAATTGACTTTAAAGCTGGTCTCCGGCCCACTTCATTTGTCGTTTTCCATTAGTGTTTGCCTTTTTTCTCCACTCTGAAAATTTTTTAGAGAATAGTAAATCTGACCTCTTCGTAATCCTCCATGAATCTCCTAGCCTTTGTTTTCCCACTCTAGGGTAATAAAATAAAAGCGGTAGCCGTACAGCTAGTGCAGGCACACAAGCTGTCAGAATGGCATGGACTTTGTGGAGCCAACAGAGGGGGCTCCCGGCTGCCCCCCAACGCCAGCATCTCTTTGACCCTGTGGCAATCCCGTCCTTCCAGAAGCATCGCTCTAGCTATGAAGACATCATCTGCAAGGCTGGATAGTCCTGAGACAAGGCATGGGTAACTTTGATGGTTTGAGAACACGCAGGTGGGCAGAGGACGTGCCAGCCCTCTTCTGTTTCTCTCACTTTGTTTGGTAAGCAAAGGCCCCACATAGCCCAGGCTAGCCCTGCTCTATGTAGCCCAGGCTGGCCTGGGGTTCTCATCCCCCTGCACACCCTTCCTGAGTGCTGAGATTGCAGGTGCGGACCACTCCGCTCGCTGCATGTGGAGCTGGCTGTAGAGAACTCTGGGCTTCACGCACAGGAGGCAAGCGCTCCACTAGCCCCCCTTCCCCCGCCCTTCGCTGTACCAGCTACAACTCTTCCTTCAGACTGGCTGTGGGAGACGATCCGTGGTTTCACCCATGTCAGAGATAAAGACCCGAGAGGCTCCACAAGCACCACATGCTCAACACCTGCCCAGCAGGTGCCTGCTGCCCGTCGGGGGCAAAGATCACCCACATGCCCCACCCTCTCCCTCAGAGACAGAGCTGAACAAACAAAAGCCTTGGGAGGGCGCGTTCTGCAGCTATGTCTTCGTGCCCCACAGGAATCCCAACAGAGGGGGCATTGAGATGAGACACCGTCCCAAGCTGTCCCCTGGCCCGCCAGCTCACACCAGCATCCCACAGCTGCCAGATGGACCACCTCTGCTAGGATGCCAGGCCGGAGCATGGCGCCTGAGCCCCAGGAAGCTCCTAACACCTGTGGTGTGTCAGGCAGCTCGGAACACGCTAGCTAATGGAGTATTGATTTTTTTTTTTTAAGGAAAAAAAAAATGCAGGTGTTGTTGCAATCAATGGCCAAGAAGAGAGAAGGAGAGAATTGAGTGAAAATCCAATCCCTTGACACCCCAAGTACATCCCCCACTCCCCTCATCCAGCCTCTCCTTTCTGCCGGGGATCAGAAGACTGGGGAGGGCCGGGAAGGGTGGAGTGACGAAGACTAGAAGCTCTAAGCGCCTTGTGAATCTTCCTCCTGGGGCCTTCTTGACAGATCCAGACTGAAGTCACTGCTGCTAGTGTGTTACACATGTGGAAGCCACTGTTCAGAAAGGGTGGGGCCCTTGCCCCATAGACAGCGGGAACCCAGGGGCAGAACCGGGATTTAAGTTTGTGCAACTGTTATAACCTGAGTCCTTTATGTTACACTAAAAGCAGCTGAGAAAGAATCCCAGACCTGAAACACGGGAGGACTGAAGTCAGAGCTCAGTTGGTAAAGCGCTTGCGCCGCAAGCACAGAGACCTGAGTTCAATCCCGAGCCCACATAAAAAGTCAAATGCAATGGCACAGGCTTGTAACCCCAGTTCTGGGGAGGTAGAAGTAGAAAGATCCCAGGGGCTCACGGGCTACAAGCCTAAGCAAGTGAGTTCCAGGCCAATGCGAGACCCTGTGTCAAAAAGAATAAGGTGGGGCTGGAGAGATGGCTCAGGGGTTAAGACTCTGCCTGGCAAGCGGAAGGTCCTGATTTCAGATCCCAGGTCCCATTGTAAAAACAGGAGGCAGAAACAGCAGCTGCCTTCATTTCCAGCTCCCAGTGTGCGGAGCCTGGGAAAATCCCAGACAGAAGGAAGCAAGAAGGAGGTAGAAGCATTATCCAGGATGATTCCCAAAGTCACCTTTGATCCTCCACAGGGACACACAGTGCCCTCTGATACACACACACACACAGAGACACAGACACACACAATAAAGTTGAAAAAAAACTAAAAAGAAAAAAGCATAAGGCAGGCAGAACCTAAGGAATGACTCTCAATGTTGTCTTCTGGCCTCCACATGCACAGTACAGACATGCACGTGCACACACAAGCAGGCATGCACACATGCACGCACACGCACACACATGCATGTGCGCACACACACGCATGCATACACGTGCATATGCGCTGTCACGGTTTGAAACGTGAGCTGTCTCCCACAGGCTCACGCGTTTGAATCTTTAGTTCAGGAGGTGGAGCCTTGCTGGAGAAGGCAGTCACAGGGGTGGGACTTGAGGTTGGTTAGCCCTGCCCTGCTGCCGTGTGTGCAGCTCTCAGCCTTCTTGATGGATGTGACCTAGGCCGCCTCCAGCTTCTGCCAGTCAGCCATGCCTTCTCCACCATAAAGGACTATTTCTCCCCTCTGGAACCATCAGCTGAATAAATCTCCCTTTCCTCCCCTTAATCGGTTGAGCCTCATGCTGTCTCATAGCAACAGAGAAGAGTAACCAGTGCATGCACACACACGCACGCACCTGTGTCTACACACACCCATGCCCAAGGAAGCACTGGAGAGCCGCGTGTGAAGGCGCACACCTGTCACTCAGAACTCAGGAGGCTGAGGCAGAAGGATGTTGAGTTGGTGCCCAGACTTATCTCTGCAACTTTCTTTCCTGTTCTTTCTTGCGTTTTGTTGTGTTTCGTTTCGATTCATTTTGTTTTGTTTTGAGAGAGAGAGTCGTAGTAGGTACCCCAGGCTAACCTTGATCTAGCAATCCTCCTGTCTCAGTCTCCTAAGTACTGAATCCAGCCGTACCCCCACACACACACCTAGCTGAATAGAGTCTCTCAAGAAACGCCCGCCCTGAAGAAGACGGTAGAAGTAAAGGCTGAGTTTAACTATTGAATCCAAGTTGGCCATAGGACATGGAGCTTACGCAGTCCCCCAAGCCCTTGCCCTCCCCCAGGAGAATAAGGAATATCTGTACTTTGGGGGTACTGTGTCAAAGTAGAATCCTTGTGGGCGTCACTCTGCAAAGTGGGATGGAAGTCTTGCACAAAAGAAAGGAGGTGTGAGGCCCAACTCACACCCTCGACAGCAGCTTCCACATTCTCCACAGCCTCCGGAAGCTTCCTGCTTCCACAACCTCAACCCTCCAGGAATTCTTTATCCATTCTTTTTTTGCTTGTGATCTCTGTGTGTGTCTGTCTGTCTGTCTGTCTCTTCTCTCAGTCTATCTCCATCTCTCTCTACTGTCTTTATCTCCCTTTGATGTCACCCCTGGCAAACACTGTTGCGTGACTTACTCTGGAGTTATTCCTCAGACACCAACCAGGGTGGAAGAACGTTTTATTCAGTGCAGCCTGGGATCTAGCTCGCTCTCCAAGGACTCCAGCTCTGAGCTCGGCTTGTGCTTTCGTTTGACACTAAAGCAGGGCGGCGGTGGAGCAAGCGCAGAGGGACTTTCCAGAGGCAGAGAAAAGGTTACGAAGGCTCAGCAGGCAGCTGACTACAGAGAGCCCCCGGACCTCTGCGCTCTCAGCCTTTGGGATTTCAGTCACCTTCCACCTCAGCTGACCTTACCAGTAGCTCAACGCTTCGTAGGTTTCAACCTCAACATCACCTTCCTACCTTTGCTGCCACCTTAGAGGACCCACATGTGACTGGGCTCTCCGAGTCATCCTTCACACGCTAGAGCGAGCTCTCGTGGCCAACAAAGTTAGAAGTGCTCAATCGCCAGCCAACCAGGGGGGCCTTTGGGAATTCAGCAGAAAAAAAAAAAAGCAAAGAGGAGACGGATGTTAATTAGCTTGATTCACTCCTAGTGTACACATTCATCGAAACAGCACTTGTTAACCTCCTTCCCCTCTCACCCCCCAGAATATATCCAATTACTGTGTCATTTGCAGATTCAAAGTTGTCATAAACTCCAGGGACTGAGCCGGAAGCAGGACGGTGACAGAAAACTCAAGGCGGGCTACAGGAAGAGACCTCAGGAGGAGAGGGGCCATAAAGAAGAAAAGACATCTCTTGTCAGCATGCAGAGAGAGAGCTAGGAGTGGTGCTGCACACTCGAAATGCCTGGGGCGCTGGGAGGCAAAGGAAGGACTCCCTGGTTTCAGTGGGCAACAGCGGAGACGAATCAGGGAGCCCCAGGCTGAGAAACTCAGACCCTAAGAGAGCTCAGGGGATGAAGGGGATGAGTTGCCTCCTCACAAACCTCATGACTCGAGTCCAATTTCCAGAAGCACTCACCACACTTTAATCACACCCACACCTTACTGCAGTGATTAATAGTGAATTAATAGAGAAAATACACGTAGACATGAAACCAAGGAGCAGAAAATGAGCTACATGCAGTGTTTTTGGAAGGCTGCGTTTATTTTGGGACTTAGGTTTACCTCATCTTCACGATGTGGCTTTCTATTTACAGGGGTGATGTGCAGTATCTTGTCTAAAATATATTCATTTTAAGGCCAGCTGCCCGTCTTATCAAGTGAAAAGCAGAACTTGGAAAGCCGGGCATGGTGGCATGTCTGCCCTCCCAGGCCTGAGAGGGAGGCAGGAGGATCAGGCAGCCCCAGGTTATCCTTGGTGACATGGTAGTTGGAGGCCAGCCTGGGCTACGTGACACTCTGTCCTGAAAAGAAACAGAAAAGAAAAGAAGAAGAAATAAAAGTTAGGAGCACACAGGTGGCACGGGGATGACCCCAGTTGAGGTGATACTGAGAAGCTTGAAGGTGGGGCTGGTGGGCGGGGCCAGGCTTCAGGGCTGTGGAGGTGTCGGGGTGCACCTGAAGAGCTCAGGTAAGTTTACAATGCCCCAGCACCTGCAGAAAGATGTCCGGGTTCCTCCTCTGGGCTCCCGGGGGGCTACTGTCTCGACCGGGACCCGTCTGGAAAAGAAGGACCGTGTTGCAGATGCTGTTGCAACTCACCTGCATGTTGCTGGTAAAATCATGACCGAACTGCTTAAGGGAACAAGGGGTTTATTTTCTCTTACAATTGTCCCATTTCAGTCTCAGTCCAGCTTGGCAGGACAGCATGCACTATCACCAAAGGGCTGAGGGAACCGGCCATGCTACATCCACCTAACAGCTGAGAGAAGGACAATTCTCACTTATCAGACCAGCAAGTCTGACCAGGTGTACACAAGAATGTCAACTTCCCAACCAGCTCTCTATTTTATTCACCTGTCCAGGCCTAGTTCCACCCACCATGGGCTCGGCCTTCCCCATCCACTAGACAATCTCTTTCAGGTTCGCTCTGGGCTTAACTCAACTACTAATCCTCTACAGATGTACCCAGAGCTCAAACCCTCAACCATTTCAAGTTGACCCCTGTGTCTAACTATGACAGCCAGGTAGTGAGTGGGGCTTTGAATGTAGACTGACGCTGTTGTTGTTGTTGTTGAAACTGCCCCACAAAATCTTCATTCCATCCCCTAGCAGGTCTCAGATATGGCAGAAGGATGAATTGTAAGGTGTCTGATCAGAATTAGCAACATTAGTCACTGCAAACAACCTGCTTCATGTCCAAGGAGATGGGGGGGATAAAAATAGAATGAATGGGCGGGGGAGGGAGGGAGAACCTCCAGGTGCCCTGGCTGGCTCACTGCCCAGCCTTAGCCCTCCAGTGGGTGGCGAGGGCTGCATTTCCTCGCCTTTAGTAAAGTGGACGTGATAGGCAGAAGCGTGTTCCTCACCCCAAAACTGTGTTAATTTATGTGACAAAGGGGATTTTGCAGACAGGACGTGAGGCCCCACCAACACATGAGGCCCTACGGCAGGGAAGGGGAGAGAGGCAGAGAGGGCAGCAGGAGACGGAGTCGGACCTGCTGACGGGGAGGTGGACAGAAGCCAAGGACCACAGGCAGCTTCTACATGCCAGAGAGCGAGAAGAGATTCCGTCCTACGGCTCTGAGAACAGGCTTAGCCAGGTGTGGCAGTCGCCCGTACTCCCAGACCAGGAAGCTGAGGTGGGGGGTTGCTGGGAGTTCAGGGTCAGCCTGACCTGCCACCCGTCAAAAAAAAAAAAAAAAAAAGAGCCAGGCATGATGTGCATTATCACAGGAGGGTCAAGAGTTCAAGACCATCCTCAGCTACTCAGAAAGTTCAAGGACAGCCTGGGCTACATGAGATGTCTCTCTATAGATGATAGATGATAAATAGATAGATAGATTGATACATACATACATACATGATAGATACATAAATATGATTGATAGATACATACATACATAGATAATAGATATGACTGATTGATAGATGACAAATGATTGATAGATGACAGATACATACATACATAAATAGATGATAGATAGATAGATAGATAGATAGATAATTGTCATAGTTAGGCACAGTATCAACTTGACAGTTGAGGATTTGAGCTCTGGGCACATTTGTAGAGAATTAGTAGTTGAGTTAAGCCTAGAGCAAACCTGAAGGGGATTGTCTAGTGGACGGGGCACACCCAATCCATGGTAGGTGGGACTAGGCCCTGAATGTATGAATAAAATACAAAAAGCTAGTTGAGGAAGTTGGCATCCTTGTGTACACTTGGCCAGACATGCTGGTCTGGCAAGTAAGGATCCGTCCCTCTCAGCCATTACATAGAGATGGTGTGGCCAGTCCCTCTCTCAGCCATTACGTAGAGATGGTGTGGCCAGTTCCCTCGGTCTTGGTGTTGGTGCGTGCTCTCCCATCAAGCTGGACTAAGAACTGTAAGCAGATAATCGTAAGAAAGTAAACTCCTTGTTCCCTTAAGCCATTTGATGGTCATTTATCATGCAGGCAAACTGCAACAATGATTGATTGATAGATACACACATACATAAATAGATAATAGATACATACACAGATAATAGATAGATGTGATTGATTGATACATGATACATACATATACAGATAATAAATATATAAATAGGTAGATAGATAGACAGACAGAGATAGATAGAGATAGAGATAGAGATAGAGATAGAGATAGAGAAAGAGACAGAGACAGAGACAGAGACAGAGATAGAGATCGAGATCGAGATGGACATATATGTTTTCCCACTGATATATGATCCACACTCCAAAGTGCTTGGCAAGCCACATGAAACTCAGAGGGCACACACAAGAAAAAGACATGCAGGCAGAAGGAACACTGGTTGGGAAGAGGAAGTTTGCTGTTGGAAAGGGAAGAGGCATGGGGTTAGGGTTAGGTAATAAGGGATGAAAACAACATAAATTCACTGCATTCATATGTGAAACTCTAAAAGAAGAAAAATGAAATATTTTTAATTGAAAAGGGGCCATGTGGTGCCTGGGTTTCGGCCCATAACTGTATGAGACGCAGACCTTCAGAACTGTAGATAAACAAATTGTGGGGCTGGACAGATGGCTCAGGAGTTCAGCCTCTTCCTCACAGGCAGAAGGCCCTGAATTGGGATCCTGGGTCCATGTAAAAACACCAGGCAGAAATGGCGGCGACCTGCACGTCCAACCTTAGAAGGCAGAACCTGGGAAATCCCAGAGCAAAATATAAAGGAGGTAAAGCAATCCAGCGTGATTCCTGAAGTCACCCTTGAGCCTCCACAGGTACACACAGACACACAGAGACAGACAGACAGACACACACACACACACACACACACACACACACACAGACATACACACATATACACAGGCACACACACGCAGACATACACACAAAGACATACATGTGAAAAAAAAGTTAAAATAAATGTTTCTAAAACAAATAAATAAATAAATTTGTATTGTCTTGAATCTCTAAGTTCTGTGGTAACGGGAAACTAAGGCAGAGGTGTAAACCGAAGGCGGTAGCTGGGGTGTCCTCGAGGCTGTGAAGCGGCACTGCTAGTGTAAAGCAGATGCTCAATCCAACTGAGTCATGCTCTCGGGTCACCATTGGCCTCCACGACTGTCCTTCCTCTGCCTCACCAAGGTGACACAGTCCCTGAAGGCGCTGGGACTGCACTGAGTTCCTCTGTTACCCAGCCGGGCGTCTGTGTGCCACGGTTACTTCACTGATACACGCCTCGGAGCTTAGGACTGAAGCCAGCCAGGCTCGGGCTGGTGGGAGGGCTCTGTGGAGAGATGTCTGCTCACCTGACTTTCGAAGACTGTCCTCTGATTTCTGCCTATGCACCGTGGTATATTCTCTCTCTCTTCAAATAAATACATTTCTAAAATTAATTTTTAAAAAGATCTAAAAACCTAGCCAGGGGCTGGAAAGATGGCTCAGGGGTTAAGATTCTGTCTCGCAAACAGCAGGACCTGAGTTCGGATCTCAGGTCCCATGTAAAAGTGCCAGATGGAAACGGTGGCGGCTGCCTGCACTTCCAGCCCTAGTGGGTGGAGCCTGGGAAATTCCGGGGTGAAGTAAAAAAGAGGCAGAAGCAAAGTCACCCTTGGTCCTGCACGGGGACACACAGTGCCCTCTGATACACACCACACACCAAAAAAAAATATATATATATATAGCCAGGGTCGAGGTCCTGCTTAGTCTTTCCTCAAAGTGCAATCATCAGCAAGTTTCTAGACGCTTCTTAGCCTCATCTTCACGAAAATTGAGACTGGCCATGCCTGGGGAAGCCAGGCAGTAATGGTGCTAAGGGCTCAGTATTCCATGTGGTACTAAGGGCTCAGTATTCCCCGGGGGCTGAGTTACAACTGCCATCAATGGCAGCCGTGCAGCCATGGAGCCAGCTGTCCCGGCCGGGAGTGAGTTCCTCGTCTCCAGGAGGAACCAAGCGGTGTTCTAGAGACTATTCCTCCAGCAGACCTGCTGCCTTGGAGGCCAGAAGAGGGGGGAGTATCTTCTCAACCACTGACCCAACCCTTCACTTCATAGAGAATGAAACTGAGGGGGGAAGAGGAGCTCCCCTCAGCTCTGCCCCCCACCTTTAAACAGCAGCCTTTGCTCCCGCATGTCTCCTGCCGCTTGCTCAGAGCCGACTACTGAATATTAATACCAATGCGGCAGAAAATTAAACCACACTCGCAGCACGGCTCTCTGGCCTGGAGCCTCTGGCTGTGCAAGGGGCTGCCCTGGCTGCAGGGGCGGGGGCGGGGAGGGGTGCTGACTGCTCAAGGGGCATCACCAGCATCACCAGCATCAGTACCATCCTCCTCGTCACCATCATCATCACCAGCATCACCCCCCCGCCCCTAGTGTCCGTGTCCAGACAAAGGCCCCTTCACAGTTCGGCCGGCCTAGACACGGCTCCACTCTCCAAGGACAGCCTCGCGGCGCCAGCCCGCCTGCAACTGAGATGTTTTTCACCTACCCCGAGACGAGCCCCCTTCTCATCCCAGCGCATGCCCTGCCCCATGCCCCGTGGTCACATGCCCATGCCCCGCAAGAGACCTGGAGCTGGACTCGCGGCTGCCTCTGTCTGTTTCGGACACATCCGTGCCGCCTGCTTAACAACAAATGTGCTACCACCATGTTATGTGCTGACTTTGCATCCCCAGTTAGTCTGAGGTGGGGGAGGCCTTTTCCGAGAGGTCCCACAACTATCATTACATCATCATCACCTTCATCATTAGCATGACCACTATCATAACCATTGCCATTCTACCAGCATTAACGCCATCATTACCATCATCGGCATCACTATGATCACCATCACCACCATCATCTTCATCACCACCATCACCACCTTCATCACTATCACCTTCATCACCACCATCACCTCCATCACCATCACCACCATCAGCACCAGCTTCACCATCGTCACCACCATTATCATCATCATCATCGAAAACTTTGCCATCATCACTTTCACCATCATCACCAGCGCCCCCATCATCATCTTCACTGCCTCAGTCATCACCTTCACCGCCATCAGCATCGTCGCCCACTCAGCACCATCACTCCGTCATCATCGTCACACCGTCATTGCTCCGTCATCAGCATCGGTCCAATGCCATCACTGCTCTGTCCTCTGTTCCGGGTCTCGGGTCTGCTGCAGAAGACAGCAGTGGGTCACGAGCACTGAGGCCCACCGGCGGGACTTAGCTCAGGGTATCCGGTACATCTACCCTGGCGGCCAGGGGACCAGCCCTGGCAGGAGAGCCCTGACCTACACTGGCACACTCCGAGGGTGACAAACGACCACTCTTACCAACGGGAGGAGCACTGTGCTCAGAGTCCTGAGCCCAGACCCTGGCTTGGCTCCAGGCTCAAGTCCTTCGGGCATCTCAGTCTCGGCATGACTGACATTTTAGGCAGCACCATTATGATGAAGTCGTTTCAACTGTAGGTGCCAGCGGCATCCCTGACTAGCAAAGCTTCTTCTGAACCCCTCGGGGTTAAGAGCCCCCTAGGGCCGGCAGGGCCCGAGGACCTGAGTTCAAGCCTCAGATGCACATGGAAAGGAGAGAGCCGATTCTCACACATGGTCTCTCCCACCTCCACGCATGCACAGGGCACGTGCCACGCACTGTCTCCGACCTCCACGCATGCACAAGGCACACACTTGAAATAAAAAAAAAAAAAAAACACAGAGAAAAAGTTGCTTTTTTCAAGCAAGCTAAGAGTTCAGTGGACAAGATGCTTGGCCACAAACATGGCAACCCAAGTTTGATCCCTGGAGGCCCACCTGGAGGAAGAAGAGAGCTGACTTCTGAAAGTTGTCCATCCTCCACACATGTGCTGTGACAAAGGTAAGCCCTTCTCTCCTTCTCAAAATGTTTGTTTGTTTGTTTGTTTGTCAGTCAGAGGGCACTGTGTGTCCCTGTGGAGGTCCAAGGATGACTTCGGGAACCATCCTGGATTGCTTCTACCTCCTTTCTGCTTCGCTCTGGGATTTCCCAGGCTCCACCCACCAGGGTCTGAAGTGCAGGCCACCACCAGCTCTGCCTGGCATTTTCTATATGGGACTTGGGATCTGAACTTGGAACTTTCTGCTTTCGAAGCAGAGTCTAAACCCCTGAGCCATCTCTCCAGCTCCCAAAATGAAATTTTTTAAATGAGACAAACAGAACTAAGGTGGCCATGGGGCTGGAGAGGTGGCTCAAGGGTTAAGCCTCTGCCTTGCAGGTAGAAGGTCCTGAGTTCGGATCCTAGACCCCACATATAGACGCCGGGCGGAAGCGGGGGCGGCCTGCGCTTCTGGTCCTGGTAGGGCGGAGCCTGTGAATCCCGGGGCAGAGTAAACAAGGAGGAGGTGGAGGCGTCCATGGTGGTTCCCAAATTCACCTGTGATTCTACACACACACACACACATACACACACACACACACACAATTGAATAAATAATAATAATAATAATAATAATAAATTTTTTTAAAAAGAACGAAGGTGGCCAGATAGAGCCTGACAGAAACTTGCCACACTATGAGTTGATTTAAGAGGGGCAACAAAAAAGAAAAACATTATATATATAAATATTTATATAATTTTATCAAAAAATTTGAAGAGAGATCACAGAAAAGGGGGTGGTGAGATGCTGGAGCCTGAAGATAGAGGGGGTGCGGCCAGACGGCACGTTCCAGACATGACAGGATTCCAGAATCTACGGACCCCTAGAGCCATATCTGCTTCCGTGGGAATAGCACAAAAAATCTCAAGAGGCACCACACCTCCATCGAAAACCAACCAAGGGCATCTGGAGAGATGGCTCAGGGGTTAAGACTCTGCCTCGAAAGCAGAGGGTCCTGAGTTCAGATCCCAGGTCCCAGGTAAAAACACCAGGTGGCGGCAGCCTGCACTTCCTGCAATGGTGGGCAGAGCCTGAGAAATCCCAGAGGGAAGCAAGAAGGAGGTCGAAGCAATCCAGGATGATTCCCAAAGTCACCCTTGGGCCTCCACACAGTGTCCTCTGATACACACACACACACACACGCTGAATAAATGAATGAATGAGGTTAGTGGGGGAAGGGGTGCTACCCTCCACAGTGGTGTGTCCACTGATACATGTCCTGGTTCCAGAAAGCACCCAGACGCAAGTCATCCACAGTAACCCAGACACAGAGGAGGACATAGGAAGCCCATGAGGTGACTTGGGGTGACCATCTTGTGACCTGTCAGGGTCTCTCCCCTTACAGCTGTGGCAGTCCCCCCCCCCCTTGTGTGATGTTGTAAGTTTGGAAATGGACACAGGGCACAATATCTGGGGGCTAGAGGTGGGTAGTTTCTATGGCTCCTGGGGTAGTCATGGTTTAAGGAAATATGGAGACACATATGAAAGGGAAGCAGCATATGAGAGGGAAGAAGGATTGATTCCGGCCACAGCTTGAGTCCTCGTGGTGGGGAAGGGATGCTGAGGGGTTCATGTCCACTCAAGGCCCCACTAGCGGGAGTGTGAGGATCAGGAGACAGTGGGCTACGACTGGATGGGGCTATGGCTCACAAGGCCCACCCCAGAGCACCCCACTTCCTCCAGCTGGGCTCTGCATCCTAAAGGTTTCCAGCCTCCATTATAGCGCCACCATCTAGAGACCAAGGCGCCCTTTCACCTCCAAATCATAGCAAGATGGGCCGCCTGATTCTAGCAGATATGTTAAATTATCTCTATCATATGTATGTATGCGCATGTGTGCAAACAAGCATGTGTGTGTCTGTGTGTGTCTGTGTCTGTGTGCATGTCTATGTGTCATGTGTGTATGTGTGCATGTGTGTCTGTGTATCTGTATGTGTATGCACATGTGCATGCATGTTTGTGTGCATGTGTGTGCGCACGCATATGTGGTTATGTGTGTATGCACGTGCATGTATGTATGTGCATGTTGTGTGTATGTGTGCATGTATGTCTGCCTATCTATGTATGTGTCTCTGTGTGTGTGCATATATGGGTGCGTGTCTGTGTGTATGTGTGTCTCTGTGTGTCTGTGTGCGTGTCTCTGCGTGTGTGTATGTGTGTGCGTGTCTGTGTGTGCAAATGTGCATGTGTGTGTCTGTCTGTATGTCTCTGTGTGTATGCATGTGTGTGTGCATATGTGCATGTGTGTATGTGTGTCTCTGTGTATCTGTGTGTGTATGTCTCTGTATGTGTGTGCATGTGTGTGTCTGTGTATCTGTATGTCTCTGTATATGTCTGTGTGTCTGTGTGTCTGCGTATCTGTATGTCTGTGTGTCTGTGTGTCTGTATGTCTGTGTGTGTGTCTACGTGTCTGTATGTCTGTGTGTCTGTGTGTCTGTATGTCTCTGTATGTCTGTGTGTCTGTGTGTCTGTATGACTCTGTGTGTGTGTGCGTGTGTGTGCATATGTGCATGTGTGTATGTGTGTCTCTGTGTATCTGTGTGTGTACGTCTCTGTATGTGTGTGCATGTGTGTGTCTGTGTATCTGTATGTCTCTGTGTCTGTATGTCTCTGTATGTCTGTGTGTCTGTGTCTGTCTACGTGTCTGTATGTCTGTGTGTCTGTGTGTCTGTATGTCTGTGTGTCTGTGTGTCTGTATGACTCTGTGTGTGTGTGTGTGTGTGTGTCTGTATATCTCTGTATGTGTCTGTGTGTCTGTATGTCTCTGTATGTCTGTGTGTCTGCGTATCTGTATGTCTGTGTGTCTGTGTGTCTGTGTCTGTCTGTGTGTCTGTATGTCTGTGTGTCTGTGTGTCTGTATGTGTCTGTATGTCTGTGTGTCTGTGTGTCTGTGTCTGTCTGCGTGTCTGTATGTCTGTGTGTCTGTATGTGTCTGTATGTCTGTGTGTCTGTGTGTCTGTCTACATGTCTGCGTGTCTGTATGTCTGTGTGTCTGTATGTGTCTGTATGTCTGTGTGTCTGTGTGTCTGTGTGTCTGCGTGTCTGTGTGTGTGTATGTCTCTGTGTCTGTGTGTCTGTATGTCTCTGTGTCTGTGTGTCTGTATGACTCTGTGTGTGTCTGTGTGTCTGTGTGTCTGTGTGTCTGTATGTCTCTGTGTCTGTGTGTCTGTATGACTCTGTGTGTGTGCGTGTGTGTGTGTGCATCGTCGTGAGCCTGTGCAGGTCAAAGGACAGTTCATGGCATAAGCTCTCTTTCCACAAGCGCGTGTGGAAGGAGAGAACTTGTTGCCGGGCTCGCCAGGAAGCATCTTACCCGCCGGCGTGTCACAAGGGAAGTGACCCTCTGTCACCTCAGCCCCTACTTCTGGCTAGCACTGACCAACCTCTGAGCCACCCAGACAGGGTCACAGAGAAGTATCCTTCCCGGGGTCCATGTGACCCATGGCCAAGGCCTGGCAGGGTCCCGGGGCTGCGGACTGGGGACTCCCCTCCCTCCTCTATAAGAGCCCCAGGAGCGGCTTCCCTTTCTGGGCTTCCCCCTCCCCCACCCCGCATCCCCTCTAGGCCTTGGCTTGTCGCCAAGAACACCCTCTCGGGCTCTTGAGCAAGGTATGAAATCCCGTCTTTGCCAAGTGCAAAGTGCTATACACACGAGATGAGCCGGGGCCTCGCGTCCAAGGCGCTGCGGCTCTTGGGGTTCCTCAGGTTTTAGCAGCTGCAGGAGCCCTCAACATCTCCAGCTGCAGCTGTCATTTATGTGCGTCATCTCAGACCCACAGATGCTCCAGAAACCATCTGCTCCCCCTTGGGACGCGTTTATTTTCAGCGAGGATCCTGAGCCCACTCTTAGGGATTAGGTCTCTCTTACACCTGGACTGTCCATCAACGCACCACCTGAGTGAGCCCGCAGCACCATGAACGGACGCCAGGGACTAACCCAAGCACTGGGCCGACCCCTGAATAATCCATTAGCGTCTCGCTGCCTTGTCCTGGCAAGACGTCCAGAGAGGATTTGTTCTGGGAGGGGAAGCTATTTCCAAACCAAAGCAAGAACGTGTGCTCCTGGGAGCTGAGGATGCAGCTCGACTAGCCTAGCGAGCCCACAGCCCTGGGTTCTGTCGGTCCTCAGCACTGCATAAGCCAGATGTGATGATCCAGCTGGTCGTCCCTGCACTTGGGAGGTAGAAGCAGAATTAGAATTCAAGATCATCCTCAGCTACATAGCAAGTTTCAACCCAGTCTGAACAATGTAGGAAGACCCTGTCTCTAGAAAGGAAAAGGAGGGAGGGAGGAAGAGAGAGAAGGAAGAAGGAAGGGAAGGAAGAAGAGAGGGAGAGAGGGAAGGAAGGAGGGAGGGAGGGAAAGAAAAAGGAAGAAATGGAGGGAAGAAGGCAGAAAGGAAAAAGGAATGGAGAGAGAGGGATGAAGAGGAAGAAGGAAGAAAGCAATTGAGGCAATTGCTGAAGTTGGCTCAGTGGTAAGCCTCCGCCTTGCAGGCGGAAGGTCCTGAGTTCGGATACCAGATCCCCGTATAGACGCCAGACGAGCGGGGGCGGCCTGCGCGTCTGTCTGTAGGGCGGAGCCTGTGAATCCCGGGGCAGAGAGGTGGAGGCGTCCATGGTGGTTCGCGAATTCGTCCGGTGGTTCTACAACATATACAGACACACACATACACACAACACACACAGACACATACGAGGCGTGCAAAAAAAAATTTAAAAAAAAAAAAAAAAAGAAATTGAGGCAGGAAGGAAGGAAAGAAAGAAGGAAGGAGGGAGGGAGGAATGGAGGGAGGAAGAAAGGAAGTAGAGTGGAAGGAGGAAGGAAGGAAGGAGGGATGGAAGGAGGGAGGAGGGAGAGAAAGAAAAAGGAAGGAAGGGAGAGAGGAAGAAAGAAAGGAAATAGGGGGAAGGAAGAAGGAAGGAGGGATGGAGGGAGGGATAGAAAGGAGGAGGAAGGATGTGAGGGAGAGAAAGAAAAAGGAAGGAAGGGAAAGAGGAAGAAAGGAAAGAAGTAGGGGGGAGGAAGGAAGAAAGGAAGGAAGGAGGGAGGGAGGGAAGGGGGAGGGAGAGGGGAGGGAAGGAGAGAAGAAGGAAGAAATTGAGAAAGGAAGGAGGGAGGGGGAGGGAAGAGGAAAGGAGGGAGGAGGGGGGGAGGGAAGAAGGAGGGGGAGAGAAAGAAAGGAAGGAAGTAGGGGGAAGGAAGGAAGGAAGGAAGGAAGGGGGAAGGAAGGAGGGAAGGAAGGGGAGGGAGGGAAGGGGAGGAAGGGAGGGAGAGAAGGAGAGAAGGAAGAAAAATTGAGAAAGGAAGGAGGGAGGGGGAGGGAGAAGGGAAGGAGGGAGGGAGGAGGGAAGAAGGGGGAGAGAAGATGGAGAAAAGAAAAGAAAAAGGAAGGGAGGAAGAGAGGGAGGGAAAAAGGGAGGTGGGGAAGGAGGGAGGGAAGGTCTGCATACCCTAGAGCCCAGGAGGAGGTCAGAGGGCAATTTGAAGTCAGCTCTCTCCTTCCACCCTGTGGGCTTCTGGGGGCCAAACTCAGGTTGCCAGGTTTGTGACCAGGTGCCCAACCCACAGAGTATCCTCCCAATGTCACGGCTTCAAAGCCAGCCTGGGCTACATGTAGTCTGAGGGCAGCCTGGGAAACCCTGTCTCACAAAAAGAAAGATCAAGGTCCACATGGACCATGCCTTAGCTGGGGAGAATAAATGGGGGTGGACGGAGAAGGTAGCCCCCATCCCTTCACCAGCCAAGGTCTGTCCTGTCTGGTCCCCCACACATACATACACACACACTCATTTCCTCAGCACATGAAGGTCCCGGCCACGTCACCCCAGCTGAACGTCCCACCGGGCCTTTCTCATTCCTTCACAACGTCGAAAAGACGCTGCAGCATCTTTAATGAAGGAGTAGTCTCTCTAGCCCACCCAACGCTGGTTTTACAGCTCCATGGCCCCCAGCAACGCTTTGAGGGGGGAAAGAGGAGAATTTTAAGAGGAGAGGTGGGAGGTGCCCGGTGAGCAGGGGATACAGCTTCTAAATCAACTTCACTGGTGGCTCTTTTTTCATTAATGTTTTCTAGAGCATAAAAAAAGTAATATTCTGTTCCCTGGCACCCAGGGGATAAAGACGCTTTCTTAGAAAGATGGCTACATGCAAACACTCCACACCCGGGTGTTCTCATTCCACAGAGACTCAAGATCGTGGGGAGGGGAGGCAGCTGGGGAGTCAAAAAAGACCTAAGCCAGGGGTCCTGAGACGTGGGTGCAAGACCCCACCCCACCCCCAGAGCCAGTGACTAGCTGGGGAACCAAGAGCAAGTCACTGGCCAGGCCTGACAGCCACCAACGTGCAGGGAAGTGCTTAGCAAACGTGCAATCCATACTGACAGGTCATAGACCTCTCTCTCTCTCTCTCTCTCTCTCAAATAAATGAATATATAGGGCTGGGAAGATGGCTTAGGAGTTAAAGCCTTTGCTTCCCGAGCAATAGGAGCTGAGTTCAGATCCCAGATCCCATGTAAACACACCAATAGTGTGCAGCGGGAGGCCTCCAATTCCAGCCTTGGAAGGCAGAGTCTGGGAAACCCCAGAGCAAAGCAATAAGGAAGCAGAGTCATCCAGAATGGTTCCTGATGTCACCCTTGGACCTCCACAGGCACACACATTCAAGTGTCCTCCTGCCCACGTGCACACACGCACACGCACACACACACACACATCCCAAAAGCAATTTAAGTGGGGAGGGTCTCATGGCTCAAAGTTCAGGGTGACTTTCCAGCAGTGCAGGGACGTCCCAGCCACAGGAGCTGGGCCGTGCTGATCACGTGACATGCTCACGGTGTTCAGCCCACTGTCCTCACTTCCTTCCGTCCAGGCTGGGTCTGCCCATGCCAATGAATGCAGCACAGATGACCCTGCCAGGCACGCACAGAAGCCCGCCTTAGCTAGGGCGTCAGGGCGGGCAGGAGGCCGGTCTCCTCACGCCAGTCCATGACATCACCAGCAGCCACGCAGGCCCGCAGATCCAAACACCTCAACGTCGCGCATCTCTTGCTTCTGAGCATGTGATCACACATCACGGGAGGAGGAGGGGAACCTCACTACCCCCAAATTACTAGGGAATGAGGGAAAGCTCATGTCCTGCTGAGAAAGTTTAAATTCACAAATTGTTCTAGAAAAGCAACTATTTTTTCCTTTCAAGCATGTGTGCCCAGCAAGATGCCCAGTGGGAGCCGGTTCAGACCTGCTTGCTGGCTAATGGCCTATTTACATGTAACTGATCTGCCCACCTAAAAGTGTACAGGTTCAAACCAAGTATTGGGGGCACCAATCAGCTCAGCCTTACCGCAGGGCGATGGAGGGTCCTCCCCAAACCAGGGACATGCTTTCCTTTCACAAAAAATTCTGCCTTTAGGAATCCACCTGGAGGCAGCGACACTTTCGATGGTACGTGAGCATCAAGCTCACGTGTATAGGTGTGTGGCTTCAGCACGTGGGAGAGCTGGCAGAGAATGGCAGCCACCAAATGCCAGCAAATCCAGGATCCGGTAAAGACTCGGAGTGGACACAGATGTTTGTGATTCAGGACCACATCACAGTGTCTCTTTCTAGCCCAGGTCACACAGACAAACAGACAGACAGATAGATAGATGATAGATGGATGGATGGACAATAGATGATAGATGGATGGATGGATGGATGGATGGATGGATAATGTATGGATAAATAGATGATAGATAATAGAGGGATGGATGGATAGCTAGATGATTGATAGATAGATAGATAGATAGATAGATAGATAGATAGATAGATAATGGATGGATAAATAGATGATAGATGATAAAGGGATGATGGATGGATAGTTAGATGATAGATGATGGATAGATACATATAGATAGATAGACAGATAGAGAGAGAGACAGATAGAATAGAGATAGACAGACAGACAGATAGATGATGGATGGATGGATAGATAATAGATAACTAGGTAGATAGATAGGTAAATAGATGATAGACAGACAGACAGACAGACAGACAGACAGACAGATAGATAGATAGATAGGAATGATCAAGTGATCAAGTAATCAAGGTCAAAGGCATCAACCTTTGATCTCCACAAACACGTCTGCAAATACATGAACACACACACACACAAAGCCAAACAAGAAGGCTCACGCCTGTATTCCCAGCACTGGAGAGGCGGAGTCAGGCAGATCCTTGGAATTCACGGCCATCTGCTTTCTCACCCTCCCAAGTGCTGCCATCAGTCTATTCAAGCACTGCCATCAGTCTACTCTAAATCTGTATTCACATGAACGTATGTTCCGCCTCCCCACCTACGGGCATCTGTAACTACCTGTGTCCACATCCATCCACATCTGTGACCGTGGCTTCATGCAATACATGATAAAGCGTCACTGAGAGAGGCAGCTGTCCCGTTGAGACGGGGTTCAGGAAGTCCAGGCTGGGCTCAGACTGTCCGTGTCGTCAAGGATTCCAGTTCTGATCCTCCCGCCTCTGGGGTCACCACTCTCAGCCACCTTTCACTTTTGACCCCACGCATTTCCATGTGACCTGAATTCGAATTGTTTCACATATTATGTGTCACTGATTCAATTTTCAAAAATTAAATCAAATGAAGCTGATGACGTGGCTCAGTGGGGGGAGGGGGGCGCCAAGCCCGATGACCTGAGTTCGATTCCCACGCTCACCAGTTGTCCTGCTGCCCATGCCGCCCCCTGAGGCTCTCTGAGCCGGAGAGGCAGCTTCTTCTCCTGGCTTGCCTGCCCTTGGGACGCAGAGCAGATTCAGCTGAAGCCCAAAGGGCCGTCTGCCCCCACACGCATGTCTGCAGGATGAAGAGTCGAGTCTCAGGACCCAAAGCCAAGTGCTCCTTCAGGCCCGAGTTGCCCGGCAGTTACCGGTGGCCGGGAGTCTCTAATAACGGGAAGTTCCTGCTAATGGCCCTTCAAATCATCGCACTAAAAGCAGTGGTGGTGCCCGCGGCTGCCGTCCAGCCCTGCTGGGAAGGCCCCTAGCTTAATCAAAACACAGGACAGCTCGCCATCCACCACGTAATTAACAGATTAGGCGCTGCTGCTGACTCAGCAGGATGAGCACAGCTGATGGAGTGGAGGTGGGCTGGGGGGAGACGAGTCTCCCCTTTCATTTCCACCAAACAGCCAATCAACTACCGGAGGATATTTTCCCCCAAGTGCCTCTTTCTGTTGTTTGTCTCTGGTTTTGTTCTCTTGCCCAAGCTGACCTTGAACTGCCTCAGTAGCCTCCAAGGACTGACCTTAAATTCTAGAACCTTCTGCCTCTGCCACCACACCAGCCCCAAGGTATGCGTGGTGCTTGTGAGACACACGTGCATATACTTACAGCAGGAATCGCTTTAAAAACAAAATCACAGGTGTCTCCGGTAGAATCCAGCTAACTTGTTTTTCCTTTAAAAGACGTTAGAGGTTTACAGAACTCTGTATTGTCATTTTTCTCCCACTTCCTGAGAGGGGACTCAATCCTCAGTCACCAGCTGCCAGCAGCTCACAGGGGTCCTTACCTTGCTCTGAAGAGCGACCTGAGGCTGCAACAGCAGAGAAGAGACTGTGGTCGCCTGGGTCACGCCCCATCCAGGTTTGCAGCCCACCAGACTTTCCTAGACACCTAGAGCAACGTGGTCCCTTGGCGCCCCCTGCTGACTGAGCTCAGAACAGCAGCGACGCAGGGGCCCAAGTAACTTCAAGTCTTCTGGCTCTTCCAGCCCCTGCAAGGAAGCCCCCTTTCCAAAAGTCCCCGAGGGCGACCCAGAGGGTAGCATGCTTCCTACAGCGTCCCAGCCCTGGGCTCAACCTCCAGCATGGCAGAAACACAGACACTTTTACCAGACAGTAGCGGGGTGCCCCTGTCAATCACAGCACGGAGGCAGAAGGAACTTGGCAAATTCAAGGACAGGAGGGGGCACATAGTGGGACCCTGGAGAGAGACAGAACAGAAGAAGGGAAGGAGGGGGGAGGAGGGGGGAGGGGAGACGGGGGAGGAAGGAGGGGAGGGAGGGAGGAAGGAAGGGAGAGAAGGAAGAAAGGAAGTAAGGGAAGAAGGAAGGAAGAAAGGAAGGGAGGGAGGAAGGAGGGAGAGGAGGGAAGGAAGGAGGGAGGGAGGGAAGGAAGGAAGGAAGGAAGGAAGGAAGGAAGGAAGGAAGGAAGGAAGGAAGGAAGGAAGGAAGGAAGGAAGGAAGGAAGGAAGGGAGGAAGGAGGGAGAAGAGGGAAGGAAGGAAGGAAGGAGGGAGGGAGGGAGGGAAGGAAGGAGGGAGGGAGGGAAGAAGGAAGAGGGAGGAGGGAGGGAGGGAAGGAGGGAGGGAGGGAGGAAGGAAGGAAGGAAGGAAGGAGGGAAGAAAGGAAGGAAGGAGGGAAGAAAGGAAGGAAGGAAGGAGGGAGGGAAGGAAGGAAGGAAGGAGGGAGGGAAGGAAGGAAGGAAGGAAGGAAGGAAGGAGGGAGGGAGGGAAGGAAGGAAGGAAGGAAGGAGGGAGGGAGGGAGGGAGGGAGGGAGTGTAACGGTTACTCTTAACTTTTGCTGTGAGAGAACACTCAAAGTCGATCAACTTAAGGGAGAAAAGGAGGTTTATTTAGCTTACGGTTCCAGAGGGAAGGTACAGCCTCTCAAAGCAGAGGCGGCATGGCTGGCTGGCCAAAGCTGGAGGAGGCTAAGTCGCCGCAGACATCTTGGAAGCTGAGAGCTGCAGACTGCTTGCTGCAAAGATCGACTTCTCCTGGAGGTAGGGTGGGACTAATCCACCTCAAGGCCCACCCCTTGTGACTGCCTTCCTCCAGCGAGGCTCCACCTCTCAAGGTGCCATGACCTTGCCAAATACATGAGACTGTGGGGGACACATTTCATATCATGACACTCCACCCCTGGCACCCACAGGCTCATTGCCATCTCATTATGCAAACCATACTCTGTCCAACTTTAAAAGTCTTCATAGACTACATCAGTAGTCCAAACACAGTCTAAAAGTCCAAAGTCCAAAGCCTCCTGTAAAATGAAAAGACAAGTTACATACTTCCAATATACAATGACACAGAATAAACATTCCCCATTCCAAAAGGAAAAAATAGGGGCATATCCAGGAAAGATTGGTCCATAACAAGACGGAAAACCAGCAGGACAAACCCCAAATCTTGTAGCTCCAAGTCCAACAGGTGAGCCTCTCCTTGAAATCATCTCAGTTCCAAAGGGCTTTGGTTCCATCCCTCCAATGCAGCTGCCCATAGAATACGTTGGTCTCTTGAGCTGACTCCTCCCAGGGTATACAGCTCTCCTTGGCAGGTGTCCCACGTTGCCTCTGGCATCTCTAACATCTTTACTTCTCAATGGCAAACCAGGCTTTAACTCCACAGCACAAACTGCCCTTCTTGGGCCTCTAAACTGCAGGCTTCTTGCCTCATGATGCCTGGATTCTGCCAATTTTTGAAATCTTGGAGGAGAATTCTGTTGCAGTCCGCCTGCATGGTTGCTGATAAATGACCATCACACAGCTTAAGGGAACAAGGAGTTTACTTTCTTACGATAGTCTGGTTACAGTTCATAGTCCAGCTTGACGGGAGAGCACACACCAACACCAGGGCTGAGGGAACTGGCCACCATAACGGCTGAGAGATGGACAATCCTTACTTGCCAGACCAGCATGTCTGACCAAGTATAGAGAAGGATGCCAACTCTCTCAACCAGCTCTCTCTGATTTATCCAGGGTCTAATCCCACCCACCATGGGCTGGGTCTTCCCCAGCAGCTAGACAATCTCCTTCAGGTTTGCTCTGGGCTTAACTCAACCATCAACTCTCTACAACTGTGCCCAGAGCTCAAACCCTCAAGAGTCAAGTTGACACCTGTGCTTAACTATGACAGACTCCATGCTCTCCTCCCTCTTGCATCACTGATGCCTCTAAAACCAGAACCACGAGGATGATTTTCCCAAGACTGGCCCCCTTGAGTCACAGCCCATTCTGCTTCTCTATGCTGACCATCTTTCACTCCTGGGCAGTTGCTTGTAAGAGAAACCAACTCTTGCTTTGGAACTCTACCCTTTAGCTCCAGTCTTCTAAAAGGATTTGCATTCTTATGAGTGGGAGCCTTCCCTGAGGATCCTGCCCTCAAGCTAGGGCCTCTCCTCTTATTCAAATTAAGAGCAGGCTTTGATTTACAAATGGATCTAATCTTGTCAACAGCCATTTTGTTCTCTGCTTCTTCCTGGTTCAACTCTTTAAGTTTGCCATTGTATTTTTCATTCTTGGATCTTACAGTTTTTGCTTCTTCCTGCCTGATTCTTTGCTCTTTTTCATAACTCTGAAGACAACTAAAAAGTAGCCATATCACATTGTCAAGACTACATTGCTTTGAAATTTCCTCCGCCAAGCACTCCAGCTTAATTTCAGGCAAACTTTCAGGATGAGGGCAAAACTTCACTAAACTCTCGCCCAACACATGGCTCCATGTGTCACTCATCCAGTTGCAAACACAGTCTCTGTTCTCCTCTGGACCATCACAAGCTGGGCTTCCATTGCTGCATCTCTCACAGCATTGCTCTCCTCTGAGCTCTCACAAGAAAGGCCCATTTGGCCCCCTTGCTCAGATGCAAAGACTTTCCCAGCACAAAGTCCCAAAGTTCTCCACATTTCTCCCAACAAACAGTTCCAAAGGCACACTAACCACATCACAACATTGGCCATACTTTTGGGTACCAATTTCTCTCAGCTTCACAAACAATTTCACGTTGTGGTACCAGCTGTTTTTAATCTCACATCAATACCCCACTCCCGGTACCAATTTCTGTAACAGTTACTCTTAACTTTTGCTGTGAGAGAGCACCCAAAATCAAGCAACTTAAGGGAGAAAGGGAGGTTTATTTAGCTTACGGTTCCAGAGGGAAGGTACAGTCTCTCAAAGCAGACGCGGCATGGCTGGCTGGCCAAAGCTGGAGGAGGCTAAGTCACCGCAGACATCTTGGAAGCTGAGAGCTGCAGACTGCTTGCTGCAAAGATCAACTTCTCCTAGAGGTAGGGTGGGACTAATTCACCTCAAGGCCCACCCCTTGTGACTGCCTTCCTCCAGGGAGGCTCCACCTTTCAAGGTGCCATGACCTTGCTAAACACATGAGACTGTGGGGGACACATTTCAAACCATGACAGGGAGGGAGGGAGGGAGGGAGGGAGGGAGGGAGGGAGGGAGGGAGGAAGGAAGGAAGGAAGGAAGGAAGGAAGGAAGGAAGGAAGGAAGGAAGGAAGGAAGGAAGGAAGGAAGGAAGGAAGGAAGGAAGGCGCCCAGCCCACCTTTCAAATGCCTGGCTATTCTGGTGCTGTCTATAACCCGCCGCCCCTTCACCAGTGGGATTTACTTTAAGGATTTTAATAGAAGAGGATCTGACGTCCCAAAGCCTTCAAAGCAGAAGCTCCGAGGAACTTTCCTCCTGAATCTGACTGCTGAAAAACGCTGCCTTCCGGCGCTGGCAGAGAAAGACGCTTGGGAGGGACAAATGGCTAGAGCTAGATGGACTGTATGGATCCCAGAGATGTCCGAGACCTTGTCTGTGCGACCCGTCCGTGTGCAGGGAGTGGCCGAGGCCTCTTTGCAGGAGAAGAGGGGTACACAGGGCCCCCAGGGCAGGCGCTAAGGGGTGGGATCGTCTATAGAGGACTGAGAGCTGCCAGTTGATCTGACTTTCTTCCATTCTTCTTCCTCTTCCTTCTCCTCCTCCTCAAGACAAAGTCTTGACCTTGAACTCCTGGGTAGCAGAGGGTGACCTTGAACTTCGGATCCTTCTGCCTCAACCTCCCCAAGTGCCAGGGTGACAGATGTGCACCATCTCGCCTAGTCAGTGTGGTGCTGGGACTAGAACCCAGGGCCTCTTGCTTGCTAAGCCAGCGCTCAGCGCGCTGAGCCATCATGCAGCCCAGGTCGGGCGTTCTGCTCCTTGCCTGGGTGCATGCTGCCGCGCTTCCTCCCCACGCTACTCGAACTGATTTGATAACTTAGGCGTGAACGTCCTACCCCCGAGTTTACGCAAGGACTCCAGGGCTCCACGGGTGGGACCGGCTGGGCTTCTGAGCACGAGTTCGAGTCTCCAGCCCCTTGGGGTGATTCGCATCATGTTCCTCTTTCCAAACAGCAGATTCGGCAGAGGAAGAACACAAGATGGTTCGTTCCCTTACTCCATCTCCAAACAAAACCCACCACTTGGGTTGGGTGAGGTCTTCCCACCTGTAATCAGTGAGGAGGCGGAGGCAAGGGTGCCTCAGTCAAAGCCAGGCTGGGCTACAAAGCAAATCAGAGAGAGAGAAAGAGAGAAAGAGAGAGAGGGAAGAGAGGAGGGAGGGAGGGAGGGAGGATAAAATACCAATTAGTGTTTTAACACAGTTGTCTTATTTAATGTGTGTATTATGTATGTGAACGCACACATCACAGCGCGTGTGCAGCGATCAGAGGACAACGTGTGGAGTTGCTCTCTCCTCCACCCTTACGTGGGCTCCGGGAATCAAACTCGGGTGGTCAGACTTGCCCAGCAAACACTTTTACCCACCAAACCATCTCGTCAATCCCTATCACAAATTTCTAAATGAATGATATAATGTCTCTGAAATTTTCAATTATGTGTTTTAGGTGAATGAGGCCGTGACATGTGAAGTACATTTGTTTAAAAAAAGGAAATAGTTATCCAAAAAAAAAAGATCTCTAGGTGTCATAAGCTCGACTTGCCACTAGGTGGAGATGTCCTGCTTTGTCAAAGACCAACCTGCTCAGAGAGCCCAAGCCACTTCACCAGGGCCACACAGTCTGGAGCGCCTAGTCTCCTCTCCAAGGCCCGGGAGCAGACAGCACAAGACAAGAGAGCCCGCCAGCTTTCCTTCCTCCTCTACAGCCTCCCAGCTTTGAATTTAGATGTGATTATCCCAGGCCTTTCAGCCTCCCGGGCAGAGATCAGACCAAGGATGCGAAAGCCCGAGGAGGTGCTCGATTGAATGCGTAAATTCCTAGCTTCGATTCCCAACACTGAAGACCAGCAGAAGAGCTTCGGCTAAACCAACGTGTGGTGCGTGCCTGCAATCCCTGCGCTCCAGTAGAGGCAGGAGGATTGGCATGAGTCGGGGCCAGGCGCACCAGCCAGCGGGGCAGCAGAGCAAAACTCTGCCTGAAAAAAAGGTAGGTGGAGTGTGACTTCTTGGGTTCAGTGCTTGCTGCACAGCTTAAGATCCCCAGTGCCCATGTAAAATCTAGGCATCGTGACACACGGCTCTGACCCCAGCACTGGGAAAGGTGCGAAGACACAAGCGGAACCCTGGGGCTTGCTGGTGGCTAGTCTGGTCCAAAGAGCAAGTCTATGTTTAGTAAAAGACTCTGCCTGAGAAAATAAGGTGAGCAACGGCAGACACGAAAACACCATCAACTCCTACACATACAGAGAGGAGACTGACCATCAACTCCTACACACACACGCACAGAAAACACCATCAACTCCTACACACACACATGCACAGAAAACACCATCAACTCCTACACACACACATGCACAGAAAACACCATCAACTCCTACACACACACATGCACAGAAAACACCATCAACTCCTACACACACACACATGAACAGAAAACACCATCAACTCCTACACACACACATGCACAGAAAACACCATCAACTCCTACATACACACACACACACACACAGAGGAAACATACCATCAACTGCTGCGCGCACACACACAAACACACACGAAACACACCATCAACTCCTACACACACACAGGAGACACACCATCAACTGCTACACACACAGGAGACACTATCAATTACTGGTCACGGGGGCGGGAGCACGCACACACGCACACACACACACCAGCATCACAGCCCCTGCAGTTACAAATATTCAGGTACAGCTGAATATTTGGCCGAGGGTCCATCCCAGGTGATAGAAAGCACAGGTGAGCGTAGACCATTGGCTTGGGCACACTATGTCCAGCCACATTTTTGCAAACAGAGAAAGTCAGAGAGAAGAATGTGGCTTAATTGTTTGGAAAGCTATTGAGTTGCAAGGGTGACCCTGCTGAGCTGTGCGTTTGCAAACACAGCTGTTGAAAACAATGTGCGGCTTTTCTTCCAATTAAAACTCTATGCAAAAAAAAAAAAAAAAAAAAACTCTATGCATATGTGTAAGGCTGGGTTTGTGGATGGAGCTTGTAATCAGAACAGCGCACACAATATCCTCTCCAGTTGAGTGAGTTATTTATGATCAGGCAATTTTCTTTATAATTGTTTGGGACTGGGGGGGTCAGAAGATATTACAACCGATCTTGATGGTTTTTCTTTCCCAAAAAATTCATCTCTGCAGTTCCCAGGAGGGAAAAGAACAGTTAATGTAATTAGATCCCAGAGAAGCTGCTAATAAAGCACTGTTTACTGTGTTTTCAACAGGCTGTTAGCTAAGCAACTTATACATGATACCTCATTTACTCTCCTGAGAAGTCTATGAACTAGTGAATTAAGTGGGATGAAGTCCAGTTGTGACAGTCTGGCATTGTGGTACGCACGGGGAACACGAGTATATAGAGGTAGAGAACCAGGTTAAGATCAGTCTCAGCTATTAAAGTGAATTTGAGACCAGCCCTGGGCTGGAGAGATGGCTCAGGGCTTCAGCCTCTGCCTCGCAAACAGAAAGACCTGAGCTCAGATCGCGGGTCCTAAGTAAAAACACCAGGGGGAAATGGCATCAGCCTGCACTTCCAGCCCTGGAAGGTAGAGCCTGGGAAACCCCAGAGCAAAGTAAAAAAAAAAAAAAAAAGGATGTAGAGCAATCCAAGATAATTCCCAAAGTCACCCTTGGACCTTCAAAGATACAGACACAGCGCCTTCTATGCACACAGACACACACACACACACACACACACACACACAGAAACACACACACCAAAAAAAAAGGTTCCATTTTGAGTAACAGAGACACAAGACAATGTCAATAACTTGACTAGGGCAGAAGATTAATGTTTTATAATATAAAAATCTAGTGTGAGGTTGTAGCTCCAGGTATCAGGATAATTATCTAGCCTGCTCTCAAAAATGGCTATATACCCAAGGATGGCCTTGAACGCGATCCTCCTGCCTGCATATCCTGAGTGCTGGGAGAACAAATATACCCACCATTCCTGTCTTGTGTGGCTCTGGGGATCAAATCCAGGGTCTCTTGCATGCTAGGCAAACACTCCACCTACCGAGCTATAGCACAGCCCCACGGAAACACCCCTCATCTGTCTTGTTGATCCACAGTGACTGTTGGGCATCGTCCATCCCTAAAGGGCCAACATGATCCATGTAGCTCCACCTCCAATCATTCTAGCCAACCACAGCTCATCAGAAAGAAAAGAACATATTCTCCACATCACATCTGGCTGTGTCCATAGCCAGCACCTGACCATGTGACTACACATAGCTGCAAGAGAGTCTGGGAAATGTAATTAGTACTAGGGTAGCAATTTGCCCCCTTCCTACCTCCCTCCCAAAAAAAGAGAAAAAAATCAGTAGACAAAGGATCTTAAGAATGAGCAGTGTTTGTCCTAGATAAATATATACTACTGCTTATCTCTTTTGCAGCTAAGGAAGATTAGAAGGCAGTAACTTAACTGAGGTTAGAGATATAAAGGGTAATAGCTGGGAAGGCTGGGATTTACAAAGTATGCCACTTAGCTGAACATGGTGGTCCCCACCTGCACGCAGAAGGTATAGAGCAGGAGGATTGGGAGTTCAAGGCCAGCCTCAACTACATCGTGAATTCAAGGCCAATCTGGGCTACATGAGAATCTGGAAAGCAGAAAGAAGAGAGGGAGGGAGGGAGGGAGGGAGGGAGGGAGGGAAGGAGGGAGGAAGGGGAGGGAGGGGAAAGTAAAGAATAGAAAAGAGAAGAGAAGAGAAGAAAGGGAAAGAAAAGGCACTTGCTTCGTGGCCATGCATTAGCGAGTTGTGCTTATTATGAATCTCTCTGGTTGCTCAAGGGAGAAACGTGCAGAAGCAACGCATTTGGAATTTGATTCTTGCAGACCGAGACTCAAGTACAGCCACCCCCAGCGCAGGCTAAAGCAAGATGAGGCTTTCTGCATCTCGGGGGAGTGGGGCGAAGGGGAGGGCTCTGTGCTGCCTGGAGGGTCTGAGAGCCCCTCCCTCCCTTCTGGTCACCACGGCTCTGGCTCAGCATTAGTGCCTCTGTACCCGGTGGAATCCGGCCACAGCCAGATCTGCACCAGGGGCCTGGAACAGAGGGAAGAGACCCCTCGCCCACACCTCGCCCGTTCTGCAAGAGGAAGAATGTGCACTGAGGAAGGAGAGTGGGGAGGCCAAGGAAGAAGACAGTGGTGGATGGGGGAGGGGTGGGGCAGGAAGGAGCACGTGACCTCGGAGAGACCCACGAGGCCATCTGTTACGTCTCTGGGCGCCGCCCCTCACGATCCCCTGCCCACCAAGCCCCAATGGGTCTCATTCGGCGACGCCCACCTGCCAATCCTTATGCCGGGATGGAGGGAGGAAAAGAGAAGGGGTTCCTTCCCCCCTCCCACCCCCAGAAGGAAATGGACAAGAAAGAAAAGTGTCTGGAAATGAATGAATCTCAGGCTGGACAAAATAATGAAGACAGATGGGCAACGTGGGACCGGGGAGGGTGGGAACACGAAGCCGCGTTGCTATCCTTGCTGGTCTGACTTCTGCCCATCTCAGTTTGGAAGGCTCCAAACTGCCTGCCTTCTGCCCCTCAGCAAATGTATTCACTTTCCACCCAGGCCCCTTTCAAGAACTGTTCCCGCTGCCTGAATTTAGCCTCAAAACTCCAAGTGTGCACACACACGCATGCCTGCACACATGCAATGCTCACACACATGATAATGAAAAAAGAAAAAAAGGTGTGTGTGTGTATATGTGTGTGCGTGCACACACGCGCGCGCTATACTGGATATGGTAGGACCCACCTGTAATTCCAACACTTGGGATACAGATGGATCAAGAGTTCAAGATTATCCCTGTCTGATTCACTAGGCCCCAGCGCCCGGCCCATCGTAAGAGGTGGCTAAACCTGAACTCTTGGCCGTATCTGAACCTGAGATTCCATCAGGGCAGAGACCCGACTCCACAGACACAAGAGTGAGCCCCAGACTCAGGCCAGCTCCCGAGCTGCATTTTCATCAGATTCGACAGTGGGGAGGCACGGGGTGGGGTGGGGGTGGAAAGGTAGTGCAAACTCGCCACCAAGATCCATGATCTAGAAACCCGGGTGCAGCCCAGAATCATTCGCGGAGCATACAATCATCCACTCAGTACTCTTCTCTCCAGCAAGGTCTGAGCCAGGGTTGGAGATGGGGGGGGAGGGTCTCAGTTTTGAGCAACACTGTCTCCAGGCTTCCCTGATCCCCAGAGATGACGGTAAGCATGTTTGTTTTGTTCTGTGAGGTTGTCTCCTGTGCCCTGGGGGTCCTGAACTCACTGCGTCACTGCGCATGACCTTGAACAACTTCTGATCCTCCCCGTCTGCCTGACAGGCAACATGCCCCACACGCCCTGACTTCCTGCGTGCCAGCAACAGTCAACCAACCGAAATCACATCCCCTGCCCTCCGTAGGTATCGTGAAGGGTCTTCCACGCCATGATGTTCTCCACGGCTTCCAAAAAACAAACAAATAAATAATCAGCAGTTTCCTACAGAGGAATGCGAGGCCAGAGGTGGAGCTGGGGACTGAAGGACAGGTGCACTGCGGGCTGCAGCCTCTAGATGGCAGTGCCCAGCCAGAAACAGCCTGCAGCAGGCCTGAGAGCTGGGTCCCCGGGAGAGAGGAGGGCTGCCAGGAACACCCCCTCTCCCAAACCCAGGGTCCGGCGCAAACATCAATAGACACCAAGAGCCCAGGGGACAACCCACGTCCTGGTCAACTGACCCATGAATGGAACTGCAGGGAGGCAGGAAGAGCAAGCTCATTGGAAGGTTTGAATGATCAGTAACTGGCAGCATTTATGGGCACCTGCCTGGCAGGGGCGTTGCTGTTAAGCTCTCATTGGCTGTGAGCCCCACATCCTGAGGTTTGTTTTTTTTTTTTTGACAGCGTGGTGACTTACCAAAGCTTGGTCGTTTCCCACCTGATGTTTTCAGTCAGCCCCCTGGCAGGAAGCTTTCTTTCCACCTTCTACTCCAAGTTAACACCTCACCTCACATTGTTACTCAAGAGTTCAGTTCCCTAACTCACTCCTCCCTTGGATAGAAGGTTGTGATTATTTTGTCCTTTGAGTTTGTCTTTTGGGGTTTTTTTTAAAGCTTTATTTCTTTGTTGTGTGTGTGTGTGTAAGGGTACTGAGTGTCCCTTTCGAGGCCCAAGGGTGACTTCAGGAATCATCCTGATTGTTTCTACCTCCATTTTGCATCACTCTGGGATTGCCCAGGCTCCGCCCACCAGGGCTGGAAGCTATTTCCTCCTGACATTTTTATGTGGGACCTGGAATCCAAACTCAGGACCTTCTGCCTGGGAGGCAGAGTCTTAACCCCTAAGCCATCTCCCCAGCCCTGGGTTTGGTTTATTGGGATGGGGTTGCACTACGTAGCCCAGGCTGGCCCCCAGCTTTGGGCAGACCTCCTGCTCTGGGCTCCCCAGCACATGTATGACTATCTCGCCTGAGTGTGTGTATATGTGTGTATGTGTGTGGCACTCCCTGGCTCCTCACAAGTCTCACCATGTAGCCCTGGCTGGCCCGAAACTCTCTGTGTAAGCCAGACTAACCTGGAGCTTGAAGCAACCCTGCTTCTGCTGCGGATATCACAGGGTGACTCATGCGCTAGCTTTGAAAACTTTGAAAGGGAGCTGGGCCAGCAAAGGCGTGTGGTCCTGGAACACTGCGGGGCCTGGCAGGAGGGTTATGAGCATGAAGCAGGCTTGAGACACATGGCCAGACTCGGTGGGAAAGAAGGGAGGGAGAGGAGAGAAAAGATAAGATGAGAAAAGGAAAATGAAAGGAAGAAGGGAAGAATGGAAGAGAAGGGAAGGGGGGGAGACGGGAGAGGAAGGGAGGAGGCGGGGAGAGGAGGAGAGGGGAGGAGAGGCAGGGAAAAGGAAAGACGGGAAGAGAAAAGGGGGAAAATATATTAAAAAAAAAAATAAAACAGGCCTTCTCAGTTATGCGGGTCCAACTCACAGCTCTGTTGTGGAGTTACTCCAGAGTAATTCCTCAGACACCAACCAGGGTGGAAGAGCGTTTTATTCCGCGCAGCCTGGGATCCAGCTCTCTCCGAGGACTCCAGCCCTGAGCTCGGCTTGCGCTTTCGTTTGACACTAAAGCAGTGCGGCAGTGGAGGAAGTGAAGTGGGACTTTCCAGAAGCAGAGGAAATGTTACGAAGGCTCAGCAGGCAGCTGACCACAGACAGCCTGGGACTTTGACTTTCTGGGAGCAGCACAGACATGGGCGTGGGGTGGGGGGGGTGTCTCAGGGACTCAGTGATATTTCATCTTAACTCATGCTAAGCAGTAACTTAACACTTTACATTTTTCTGCCTCAGTTCCCAGACTCGAGTTTGTGGCCAGCCTGGGCTACACAATGAGCTCTTGGCCAGCCCAGGCCACGGAGTGAGAGCCTGTCTCAAAAAGTAAAACAGCACAGTAGCTGCCTGCTGTGTTGGGAGATTTGTATGGGGCTGTGGTCCTCTGAGCGAGGAACTGTGAATTTGATTGGGTCGCAGGGCAGTGTGGGGGTCCTTCGTGTGTTGTGGAATGCTCTGTGACGTCAGCATTTCTGTATTTCTGTTTATGATTTGGGAATTTGATTTCCTATATAATTTTCTTGTGCAGTCTATTTCTATTTTAAATTTTTTTAAATAATAAAGTTATTGGTTTAAAAAAACCACAAAAATTCAACCTGTGTTTGTGTCTGTGTTTGTGTGTGTTTGTGTGTCTGTAAGTATGTGTCTGTGTGTGTCTGTATGTGTCTGTGTGTGTGTCTGTGTATGTGTATGTTTGTGTATGTGTGTTTGTGTGTTGTGTATGTGTATGTGTTTGTGTGTTTGTATGTGTGTCTGTGTACATGTACGTTTGTGTATATATGTGTATATGTGTGTGTTCGTGTGTATGTGTATGTGTATATGTGTGTATGTGTGTGTGTGTTTTTATGTTTGTACATGTGTATGTTCCTGTATGCTTGTGTATGTGTGTGTTCGTGTTTGTATGTGTATTTGTGTGTGTGCATGTGCGTACATGTGTGTACATGCGTTCGTGTGTGTACATGTATGTTTGTGTGTATATGTTTGTGTATGTGAGTGTTCATGTGTGTGTGTTCGTGTGTGTGTACATGTGTTCGTGTGTGTACATGTATGTTTGTGTGTGTGTTTGTGTACGTGAGTGTTCGTGTGTGTTCGTGTGTTCATGTGTGTGTACATGTATGTTTGTGTGTTCATGTGTGTGTTTGTGTATGTGTGTGTATGTGTGTGTTGATTTACTTACGGCGTCCAGGTCTCACAGTGCTGCCCACTCTGGCTTGGAGCTCCCTGTTTAGCTCAGGATGGCCTCAGAGCTTGAAGCAATCCTCCTGCCTCAGACTCCAAGTATAGAGACAATGGGTGTGGCCCCCACCCCTGCTTCCAGCCCCCTCTGTACTTTTTCTTTAGGGACAGTCAGGCCTTCCACTTACGCCCTTCTGCCTCCGCCTGTGGGGCCGGAGTCCCAGGCTTGCCCCACCCGCGCCAGCCCCATCTCGTGCAATTCCTAGTGGGACACTAACTCTTTTTAATATTTCGTTTATTTGTGAAAGAGGGAGAGTGAAGGGACAGAAAGGGAGGGAGAGAGGTAGGGAGAGAGAGGGAGAAAGAGAGCGAGAGAGGGGGGAGAGAGAGAGAGAGGGAGAAAGAGGGGGGGAGAGAGAGAGAGGGAGAAAGAGAGAGAGAAGGAGAAAGAGAAAAAGGGAGAGAGAGAGAGAGAGAGAGGAGAGAGAGAGAGAGGCTGTTGTGGGTCAGGGTCGCTCAGAGATTCACCATTGACCAAGAGTTAAAAGTTGAACAAGGAAGAAGTTTCTGTTGGAAAAAGGCTGCACACCTGGGCTCACAGGGACTGGAGGCTGCACACCGGGCTCACAGGGACTGGAGGCTGCACACCGGGCTCACAGGGACTGGAGGCTGCACGCCGGGCTCACAGGGACTGGGTCCATTAAGTGTGAAGCCCCAAGCTGCAATTCCACAGAGTATTTAAAGACAAAAAGGCAGGAAGGGGACGTGCAAGCCCCCATGGGGACGAGCAGATGTGCAGACCCCATGGGGACGTGCAGACATGTAGACCCCAGCAAGCTGAAGGATCTGCTTATAGAAACCAAAAAAGCATTAGCCGTTGGCATTTGACAATCTGGTCTTGTCAGGCCACGTGCTTCCCTGAAGACCCCACTTATCTAAGCCCGACGATAAACTGACCGGGGCCCCTCCGGGACACCAAGGAAGAGGAGAATCCCAGGAAACCGATTGGGCAGGGAAGACATCTACCTGCAGCCCCTGTGGCTGCTGCCTGTCGGCCTGGCAGCCGTTCGTCTAGCTGAAGAGTTTCTCTTCTTAAGTTGTTGCCTTCTGCACTTGCCTCCTACAGACGCAAATGCATATACTGTGGTGCACAAGCATAGGCAGGAGGATTTTCAGAAGTCGGTTTTCTCCCCACCACGTGGGCATCTGGTCTGGGGACAGATCTCTGGTTGCCGGGCTTGTGAGCAGGCACCTTACCCACTCAGCAGCCTCACTAGCCCACCAGAAATTCTTATATAAGCCAGGGCATTTCCTACGGGGGGAGGGGAACTCCTGTTTCAGCATAAGCTACTACTACTATTTAAGTCTCAACCTCTTTTATTTCAAAATTTACTTATCTTCACCTATAAACTCTCTCAATACAGGGATGTAAAAATGTGTACAACAGACATTGGGGATGGGTAGCATACATTGGCCCTGTGGGCAGAAGACTCGTCTTCTGGGGGCTGGAGAGGTGGCTCAGGGGTTAAGCCTCTGCCTTGCAGGCAGAAGGTCCTGAGTTCGGATCCTAGACCCCGCATATAGACGCCAGGCAGAAGCGAGGGTGGCCCGTGTTTCCGGTCCTGGTAGGGCCGAGCCTGTGAATCCCGGGGCAGAGTAAACGAGGAGGTGGAGGTGTCCATGGTGGTTCCCGAATTCGTCTGTGGTTCTACACACACATACATACATACACACACACACATACATACACACACGCACACACATGCATACGCGCACAATTGAATAATAAAAAAAAAATTAAAAAAAAAAAAGAAGACTCGTCTTCTGTTTTAGGGGAAGAGTAGTTGAGACGTGGCTGGGGCTGGAGAAATGGATCCTGGGTTAAAACCTCTGGCTGGCAAGCAGAAGGACTGGAGTTCCCATCTTAGGTCCCCTGTAAAAAAAATACCAGGTAGTCGGGGCTGGAGAGATGGCTCAGGAGTTAAGCCTCTGCCTTGCAGGCAGAAGGTCCTGAGTTCAGATCCTAGATCCCACGTATAGACGCCGGGCGGAAGCGGGGATGGCCTGCGTTTCTGGTCCTGGTAGGGCGGAGCCTGTGAATCCCAGGGCAGAGTAAACAAGGAGGAGGTGGAGGCGTCCATGGTGGTTCCCGAATTCGTCCGTGGTTCTACACACACATACACGTACATACATACACATGCGCATGCACAATTGAATAAATAATGAAAAAAAATTTAAAAAAAAATTAAAAAAAAAATACCAGGTAGAAATGGCAGTAGTCTGTACTTCTGGCCTTGGAGGGCAGAGCCTGGGAAACCCTGGAGCAAAGCAAAAAGGAGGTAGAGCCATCCAGGATGACATTACTCTTAGACCTCCATAAGCACACACATTCAAATGCCTTCTGATACACACACACACACACACACACACACACACACTCCTCTTGACTCTCCTGCCTCCTCCTCCCAGGTGTGTGTGATGGGGGCGACTATAGGTAGTGCACCATTGAAGTGAAGCTCAAACTCTTGGTATCTGTACAAACGAGGATGAAAAGACTCCATGCAACGGCCTAACTAGAAACAATACACAGCACCTCAAAAGGTTGACCAACTGCATCCAGGAACGCACTGCAGAGACGTGTCCTTGCCAGACCTTCACGATGACTGACACACCAACATGCCCCATAGACTAGTGAGGATCTCGGGAGAGACAATTACAGGCAGTGGAAACCGAGTAAAGGGCAATGCCCCTGTCGGTGGGGTGGCCCAAGGAGGGGCCACTTGGTCTGTCACAGAGGCCTGAACCCCGACAAGAGTAGACAAGCCAGAGGGAACCTTGGGGCCCGTAGAAGCAGACAGGCAGGAGGGTGGAAGGGAAAAGGGGAGAGGAATGGGAAGGAGGGGGCATGGAGGAGAGCAGAAATAAGTACTCAATATGCTTGTAGAACTAGGAAAAAATAAATGAATAATAAAGAGGTTTCCTGTCTTCTCTGCAGTGGGAGCAGCTCTCCTGCCTCAGCCCCTCACCCCTGAAAATGTACACCTGCTCCAAGTTTGTCTCCACCCACTCCTTGGTCAGGAGCGCTTCCCAGCTTCTGAGCCGACCGCTTTCTGCGGTGGTGGTAAACCGACCAGAGAGGGTGACAGATGAGGTGCCTTTCAAGAGCCCCAACAGCTTGGCAGCCCTGCATTCCCTCACCTCACTTGTCCCTAGTCGAAGCCTCCAAACCAGCGCCATTTCATGAGACATCGACACAGCAGCCAAGTTCATTGGAGCTGGAGCTGCCACAGTTGGGGTCGCAGGCTCTGGGGCTGGGATCGGGACTGTGTTTGGAAGCCTCATCATTGGTTATGCTTCTCTGAAGCAACAACTCTTCTCCTACGCAATCCTGGGCTTTGCCCTCTCGGAGGCCATGGGGCTCTTTTGCCTGTTGGTGGCCTTTCTCATCCTCTTCACCATGTGAAGCAGCTGTCTCCACCTCCCATAATTCTTTCTCCCATGTCTCGTCTGCCCTGTATGTTCCTTTTCCTGTACCTCCCCAGGAAGTCTGGGGAAACTGGTTAGCTCAGGGTCTGACAGAGGAAAGACAAATAAATACTGTATTAATAAGGAAAAGACAAATAAATAAATAAATAAATAAATAAATAAATAAATAAATAAATAAATAAGTAAAGAGGTTGACTAAGCCAGGCAAGTAGTCTTCACCTAGAAGCCCAGCAAAAGGATCGCTGCGAGTTCAAGTCCAGCCCAAGGACAGCCACAGCCACATACAGAGTTAGATAGATAGATGGATAGATGGATAGATGGATGGATAGATAGATAAGATGGATGGATGGATGGATGGATGGATGGATGGATGGATGGATGGATGGATGGATGGATGGATAGATGGATAGATGAGTAGATGGATTAAAAGGGGGAGAAGGTTCCTAGGGATGACTCTAAAATTAAAAGGGAAGTTGGGAATGTAACTCAGTCGGTAGAATGCTGGTCTAGCATGGACCAGACTCCAGGTTCAAACTACTGTGACATACATTTATATATCACAACCATGACAGTGCATACCTACAAATCAAGACCTTCCACAGCAGAAACAGGAGGATGAAAAATTCGAGGTCCTTCTCAATTACATGGGTTGTTTGAGGCCAGTCTGGACACCATGTAACAAAAGCATGAAAACAAACATACATAAACAAGAGAGGAGAAGACAGATGAGAGAGAGATCACAGCATCACCACACTCCGAGAGCCTATCACAGAGGAGACGCTCACTCACTGTGATTAAGGAGAAGTCAAGTGTCCGCACACGAGCGCAGGACTGCAGACGTCCGCCGCACAAGATCACCAGGACTCTCAGCAGATGAGACCCAAGTGAAGCAATTAGAGTGTGGATACCCAGAGCCCACAAAAAGCAGGTACTAAGGAGTGAATGGGCCGTCAGGAGGGAAGCAGCCCCCCTTCTTCTATCTAGATCAACCTTCAGTAGCATCTCAGGGGGGTGCGGTGTTTCTCAAGAATGTCCCCTTCCATGGCCAGATGCTTACAGGCCAAATATGGCACAGGTCTCGTGGACACAGACATCGCTAAAGTGAGCTCTTGGGTGCCACTTAGGATTATGTTGCCCTGAATCAGTCCTGTGCCTAGTTGTAGAACTAGGAAAAAATAAATGAATAATAAAGAGGTTTCCTGTCTTCTCTGCAGTGGGAGCAGCTCTCCTGCCTCAGCCACAGCTTTTCGAGGCCTTTTCTAATATTTTCATTTGTTTTCTGACAATTTCATACATTTAAAAATGTATCCTGGGGCTGGAGAGGTAGCTCAGGGGTTAAGCCTCCACCTTGCAGGCGGAAGGTCCTGAGTTTGGATCCCCGATCCCACGTATAGATGCCAGGCGGAAGCGGGGGCAGCCTGCGCTTCTGGTTCTGGTAGGGCGGAGCCTGTGAATCCCAGGGCAGAAGGAGGTGGAGGCGGCCATGGTGGTTCGCGAATTCGACCGTGGTTCTACACATACACAGAAACACACACACAGACACACGCGCGCACACACACACGCATATGCACACAGTTGAATAAATGATAATAATAATAAAAAAAACTTTAAAAAAATGTATCTTGATGATACCTATTCCCTCGAAACTAGACATGATGTTTCTTAAAAATGCAAATTTATTTCACATGATGTCTGTGTCTGTGGTGGGTATGCATCCGTAGCGTGTGGAGTGTGCCGTCTTCTTCTGTCCACCTCCACTTTATGCTCACTGAACTCAGGGTTTGCTGTGCCCAATAGTCTAGCCGGACGACTTATCGCATCTCTGGGCCTCGGGAAGTGCAGTTCCAGACGGTGCCTGCCCAGCTTTTATGTAGGTGCTGGGAATCAGAGTCCTATACTCACACCAGTGCTATACTCCCTCAGCTATATCCCAGCCTCTAAAGTGCTGTGTTCCAATCCCGATTTTTTTTTTACAGATATAAAAAATATTGAAGTCTTGGGGTTGCAGAGATGTCAGTGGATGCTGCCTCAGAATCTTGTTACAGGGGCCACTCAGGACTTGGCCACTCGGACACCAGAAACTATCAAAGCGAGAGACTTTACTGACACTGATCAGCAACCACACAGGAGAGAGAGGCGGGATTCCAGAGCATGGCCCCAGAAGAAGTGGGTGCCGGGATTTTTAGAGGTACAGACCACACCTTGAGCAAGAGGTAGAAAGCAAGCGATTTTTGCAGAAGCCGGACTTTAGCAGTTATGCCTAAGCAGGACTTTCTTAGCATTAGGTGACTGATTAAACCAAGAGCACAGGACTGATTCAGGGCAACATAATCCTAATTCTTACCAGAATTTTGATAAGGTGAGGGTAGGTGTATGAAGCGGTCAGCTGGTATTTTTCCTAACTTAGCAGACTGATGGCTATTTTTTTAAATTTATTTAGAGTGTGTGTATGTGTGTATGTGTGCGCACACACATGTATATATGTGTCAGAGGGCACTGCATGTCCCTGTGGAGGACCAAGAGTGATTTCTGGAATCATTCTAGATTTCTTCTACCTCCTTTTTGCTTTCTTCTGGGATTACCCAGGCTCCACAGCAGAGCTGGAAGTACAGGCCACTGTCATTTCTGTCTGGGTTTTTTTTTTTTTTAACATGGGACTTAGAATCTGAACTCAGGACCTTCTGCTTTCGAGGCAGAGTCTAAACCTCTGAGTCATCTCTCCAGCCCATGACGACCATTTTTTAACTTGACTACAACAATCCGAGCAGCAGCCCCCCACAGGTCCTGGGTACAGCTACACTAGGAGACAGGGGAACCACAAGGCAAAAGCCAAGGTCAAAGAGAAATCTCTCTCGTCACCAGGGAGTGGCCAAGAGGGACAGCGCAAGACATCCAAAGTCTGGATTGATGAAGGGAAGAGAATGGGGGGAGTGGGGAGGGAGGGAAGCAGGGATAAGCACTCAATATGCTTGTAAAATTAGAAAAACAAAATTTTAAAAAGAAGAAAAAAAAGAGACGCCCAATGTCCTCTGAGTTCCATGTGCATGTACAAAGGTCAGCGTACTGACATACGCACGCGTGCACACACAGCTTAACACAGATAGAAACAAATCCAAGTCTACAAATATAAATATTGAAGCCATCAGATTCATGTGAGCCTCAAAACCACCTAAAATAGAAAGCAGTTCTCCCCATTTTATGGATGAGGGAGCGGAGACAGGGGGACATTATGGTTCATTTAGGGTCCCAAAACTCGTTAAGTAAGGGGACCACAGGTCACACCTCAGTTTGTCTCGAAATCTAATCCCAGTGTGACACCTGTCCAGCCTGCTGCATCTTTTGTCCTCCTGATACGTTCCTGACACTAGTCAGCCACACGAATAAAGAACCTTCACATTCAGCATAATCCAGTGCCAAGGGCACTACTCCCCCCCCCCAGAAACATTACCTGTTTACTTGAAGGCACGACACAGAAACACATAAAATACCTCAAGTGCCACACACACACACACACTGACCATCAACTCCTACACATGCATACACACACACACTGACCATCAACTATGCACGCATGCACTCGCGCGCGCACACGCACGACCCTGGTGTGCCCACCCTCAGGTATGTCACTCACCTTGGCGAGCTCAGCAGGTGCACGTGCTGTCTCCGAGGCTTCCGGAAGGGGAGGGGCTTGTGTGGCCCCCTCTCCTGCACAGGGAGGTGGCCTGCTACGGGCTCCAGGCTTGTCTCCTGTCCAAGGCACATTACAGCATTATGGTCACCATGGGAGGGGGTCTTGGCAGGAACTCCAAAAACCCAGAAGCTCAAATCCAGGCGATGGCAAGGAAGGGAAGTTAGCCCTCAGAAAGGAGCTTTTTGGAGCTCCTAGAGGGCCCACCATCCACCCACCCCAGGCATCCAGTCCTGGGCAAAGCAGGAAGGGATTGATGTGCTCAGCAGAGTTGATGAACGCTTTAAAGAAAAATCTTATTTTTAATACTTTTTCTTTTTTTCTCTCCCCTTAGTCCCCATTTCCATCCTCCCTCCTCTTCCCTGACAACCCATCTCCCGTCACTCTCCCTCCTATTTTCAAGTCTTCTCTCTGGTGTGGCACCTGTGCTTCATCTGGTTTGTCTTTGATGTCATGTGCTGACATGATTCTGCTCCAGCAAGTGTCATAGATCAACAGGTGCCACTGAGGTCAGCACCCTCCTTTCCTTCCTGTCGTTCTCATGAGTCCCTCAGAGGCGCATGAAGCCTCTTGAGACCCTCTCCTCCTGGTGAGACGGAGGGACAGTTCCCATGAGTTCTCGTTATGTCCAGGAGAGTGTCTGGCCCCCCACTGCCCCTCTTCAGGCTCTTACAATCTTACCGCCCCCTCTTCCCCAATGTTCCCTGAGCCTTGGGGTGGGGTGGATGTGTTTAGTCTGTAGCCACATATTTTCTGCAATTTGACCAGCTATTCAACAGGTGCTTTAAAGAATTCAGCTGAGGTGGGAGTGGCACACCCTGTAATGGAAGACCACAGACCCATAGAGGTGGGGAAAGAGATTGATTCCCTCAATACCAGCCTGGGCTACATAATAAATACCAGGCTCGCCTTGTGTGATGACATCACACCTGTCAAATTAAACCCAACTACTTGAAAGCAGAGGAAGGAGGATTCTAGGTAAGTTTCAGGCCAGGACACAAGGAGACCACCTCAAGAAACAAAACGAGATAACCTAGGTGAACTTCCTTAACAGATGTCCACTCTTTTGAGACTTGCCGTCCCCCCGGGGGGCACCATCCTTCGGGGGGCACCATCTGGACCACTTCCCTGCCCTCACACACTGACAAACCTTAAGACCATGCGGCTTTCCAGGTCAGGGTCCTCTGCCTCGGGAGTTATGCTGACCACAGCGAGACCCTGCAGGGACAGCCTTCCAGCGCCCGCCCTGGGAAGCCCTCTGGGGACTGAGCACGGTGGACAGCTTCAGCTTGGGAAAGTGAAGTCTCAGGAGGCGGCCAGGAGTCAGGGTTTGGGATCTGCCCACAGACCCTTTGGACTCAGCCCTGCTTCCAGCTCCCAGGTTTCCCCAGACCCTGCAGAGCCCTGTGGCTTTAAGGCTGCAGGGGGCGGGCCCCAGGGCTTCCCTGCAGTGGCTGGGTTGGTCACCACATTCCTCCCCAAACAGGAAGTGAGTCACCAAAGGAGAATGCAGGATGGCTGGCCCCAGGAGTCTCTGGCCAATCTTAAACGTGTGTGTGTGTGTGTGTGTGTGTGTGTGTGTGTGTGTGTGTGTGTGTGTGTGTGTGTGTGTATCTGAGGTCCTTTTTGTTCACATGCATGGTTTAGGGGTGAGGAAGACCCCAGGAGTCTCTGGCCAATCTTAAACGTGTGTGTGTGTGTGTGTGTGTGTGTGTGTGTGTGTGTGTGTATCTGAGGTCCTTTTTGTTCACATGCATGGTTTAGGGGTGAGGAAGACATGGTCTTTAGGGTGCATGTGAGCACCCAGGGTCAGAGGGTAGCACAGGCTTCTTTGGTCACTGGCCCTGCAGGCCAGACCCCCACAGGGTGCTGTGGGCACAAGGGCCCATCTAAATGTCTTATTGTGAGGTCCTAGGCATCAGCTTCTCCATTCGTGTTTTAGAGGAGGCAACCGAGACTCGGGTTAACTAACATACCTCCCTGGCCTCCCCCACGGCCTCCTGAACTTCAGCCTGAAGTTGAGCTGGACAGGAGCAGCACTATCTATCAGAACATTCACAGGACAGATGTGAGCTCAGGTAATGATGAAGCCATTTCATTAACCTCCAATGCCTTGTTCTCATCTGTAAAATGGTTTCTTCACAGTAGCAATACGGAGTCAGGGCCATCCGGGGTTACACAGTCAGACTCATCAAAGAAAAAGCAACCCAGTAAATAAAAGCACTGCAAGACACAGTGAGAGTCAGCGGTCAAGAGTTTTGCAGTAAAGGATGCAGCGGAGGGGGAGGGGTCTGGAGAAAGTTCCACTGGGTCAGACACCCCCCCCCCATGTCCACTGTTAGCCTCACCAAGAACGGCAGCCCTGCCCTTGCGTGCCTCAGAAAGGCCTTTCAGTCCGGCTCTGTGGGAGGCCGGGCCAGGAGACCCACATCTGTACCAGGATGCCAAGTCCTGAAGGCAAGTAAGTGCTCTTGCAACTTCGGTGGCTGCAGACTGGGCGACTGGGAGAACCTCGCCTGCTGCAGCAGCCCTGCAGAGTCCCGCAGCAAGGATGCTTCCTGCAGACCACCTCAGCATGTTGGTCCAACTCAGGCCCCACAACTGGCCAGGCACCTCAACTCACCTGGGGAGCAATGCAGCCAGTGTTACCTTGCAGATGGACGGCCAGGATCATGACTCTGGTGCCAGCGTCCTACTTATCCCCCTAAACCCTCCTGTGCAGACGAGGCGGGTGGGGCCAGAGCACAGGGCACACCGCGTACTCGCTCTTTGAGAAGAGCCAGCTTCGCCCATGACTGATGAGATCAGGGATGGGGTGGTGTCCACTGGACACGGCTGCTACTGTAAGATGCCCCATGGCTGACCACGGGCCTTTCCTTCTCCGCTGCATCCGTCAGTCTTGCCCTGGTCCAACTTCTCCCCTGGTTGCCATGGCTCCAAATGTACCTGCGTTTGGTGAGCCCCAGTAGCAAAACCTCAGTTGTGCCTTCCTGTACACCCAAGTGTGTCACTTAAAAAACATAAGCCAAGAACAGACAGCACAGACTGCGGCTTTGTTTTAATTCACTTTCCAGGCGGACCTCCGGGCTCAGCTGTGTGCGCAGGTGGAGTCCAGGAACGCTTTAAATCCAAGGTGACAGTCCTGCCGGGTCAGGTCACTCCCGGTGACCATGACTCACCATGCCCTGGGCCTTCCAGGTGCCAACCTGCCCAGCCTGCCGCAGAGGAAGGAATGTGCTGGAAGCTCCGCCTGGAGGTGGGCGGGCAGGCTGCCTGGAGTGGGCGGGGGCTCAGACAGCGCCAGCTGCGGTCAGCTTCAGGGACCCCCCCCAAAAGCCCAGTGAGACGGGCCACCAGTGCAGCTCACCTGAGAAGGGGCCCCTGCCGCAGGGCTGGACGACCGGCCTTAAGTCTTACAGGCCCCACAGCAGACGCCTCTCCTTTGAGGGGCATCGTGAGGGAGGCTGCTTCTGACACGCAGGCAGGCGGAGTTCAAGCTGTGAAACCCGAGGGGGAGGGACGGGTGGTGGGGGGCAGGGAGACTGGGGGCTGGAATGGAGCCTGATGAGAGTCAGTGAGGAGGACCTACAGGCGTTGCCCACTGGGGACATCCACAGGCATCTCCGCCCTGCAATGGGACTAGTTAGGGCCAAGGGGCAGGAAGGGGCAACACCCCACCAAGCCCGAGTTCATGCCTGTCAACACTGACACCCCTTCATTCTCAATAAAGGCCCAGGAGGAAAAAATGAGCCTGTGAAAACGAGGCAACTTTTTAATCTACTCATCCATTCAGAAAACATCGCCAGGACTGCTGTCCAGGGCCTGGGCTGGCCTGCTGGTCATGAGGTGCCACTGAGTAAAGTACCAAGAACTACAGAAAGGGGGTGACTAGTGTGCCGTGTGCACACACCTGCAGTCTCCACAACCTGAGAATGGAGGCAAAAGGCCATGCGCCTGATACTAACGGTTTTGTGCAACAGGCACCAACCTCAAGTGGCCAATCAAAACCTGGTGATTGACAGCGGTCCAGCACACTGAGGTGGGGCTGAAGGCCACAGGACAGGCTTGGCAAAGAGCCTTCCCTGCCCCATCCCCTTTCCCCAGGATTTCAACCCTGGCGCCCCATGCCTGGGAGGCCGGCAGCAGGGTCTGAGAATCTTTCCTCGAAGCAGTCCCTGGCACGTGCGTGCAGGGAGGCGACAGTGACTGACCCCTGGAGGCCCCCTCCTGAGCCTGGCCCCGAAGGTGTCGCCCCAGGCTCCGGAGCGGCTGGGGAGCGTGCCCCAGCCCTTCCGATGACCAGACCTGACACCCACGTGCCACAGCTGCTGACATGCCTGGCAGTGCGCAGCATGTCAACACCCTCAACCCTGTACCTGCTCAGAGGCACACTCACCCCCAAGGGACCAGCCCGCCCTGGCGCCTTGCTGACAGCCCACTCAGTTCAGCCTGCAGCCTGGCGACTAGCCACACACAGCCCACGGCATCACACGTGCTGTGGCCTCGTCCCTCCTCTCAAGCACGCTGGTCAACACCAACTCAGCTCTAAAACCAGCATCAACCAGTCAACGTCAGCCGCTGCCCCCAGTGGTTCCCCAGCACCCCCAGGCCCAGGCAGGGTCTGCTTAGACCTGGACACCTAGGGGTGGACTGGGGCGGACGCGTGTGTTCATTTCCCAGCGGTTCGCTGAAAAGGGAACTGACACTTCTCCACGGCTCACCCCACCAACAGGACGGTGTGCGCTCAAGACAGCAAGACGCACAACCCACACCGAGCCAGAGGCAAAGCTCTCGCCCCACAGCTGGTGCAGCTGTGTTCAGGTCTGCGCGCCATCAACAAACCAATTTCCTTCACCACAGGCCAAATGAAACCTGCAGACTGCTTCTCCTCCAAGTACAGCCCAACACTGGCCCAGGCCAGACCACAGCAGCCTCGTGACGAGTCCACGCTACGGTCAACCCGTTCCTGGCCGAGACACTTTGCCAGGACACATCAGAATTCTAACGTGAGTGTCTCTGATCTTGTCATTTTTCTTGAGACAGGGTCTCACTGGACAGTAATTGCTCAAGACCAAGAGTAGTCTGGTTCCCCACCCCCACCCCACCGTAAGCGGCCACATTCAGCCTTTCTGTTGTCAAGAGGCCGAGGACACCAGCGAGCACAAGTCCAGCACTTGGGAAGCTGGAGGGAGGAGCTGCATTGAGGCCAGCCCTGTCTCAAAATGAAGAGAAGTCACGTCATCTTTCAAAGCGCAAGTATGTGATCTAAACTAGCCATGAAAACCCCCGAAAGACTGTGAACTCATTCAAAACTAAATCAGAACCTAGATCAGAAGCCATCTCCCTATGCACTGGCACGACACTGTGGATACTCTGTGCTGGGGGCCCTGAGGACGCTAGACAGAGGGGAGGGAGGGAGATGATGGTCAGGTGACAAGGGCCATTAAACGCAACGGAAAAAACAAGTAACAAATGCTAAAGTTTTTAAAAAGTTTAATGGAGCCAATAATTAGGCATATAAATTGTGTTCTGGCAGACATAAGACCTGCTTTCTCTTACCAAAGAAAATGGCACATGTTTTATCAAAATGTGACAGTCAGAGTAAAGGTACTAAGATTGAGCTTCAGAGCACCAACTTAAAACAACCAAAAATATTGTTATTCAACTTGGAAAGAGGAAACAGAACCAAGGCAGGAAGGGCGATTAAATATGTGTTCCTCAATCTCAAAACCCTTGGGGTGGGAGTTCTGGCCACCCGCCGCCAGCAGCCATCACACCGCCAAACCCCGAGGCTAGAACCTAAATGCACAAGAATAGAAAAGCAAAGAGAACTCCATTTCTTGGTATATCCCAAAGGGAGGCCCTACAAGTATTCACTATACATAGGCTCATCGATTCTGGTAGAAATAACAGATTGCTATAATTCTTCCTGCTATTTAAACAAACAAACGCTCCACTTCTGCACGAGTTTAGAAATAGCTCACTTTCATTCCTAGGCTGAGTACGATGTCACTGTTTTAAATAAGGGTTCTATCTATAATGAATACACACATTTCTAACATTCCACTCACATCCCACCCAGTCAATAATGGTTAACTTAGCAAGTTTCTTCACAAAAAGTTATTATTAAAATGGCTGAAGAAATTGCAAATTTTTAACAAAGTGCTGTAATTACTGGAAAACCCTTACACTGATTTGCAATGGTCGCTTAAGGATAAAACAGGAAGTAACTGATGCTGGACTACAAGTTTTGCAAGGAAACATTTTCACTGTCCTACTTGATATATAATATAATAATAGGAGAGAATAAATTACAGTACCTGGCAGGCTGACATCAGTTCTTCATCTAAAAAAAGACTACCATTCAGTTCAGATAGTAAAAATTAAAATGAAACATGCTCTAAAACGTCATAGTAGCTACAAGAGGTCTTATATTTACTCAGAGCAGACTGTTGACAAAGTTAATTTAGGTCTACCTAACAGCTAGAACCTCCATGCCATTTCACCTTTTCTGGAGTCAGAGTCCAAACCGCACTTCTGAGGAGGGAATGGAGGGATAGGATGAGGGAGCTCTGCTGCTCAGGCTGTGATCGGTCACATTAGTAGTAGATACAAGTGTTCTCATCTTCCAACCACAGTAATGCACATAGTAGGCATCCATGAAAGATGTAAAAAATAGGAAAGACCTACCCCCACCCCCGTTTCTTCTAGTATCAAACCAAAAAGGAGGCCCATTCTCAAAGGTCAAGACCTCTCTTTCTGGTCACCTTGAGTGCAGTCTGTCTACATCACCCTGAGAACCCGGCATGGGAAGTAGGACTTGCTTGAGAACCGAGTATCTGAAGCCCGCAGGGTTCATGGGGGAGGGTGGTAATATTGCTATCGTATTAGAGCACTGACACACGGAGTGAATCCGATGGTTCTGTGTATTGGTCAGCATCGGCATCATTCGAGTGATCACCGCCACACGGCACGGCCACCAGAACCAAAGCTGCCTGGAAAACTGAAGGCAGGGCACAGTCTGATCGGGAGGCGCTGCGTGCTGCTACCAGATGGAAACCAGGTGCCTGGACAGTGGGGCTGCAAGAATGGAAACCTGCAGACCGGGCTCGGGGGCCAAGTCGTGTGTTGCAGACAGTATGGGGAGACTGGCAATACTGTTAAAGCAAAAATACTCAACATAGCAGGAAATGGACCAAAAAGTTAAAAAAAAAAAAAAAAAGCATTCTATAACCAAATAAACATCTGATATTTCCTTTCCCTTTGAGAATAAATACAGTTAAGGTCACTTTAGCCTTGGAACGGGTATGTTTGCCTAGGATGATCTTGCTAACAACTATACGGTATCTGATGTCCTCTGCTAGGACATAGTTGAGAAAGCCAGTTACAGAGGCGTCCACTGCAAATACCTACAACTTCCTTGCGTGGCAATCGCTAGAGAATTCACTTGTGTTAAACAGTGAACAGAGGAGGATAGCCTCGTGCTTCCTTTGCAATAATAGTACTGTTGAGGATCAAGTGGCTTTCAAGCAGCATGGTGGGTGTGAAAATGTCTGCGGTTTAGATCATTCTGTTGCGTTTATGGGTTGGTGAGTCTGTAATGACATCGCCACACTGGGCTGAGGTACGCTTTCTAGTTCCACCATTGTCCAAGTGGAGGGCCATTTCTTCTGATATGAAAGTGTTCAAATCGACATCATGGAGTCCGTTTCTCCTTCGACTAGCGCTCGATGCACCGCTCACATGGGTAGGAGAGCCCGGGGCGCCCGAACGCACGCTTATACTAGCCATTGCACCACTAAGACCTAGGAAGAAGAAAAGAGGTTTTAGAGTTGCTCGCCATACCACACCTTTTGAAGCAACATGCGTACTTTCCACGTCGCCACAGTGTCAAAGGGTGCCTGCCGCGTCCGTCACCAGTGAGGAGTGAAGCTCTATTCTGAAAGGACCCATCACCTGCCTCGGACCGCATTGACAGTCGGCAGCTGTGACTTGGACAGCTCGCTGCCCTCAAGCCCCAGGTCCAAAGGCATCGAGAGACTCTCCCGGCGACTCCTACAGTCTACAGCGAGGTAGGTGGGCCAGAAGCAGACATTTCAGTGGTCAGTCGTCATTTCCACAGATCATGCTGGTGTGGCAGGTGCATGGAGGGTAGGGGCCTAGTCCAGTAAACTTTCTAGATATAACATATCCCTACACCAGGAGCCGTCAAGCCTGAATCTGTCAACTTATTCTGGACTCTGGGTACCAAGTGGGTGCGTCCTGGACAAATGAGCGTCATCTACTTCCAGGACTTTCATCTGCAGACACCCTGAGGATAGACCCGAGTCAACACTCTGTCTCTGAGCCTTTAAAAGGGGAAGACAAAAGAATCCTCCCACTCCGCCTTCCCGGTTTAAGGCAGAGTATGTCCAGTGCTCACAGCCAAACAACCTAGTTTACACTCCGCCTCTGCACATAGGAAGCCTGAAGAGCGCGCGTCAGCACACGCACACCTAACATTCTACTCAGATGCCGACATCACGGGAGGTTCCGCCTTGTGAATTTCTTCTTGCACTATTTAGACCTAACCTACGATTTTACCATTGTCTTACTAAATAGCACAATCTGCTATTACTGAAGCTTCTGAAGAGGACTTCAACCTTAAATTTTCAAGTAAACATAGGTTTATTTGAGTTGACAGGGACCATTCCTCATTCTGAACTCTACATAAATGGTTTAAATTTGGATATTAAATAGGAAAGGAGGAGAATAAAGCCTCTCCCATCTGCCACATCCAATCCCTTAAATCCCCCGGGACATTCTTCTCGTTACACAAATGCTTCATGGAAGACATTTTCCACCCACAGCTGCCTCCCTGCTTACCACTGGGCATACCTCTCCGTATCCCTGTCACCCCCACTTCTGAGGAGAGTCACAACAAACAGAAGGACAGCATTAGTTGGAGTTGCTGTCCGGTTCAGGTGCTGCATGATGCAAGGACTCAAAGGACCCCTGACCTGCAGCTTACGTTCAGGGAGGCCGAGACCACAGCAGGCGGGTTCCTGTCAGCCTGGGCTAGAGTGAGACCTTGTTTCAAAACCCACCAAAGCCTGTACTGCTGCAAAAGACATGGTGCCAAGGGCAGTGCCATCCATCTGCTGCTGGCCACGCGCCCAACCCGGGCTCCACACACCGCCCTGAAGTTCTTATTGATTATCCTATTTCTTTTTCAGTCTCTGCGGACTCCTCCCTCTATTCTGACAGGCATGGCATGCAGGAGAAGCTCTTCCACCCTACGACTGACCCCGGGGGAGGGAGGGGCAGCATTCTAAACATAGGCACAGAGCAGATCCTGTATCGAGTTCAAAGACCCACTCCTAGACAACTTGGAGTAACATCGCCAACGAGGAGCTGCCCTTCTTTCCCACAAGAAATCGCCCCCTAGCACAGGGCACAGCCACCGTCTCCGCCTCCATCTGAAGGAGCTACCTGGTGGCCCAGCACACCACACCTGTGGGCACATGCCTCAAGTCCTACCCGCTGAAGCCAGGCAACCATCAGGCCACTGCTGGCCGCGCGCTTCGCTCACTACCTAAGTCGCTGGCTTTTACAACTTCTCCACACACACCATGATTTCTGCGGTGGGCGAGTGGTGCCTTCCTTTTCCCTGCCCTGCAGTCCACAGATCCTTACACCACCAGGGGCTAAGTCTGGTTTTGTTCAAACAGGTCTCACTCTGTAGCCAGACTGGCCTCAGACGAGGCACTCCCTCTGCCTCGGCCTCCCAAAATGCTTTAATTTTAAGTAAGGGCAAGAGCCTCTCTGAACAGTTAGTGGGCAACAGTATTTTCATACTTGCTCTAGAATGAAAACGAGAATTTGATGATATGATAAATTGGGCCAATTTAGTAATTTCAGGATTTTTTTTCCTTTGAAACTAGAAGACTTCAACAAAGCCCCTCCCAGCGCCCTTCATGAATGCCAGCACACGCTCCTAAGACTGCCCATCAGTAGGCTGGAGCAAACAGATGGTCCTCATTGTTTCAACTTCTCCATGAAAAACAAAATACATTACAGCAGTTTGGCAAGTTTAAAAACGCCTTTAACTTCTGTGAAACCAACTTTCCTGAGCAAGTAAGTGCCCATGACGAGTTTTAACAGTGCCAACCATGAACAGTATCACCTGTTCTCAACTGTGAGGATCTCTTCAACGCCTGACTCACTGATCTTCCCCCAAGACTCCACAAGTGTCAAAAGTAAAAATTAACAACCAAAAAAAAAAAAAAAAAGCATTTTAAAACCCAAATTTTATTTTAAAAACCAGTGGCAGGTACTAGAGCCAGTGTCAGGAACCTTAGCTAAGCCACGTGAACACAATTAGACCCATAATACAGGAAGTCTAACAAGCGTCAGGAGGTTCTCAGGGCACACAGCTTGAACTTCTATCCAAAACACACATTTTCAAAGGTCAATGGGAAAAAACAGCTGACCAAAGCACAAGTAGCACGATTAGGCAGAAAGTCTTCATTGCTTAACGTAAGATAAACTCGTTTTTAAAGTTTCTGCATCCATTTAAAATGACTGATTAGTGCAGGAGTAGGAAGGGGAAAAGATTAGGATGGTTTACTTGTTCACTGACAATGCCGCCGGATGCAAACGAGCTCACAGGAACCTCGTCACATGGAGCACTGCTGATTGTCACACCACGACCGTGCTCTGGTGGGAGAGAACGCCACTTGCACACCAAGTACACGGATGTCCAGGTTCCCGGTATACAGTTAGGTCACACACAGGCAGAGGAAGCAGGTGCCCACCCGGCCAAACTTACTGCCTTCGTTGGTGGAGGGCCCCAAGGGTGCCGTCCATACATGACTGACTTCCGGAGACACGGGCCCTGCGTCAGGGCCAGCCCTGGAGGCGTGTGGGTGGTCCACGGCCGGCCGTCAGCCCTCCGCAGGCTGTGCAACAGGAAACAACTCCCCGAACTAGAACAAGGATGACACCCTGCCTGCGCTACTGAGGGAGCAGCCCTCCCTGGTGAGGGCGGGAGGTCTGTGCAGTGTAGTGCGTGAGAGTTCCACCACTAAAATAACACTACTGGGAAAGTTCTGGTAGTGTGAAGTAGATATCACTCCCCACCCAATCTGTACATTGTAATACTCAACTTTTATTGAAGTAAAGCACACTAAATCAAACCAATTACAAAGATACATGAGTCACACCAAAAAATAAAAATAAAAAACAACAGTCAGTTGTGCGGGCAGCCCAAACTTTCCATTTTTCACAGTCTTTAATGTCGTAAAGAAAAAAGCTCAAGACGTTTAATAAGAAAGATACAATACCATATATGCAATATACTCTCAACTGTGAAATTTCAGTATTAACACATTCAAATAAAAAACTAGAAGAAAATGCACCATTTAACTGCATTTTACTGTATACAGTGGAGAGAATCACAAGGTATTATACTTGCGAAATAAGGAAGTTAGAAATTTACTGAGAAAATTAAACTCAGATATTCAACTGCTTCCCAACTACCAACAGATTATTAAGTAGTATAAACTTAGCTATGCTACCTTCTTAACATGACCAAAAAAGCCCGTTCCAAGCTCAAGACAGTTCTGCATCACTGATGTTGCGGTTTCAGTGCAATGAATGGAGAGAGTGGGCACAAGGGACTCCAGCTCCAGGCTTTTCTGACAGGCTTTCTGCTCGATAGCACCTCACCTGTGTCAGTGTTACTAAAAGCCCACGTGGACCCCCACCATCAGGAGGATGGAAATGGGCGAGGAGTCCTGTCATCTGAAGAACCCCACCTGTTAGCTGCTACACCAACGGAAGGGGTGGGAAATGATAGGCAAGAAGGAAGGAGAGAACCAAACCCACAGCTTACATTTCTTCTTGCAAGTGCTATCAACCATCCAGGGCACTTTTACCAGCCAAGAGTTACTGCCCCAAAAGTCATACACCCTTCAGTACACTGGCACATGTGGACCAGAGAAGACAAAGTGACCGACTCGTGCTGCCTGAACCGCAGCGTCCGCACCTCTAGGGTGAAGAGAAAATACTTCCACACTTGGGCTTGGAAAATCAGAATCAACGTGACTTTTTCCCAGCCAGAAAAAAACTCCTCTCAGAATTTACCCCACTCAAGCTACATTCGAATGATATCTCTTCCGTGGCCCATGGGTTTTCTCTAGATCCAAGAAGCGGCCAAGCTTGACGGGTTGTAGCATAAAGTCGCATGCAAGTGCAGTTCTCGAGTGCTTGCCTAGCATCGGTGGAACCCTGAGGGGTTCATAGGAAGGAAGAATCAGAAGACCACCTACGCAGTCCACAGAGGCTTACAATGCCCCACTCCCTCACCCCTCAAAAAAAAAAAAAAAAAAGCCTATGATTTCCCAAAAAGATGACATGGAGCCCCAAGTGTGGCTCCCTGGGCGTCAGTATTCCTTGATTTAGCTCATAACACTTCTATTCACCTGCCCAAATAGCCAATGAAATAGCGCGTGGTAGTCACTACACTGAGTAAACTGCCAGACTACAGAGAAAGGACTAAAGCCATAGAAAGACAATATAAACTTTTGTTTTAAACTAACAAGGAAGGATTTAACTATAGAATTAGAACTCTAGTTGTCAGACCAAAAGGGCAAGTGATTTCCTGGAGGATTCTTTCCAAGACCGCAGCGTGTACTCAGGAGAACAAAAGCCCTGGGTGCCGTCCCTACCAGGGCCCGGGCAGCTTGCACACTGTGTGCCTGCAGCCCTAGCTGCTGGCAAGGCTGAGGCAGAAGGTTCCCTGGAGACAAGCTGGAAACCATCCTGAGCAACAGAACAAAACCTCGTCTCAAAAAGGGCACAAAAAGGGTGTGTCGTTGAGCTGCCTGAGTCTTTTACAAGTTTGCTTCCAATCGACAGGAACCAAGTTGAGACACATGATCACAGCAATGCTAGGCGGGCTCTAGACTCGACCACTAGCTGGAGTCTGAAACGAGGTGTGCTTTGGAACACCGCCCAAGAGGGTCGACTCCGGCCCCTATCAAGAATGCCATCATAAATATTATATTTGTTGTTCTCGAATCAAAATCCTCTCCCAGGGATACTTTATGGACATACTAAATTTTAGTTCAGAAAAATGTCTCTTGGAATTTGGTAATAATGGCTCAGCTGGTTCTGGTCACTGTTTTTATGTTTAGTTTACTGGTCTGCACACTTTTCATAAGCCTGCTTTCATTTACACTCTTCTTTACCATTATGTAGCAATTTTAGAAATTTAAAAAAAGGTTTCACTAAAATGACTCAAACTTAAAAAAAAAAAATGCCATCAAAATCAACTGAAAGCGTCTCTGACTTCCTGGCCAGAGGGGCACCTACAGAGCAGCCTCAGAGCAGCCTCAGAAAGTTCGAAGGCTGCCGATGCTGCAGGATGCTCTTGACAGATGCTCATCTCTGGGGGGGAGGGGGACAGACCAATGCCCGAGGCTTTCCAGCAACCTCGCTCTGGCAAGTCAATTTGGAACAACTTCTACAGCTTCACTGGGGGGAAAAAAACTCAGCAAGCAATAGGCAACAGTAACTCTCTGGGGTTATCCACACTTACACAGGCAGGCAAAAAGGATCCTTCCTCGAGGGCCAGGAGGAATCAAAGGCATTGAGCTGAAGACAGCGATTCCTGCAGTGGTGGCTGCAGAGACAAACACTTACTGGTGTCGTGAAGGGTTGAGGTGATTTGAGGTATTTACATCACTTTCACAAGATGGAATTAGAGATTTCAAGCGCACGGCCAAATTGCACTTGGACAGGCCCACAAGAGTAAAACCTCTCACTCTCCCTACACGAATCAAGGAAATACAAGTTTAGTCATTACCCACCTTTAAAGTGAGTTTATCCAGATTCACTGCCAAGGGAAACCCACACCTAGAATATGCAAGTATTTTTTTGCTGCCAATAGAGGGCAAAGACCCTCAAAAGACTGTTCCCATCCTAACCCCAAGTCCTACGAAGAGGGAATGCTGAGAAAGTCCCCTAAATCTACAAACAGAGGCACATGAGGTGGAAGAAGACATTGTGGAACAGACAGATCCAAGTCATCTACCCCATTATTAACCTGCTCAGAAGCCAAATAGGCTTTTCTTCTTCAGGTGAGGTTCGAGCCAGCCCCAACTCCACAGCAAGACCCTACACCTCAAAAAGACATAAGACAAACATTAGACACACACACATACAAAAGGATTGGCTCCCATGGTTTTACCCTTAGGCCCAGCATATCCTTCCTGTTTTAAGTGAGTGAGCTCTCTATATATGTGGGTTTTTACAGGTGACTAGTCTCCTGAGAATGCACTCCTCAATTACTCCCAGAGGTTCTCAGTCCGTGACCCAAACTGTACTGTACTCACTCATTTTCAGACCTGTGTTAATTCCTACGGTACATTCAGAACACTACAGAAAAATTGTTAGGGAGGGTCTGTAAAAGCCAAAGGAATGACACAAGGGGCCTAATCTAATAGCCTGAATCCGCAGGAAGGAGGTCTGGCACGCAACAAGTTGAGACCCAGATCTGGAAATGGTTTTAAGAATGAGAATTCAGTACCTTCTAAACATTTACCACTACGCCTACAGATTAGAGAGGAATGGTCAGATTGGACCTACAAGTTTCCTTTGGGATGGAAGGTGTTTATTACAGAAACTCACATCTAGGCAAGGTGCAGAAAACAAGTGACTGCGGACTGTTCAATCCTAAATGAGATGTTTAAACCAATCCCCCACACACCTCAGGGTTCAGAGAACATTGTAGAAGAGGGGGTAGTAAGAATGCCAGAGCCAAAAGGGGTGTGTACCCGGACAGTACATAGACAGGACAGTACTGTACCCCACAAACTCTCTGCAACTGCATGGACTTCAGCAAGACCTGCACAGGATCCAACCGACCGACATTTCACCGTGGAAAGAGGAAATCTCCATGGCTCCATGCTAGTCCCGACAGACTATTTAGGGTTAACTGGATTGGGTGAGTTGCTTTCCTCAACAGTATATCCACTGACATTCCAGCAAATGCTCAGGCAAATGCCCAAGGAAATCTAGAAGCCACATATGCAGAAAGACATGAAAGTAGGAGGGAGACTGATAGGGGAAAAAAGGAGCTGTAATGGGAAAAGGGGAGAGGACGAAGGAATGAAAACACATTAGATTCACTGTATTCTACACATAGAACTCAAAAAGGACAATTTAAGAAAAAAAGAAGAAGGGAAGTCTGGTGTGCTGGTGCCCTTAACCCAGCACTCAGGAGGCAACAGGATCCACCCCAAGGCCAAGGCTGCTCTGGTCTACATAGCCGAGTGGGGGGCCAGTACACGGGGCGTGCGTGTGTGCGTGTGTGTGTGTAGCTGAGTGGGGGGCCAGTACACGGGGCGTGCGTGTGTGCGTGTGTGCGTGTGTAGCTGAGTGGGGGGCCAGTACACGGGGCGTGCGTGTGTGCGTGTGTGCGTGTGTGTGTAGCTGAGTGGGGGGCCAGTACACGGGGCGTGTGTGTGTGTGTGTGTGTGTGTGTGTGTGTGTGTGTGTGTGTGTAAGACGAGTATAAGTAAGACCCTGTAGCTCAAGTTAAAAAGAAAAAATGGGCAAATGACCTAGCCCAGCGATACTTGTAACTTTAGCATCTGGAGGAGGAGCCAAAGATCAGAAGTCACAGATGACCGTTGGCTACACAGCAAACTCAAGGCCAATCTCAGAAAAAATGGGGAGCTGAGGCAGGGAGGAGGCAGCCAGAGGCACACTCAGAAGACTGAGGCAGGAAGCTCATAAATTCAAAGTCGGCAGGGTTACAGAGAGAAGAGAAAAAAAGGAGTGGAAAAAATACAAAAAAGCTGTGTCACGGTGACATGCAATCAGCCTTCCAGTACAAACAGGTGCACAAGGACTTAGGACAAGAAATTCAAGACCTGGGATACTTGACCCCAGGTAAAAACCAAACCATAAAGGCCTCAAAATGCTGTGCCAAGTTTCAACTTGTCCCTGCAGTTCTGAACCACGGAGAAAGTACACAGAGTGACCCACAAGGCTGGGGAAAATCACTCCAATGGTCTCAAAGACCCTAGTGATCAAGTCAGCTCCAAAGTAAAGGCAAGTTTAATGACCGAGCCCAAGCTTTTCTCCTCCAAAAGACCCTCCCCAAAACCCATGTCAGAGCACGCTGGAAGATGCTCCTTTCTGCCTCCAGAATATCTTAGACATTCAGGACACTAATCACACACCTAAGCTTGTCTCAACAGGTAGTCACTTAAGCTACTCGTGGAGACTACACGGACCACTGAGCAGCAGTATGAAGAGATCCCGCATCTCGGCAGGACAATGGCACAGCACCAGGCCCCGGGTCAATGCCCAATACTGGAAGGAGAAAAGGAAAAAAGAAATGCCACGAGGCAAATGCCTACAGGCACCTCAGAGACGCACCTCAAGACACTGAACCGTGGCAGGAACCTAAACGAGAGAGACATACAGCAGAAGGCTAAAAACGGTATGGCCCCGGACAAGTGGTCTTCAGAAGGAGCAAGGAGGGCTAAAATACAGGAAAATTCTAATTGAAGTCAGTGCAAGAACCCGAGAAAAGGTCGAAAGTTCAAGTAGTAGAAATACAAGAAAATCTCTAGAAGAGAAAAAATGGCTACGGTAAGAGTCATCAGACAGGTGGACAGGAACTGTGGTGGTCCTGCAGGGGGGCCAAGAACGCTCCATCTGCTTGAAATCATGTTGACAAATTTCAGTCAGCTGCCCGGAGATTCTGCCCTTAAAATTAAGGTCAGGGTTAACAAGGACAAGAATCAACTCAGCATGAGCCTATGGACTAATCCCTGAGTCTACCATCCCATGACTAAGCCCTAAGGCATACAAAACAAGCGCCTGCTGCAAGCAAGCAAAGACAACAAGCACGAGTCAGTGTTATGTCTCACTAATCATTAATGTTTGACTGAAACTGCTAAATGTTTAATTTAGTTATTTTCTGAGCTACTGTGTGAGACGACTAAACATGATGTGCTTTAATTGCTTAGTAGGTGTGTGGAAGGTCAGTTCTCTCTCCACCTTTATGAGTCTAGGGGTCACACTCAGGCCACTGGGCCTGCAGGACAAACACCTTTACCTTCTGTCATCTCACTGGATCTGTGATGCACTTGTGACTGAAACCTTACCAATGTCTCCACTGCCAGATGCAAGGGAGACAAGGGGTCCCTTGGGAAATCCTGTCATTCAGAGCGCATGGAATGCGCTACAAACACCTTAAAGCCTCGCCACTCTTCCTCGGATAGAGGCAATTTAGATGGTGTGTGTATGGGTGGGTGGATAGATGGACAGAGAGATGTGTATGGTAGAAATACTGATGGATGGGTATCTGAGAGCCAATGAAAAAAATTTGTTCCTTTGAGATGAGAAATATGATGCTTGTTTCAATGGTAAACAAAATCTACCTCAACACATTCCTTTCCCATGTCCCCTCGCTCCAAAATTTCACCATTTGACTTCATTTTAGATTGGACCATGCTAAATAAAATTATTATCTATATAGTATCTCTGTCCTAATTAGGATGGCTCCGAATTCATTTTAAAAGAACACCTTAACTCATTACAAATCAGAGAAGGATACCAGGTAAAATTAGTCACTCATCTATGTTACCATTCCGTTAACAATGCCCTCTTCCTACCAACCAAATGACTTCCTGTAAACACTCACAGCACCTAGCACTCCCCTCAGTACACCAATGTTCTTCCAAATCACTGGAGCACAAAACTCAGTACAATCTGTTTCTATAGGTGGTTTCAAGCAGTCCTGAAACTAAACAACTAACACTGCTTAACTACATGATTCAAGGTACAAAGTCGATGACTAAGAGAACACTGCTTCTAATACACAACACACTGAATTAGTGTCACACTGCAAATGTACTGCAGGCAACTGATAACAAATTTGTTAAGGTCATCAAATTAACATAACTTAAAATTATAAATAGTCCCCTTCTACAAGTCTATTACACTAAAGCTCTCCAAGTTCAAAGAGTAAGACAGAGTTGAACAGACTCCAGTTGAAGAACGCAGAGCCGGAAGAGCAGGGCACGCTCTCCAGGTGCCCCCTTGGCACACAGCCAACATGGCTTCTGCTCATGAGACTGTCTACAGGATGTCAGCAGGCAGAAAACATACTTCAGGTATGGAATGAATCATCAGAACCCATCGCGAAAGGCACCAACATCACATGCTACTAAATTCCTAAATTCATCTGCCAAACTATGTACACCTCTTGTAACTTTCTCCAAACTTAAGGGGAAACATGAAGTGCTACTTTGGTAGGACAGATTGACATCATTGTTGCCCGTTTTGTGTTCTGAACGGCTGGACTATCAGAAGAGTGTGTCCCTTTAAGAACTGCGTCCACACCACTTCTTCCAGTACATGTTGGACTTAATTTACAAACATCTAAAATCATGAAGAGAAAAAAATTTTTTTTCCAATTCCATTCTTTGATTAGGAATATAAGAGAAAACTAAGGAAGCATTTTCTCTGTAGACATTAAAATTTTCATATAATAGAGACCTTTATACATAACCCATTATTTTTATTAGTAAGTTAGCTTTATTTTAAATGAAATGTTTTGTTTTTGTTTTTTTGTTTTTGTTTTTTTACCAGTGTGTATCACGCCAACTGGCCATATACTATTTACAGGATGCACACAACTGGTTAATTCTACTTGGCTAGTTGCCTGCCTTTGCTGCTGTTTCTTCTCAATGGTGTAACATGTTACTCCAACAGCAATGTCCTGTTCTCTAAAGGAATACAGTAGAGCCCAGGCAACAAGACCATTCTCCAAGTTTCTCTAAAAATACTAGAGCCTCTGAGCCCTATCTATGCAACAAGGGACCCCAGAACATCAGGCTAAGAGAAACCTCTCAACTTGTCCATCCAGCCCTTCACTTGAGTCCTCAACTCGCTCTACACTAGGTAAGTCAAGGGTATTGAAGGCAATTTGCAGCTCCCATGAGAACTAACCCAACGATTACCTGTCTTATTGACTGCTGGTGGCCCAAGTTCTTCAAGAAACTCTAACTAACAAAGTCTTTAAGACACAAGGACTTCAAAACATGTACAACATGTAGGTGTAAAACAAATTCTAGTCAATGTTGCATGAAGATTATTGTAATGCCAGTAAGTCAAATTAACCTAAAAACAGCTAGCTGATGATCCACAATGCTCTAAGTTCTCATCTTACATTCTATTCCAACAAATCTAGAACAAGTATTTACTCTGCAGACAAAAACCAAACAGTATGTCTGGACCTAATGCTAACCATGAAAATGGTCCACAGCACACTCTTAACCATTTTTCCAAAGAAATGTTTAAACGGCTTTACCATGCAGAGCTATGGCTTCCCGGAAGGGTTGCAAATCAGTCTCTACAGATGAGCTAGTTTCCGTTGAAGTAGCTCGGTTAGGGGACACTACAGTCAGTCTTGGGGGAGCTCTAGAGTTTCGTGGCGGAGGAACCTTTCCACACAGGAAGCTGATCAAGTCTTCTCTACGAATAGTTCTTCTGCGTTTTTTAACCCAGGCCAACACATCCTTATTCCGTCGCTGATAGCCAATCTGAATTCCAATATCAAAACTTCGCTGATGAGTATCCACACTTTCTGTAGAAAAAGAGAGATACATAAATTATAGCCATATCATACTTCCTTCTAAATAAAGGAAACCATCCCCGTGTTGACAAAAGTGAATCATCATGAGCACACTACCTAATAAATCTGAAATATTCCTTAGTCATGTTTGAAAGGTCACACATTTACTTCAATGGTCTGAATTCAGAGTTCTCGAAAACTCACCTTGTTTAAAAAAAGCATGCCGACAGAAATACAGGGACTATTTTCTATAGCCAAACAACCTAATTTAATAGTACTAAAAACTAGTACTAAAAACTAGTACTAAATTCTTAGCATCCCATGAGAAAAGAGAACACTGTCTACCCTTGCAAGAGACAGGTAGTGCTGTTTGTTGCCTATCGCCAGTGACAGACCTAAAGTACAGAGAACGAGTGATCCTCTAAGGTAAGAGGCAGAAGACGAGAGGGCTGGAATCTCCTCGTCTGTGGCGCTTTTGGGCACGCTGCTTAAGTTCTCATGAATGTAACATTCAACGGATGCCGACACACTGCACGTGGCTCTGGCTGTGCTCACCGTGCCATCCTGAAGATGTGCTTCCACCTCATAATGCGCAACAAGGGAGGGACCAATGCTGACTAACCACTCAAATAAAGGAAGAGGGAAACCAAAAAAGCTTTACTCACATCCCTGAGTTCCAATTCCCAAAAACTTTCTCAATTTCTCCCATTCCTTTGTCTTAAAATTCCCCCAAACTGGACTCAGCACATTCCTCCAGCTGAGGTCCGTCCAATGCCCCTGTCCTCCACTGACTTAGCAGAAAGCAGCATCTATTTTTTAGCTGTGCTGCTGGCAGGAAATCATTGTAACTTGGTTGGCATCCGACAAGATCGTTCCCTGATAAGAGTAAGAAGGCAGTGTAGGGTTCTCGCTGCTCCGTACTGTCTCAATCCTGGGTGGGTCATCTCTAGAGAAAGCTGAACATGATGCGCCTGCTCCAGCAAGCACTCGGTTGAGCATGCACGAAGCCATGGGTTCAATCTTCAGCGCCCACACATGGAAAGGTAAGAGCAAAACACGAAGCAGAACTAACAATACTTCCTTAACAGATAAAAAGATGACAAACCGTCTACTACAATAGGTCAGCCTTCTTTAAAATACTTTAGACTACTGATGGGTGGGATGTTCGGCAGGTAAAGGTACCTGCTGCTAAGTCTCGACAACCTTTCCATCTCCACCTACATGGAGCCAAGTGCTGATTCCCACGAGCAGTGCTCTGCCTTCCAAGTGTGCACATGCAGGAAGTATTAAGAAACAGAATGGAAAGATGACTTAGATGTCAAAGCTGTTTGCCACAAACCTGACCACCTGAGTTCAATCCCCAGCACCAACAAGCTAGAAACGTGAGAATTCCTGCAGCTGCCCCGACCTCCTCCTGTGCATCCTGGTATGCGTAAGCCCAGACATGCGTATACACACAAAATAAATAAATGGGAAAAAAATTAAGCCCCTTTAAAACTTCAAAAAAATACAGTAGTCTAATTTTACCGATATTAAAAGCCATTTCTCCAAAGTCACTTATAGAATGGCCCAAGCTACCATGTCAATCAGCAATTGCTGATTTCTCATTTCTACAAACACAAAGCAGCCAAGTGTTTAATAGTATGCTGGAGAAACTCTTAGAGAAAAGATAGGGGGGCTGGAGAGGTGGCTCAAGGGTTAAGCCTCCCCCTCGCAGGCGGAAGGTCCTGAGTTCGGATCCCAGATCCCACTATAGACGCCAGGCGGAAGCGGGGGCGGCCTGCGCTTCTGGTCCTGGTAGGGCGGAGCCTGTGATTCCCGGGGCAGAAGGAGGTGGAGGCGTCCATGGTGGTTCCCGAATTCGTCCGTGGTTCTACACACACACAGACACACACACACAGACAGGCGCATACATACGCATATGCACACAGTTGAATAAATAATAAAAAGAAAAGACAGGAAAAGCTCATCTTAGAGGGTAGAGAACCCTAAGAGGACCTTGAAGAGTGGTGATGTCTGGAGGGAACCATGCACGGCCCCTACCACAGGACCACAGGGAGAAGGTGAAATGCTAACAGACACGCTCTATCTTGATGCCTTCACTTGAGCTCAGGAGTGCACAAGGTATTGCCTAAAAAACAAGGGGACTTTATCTTTCAAGAAGCAGCTAGACAACTTTGATACAAAACGAACTACAGAGTAGGGAAGGATGAGGCGGTTTTTAAAAATAAGAGTGGGGGCTGGAGAGATGGCTCAGGGGTTAAGACTCTGCCTCGAAAGCAGAAGGTCGAGTTTGTCCCAGGGCCCACATAAAAAGGCCAGGAGGAATGGGTGGCAGCCTGCACTTCTGGCCCTAGTGGGCAGAGCCTGGGAATTCCCAGAGGGAAGCGAGGAGGAGGTAGAAGCAATCCAGGATGATTCCCAAAGTCACCCTTGGTCCTCTACACACACACACACACACACACACACACACACACACAAAATGAACGAATGAATGAAATGAATGAAGTTTAAAAAACAAAACAACAGCGTGAGGGAAGGCACATGGAACCCTCAGCAGCCACGTGTGCGAGGGTCTCGTGCTCTCGCCACTGGGAAACTCAGGTCAACCAGCAGCCTGTCTCAGATGAAGACAGTTACATGCAAAGTTGAGAAACTGTCCAAGAAATCGTGCAGGTGGGGGCTGGCTGGCGAGAGGCTTGAACTGCGACCTCAGTTACACTTGGTTTGCTTTGAATCTTTTTTTCTTTCTTCTTTTTTAGTTTGTTATCATTAACAGCAAGTTACTCACTTACTTCCCTGAATAAAGTCTCATGTCTATGCCAGGGTTATTTAAAATGTAGTTCTAGAATTAGACTTTAATAATGTTACTAGGTTAAAATAAAGACTTCTTAAAGAGCACAGTGGCTCATGTCAGCAAGTCCAGCACCTGGAAGGTAGAAACAGGAGGATCAGGAGTTCAAGGCCAGGCTCCCATGAGGTGGAGGCCAGTTTGGGCTACATTAGAACCTGTCTCAAAAAGGGGGGGGGGGAATTCTTCTAGTACTTGAACCTACTGGGAGACCTGCATGTCCCAGATATCAAGTCCTTGAACATCCTGACTGGAGTACAGGCTTCTTCCCAACACACAGACAGCCTCTCGAAGGCACTCAAGCAGGCGCTGCTTTGAAGGCACATGCACCCTGATAGTCTTGACACCCAGTTTCAGAATATGCAGGTTCTCTGTTCAAACAACAGGCTTTAGGCCCCTGACATAACAGCAGGTTGGCCATGGAACAATGGGACATAAACTTGAAGGCTGGGTGAACTGTCAAGGACATCAATTTGCCACAATACATCAATTTCCTTTATTAAAAAAAAAATGCTGACTCAAAGCTAGAGAGATGATTCAGGGGTTAAAGACCTCGCCTCACTAGCAAAAGGACCCGAGTTCAGATCCCATATATAAAAATGCTGGCCCAAAATTCTGGTTCTGTAAGACGGACCCTGGGAAACCCCAGAGCAAAGCAATAAGAAGGTAGAGAAATCCAGAATGACTCTCAATGTCACCTTTGGGCCTCCACAGAGCACACACACTAAAGTGCCCTCTTGTGCCCAGACACACATGCGCGCGCACAAAGAGCTGATTCATTAGACAGCTACTACAGGTGTTATGTTTCGCTTGCAGTTCTCAATGATCTCAAACTGAATTCAAGAGACTTCAGAAATCTACTTTACCTAACATTGCAGAGGGATGGAAGCACAAAACCCAAACAAAAGCACACTGATTCTGAGGTGAAAATCAAAGGCATGACACCTCTTACAAGAAACACAGACAAAAATAATCAGGGATTATTCTGGGGAAACGGGGGGAGGGGGTGGTGTTGAGCTTCAGCCTAGGGATTTGCAAGGAGTAAGCATTGACTCCATCATGAGCCCCCCCCCAGCCCTTTAATGTCTGACACAAAAATTTAAGTCAACAAGAACAGGTGTCCTCATTGCAAAAACAAGGAACCTGGCTCAAAGGTCCTTTTCCAAATCTGGGTAAGAGGCAGAGTCTTGTCAACAATCTACTTCCTCAACAACAAAGCCACTTAAATTCTCCTTTACAAATATGAGGCCAATGCTAGATCAAAGCAATGCTTCTGCAGAATACTACTGATCACAAATATGTTGGGGGAAAAAGCTAACTCTACATTAATCATTACAGAAATAAAGGTAAGTGTTTTGGGTTCTTCTTAAATGAATGTTTCCATTCTATTGTGCATGTGTGCATGTGTGTCTGTATCAGAGGACACTGTGTGCACACTCTGGAGGCCCAGCAGTGACCTGGGGAATCATCCTGGATTGCTCTACCTCCTTTTTGTTTTCCTCTAAGGTTTTCCAGGCTCTTCCAGGGGAAGAGTTGTTGTCATTTTTCTGCCTGGCAGATTTGATGTGGAATCCGGCCAGCATCCGAACTCAGGACCTCCTGCTTTCTAGGTAGAGGTCTAACCCTCAACCATCTCTCCAGCCCTGGTGCTCTGAGACAGTCTCATACAGCCCAGGCTCCCCGCAGACAGCATATGTGACTGAGTTCTTTAACTTTAAACTTCTCATCTTCCTACTTCTACCTCCCAAATGCTGGGATTACAGGCATGCGTCACCACAGTGCGCAAGGTGAGACAGGGCGGCCTACTAGGCAACCTCAACCAACCGCCATGTCCACAGTCCAAGGGTAATGTTTTATTAGGAATCTAATCTAGATCTAATCTAGATCTAAATGAGAAACCATTATTATTCCAATTGTTTAACTCCTATGTATTCTCTAAGAATTTTGCATTACTTCCTAGCTTCTAATTTATCTTCTTAATCTCCAATCATGTAGAACAGAGAAGGAAACCAGGAGAGAATCCCAGTCACTGGTTCCTGCTTCTCTGGCCCTTTGTAAATCCCTTCATATTTGCAAGGGCAAAACATGTAACTTGGTTCTAAATGAACTAACCTCCACACCCCACACATAATCTGGGTACTAATAGTGGGTAAGTGACTCAATTCTGGCCCAAAGACAGGAACTCTTACAAGTTTCAGGAAGTAGACCTAAGGGACAACCAGTCATTTTGCCAACAGAAAACCAGTATGGGGCCAGCGAGAAGAATCCAAACACAGAAGTTCGCCTGCTCACGAACCTGGCAACCTGAGTTCAATCCCCAAAGCCCACAGGGTGAAAGGAGAGAACTGATGTCTAACAATCCCCTCTGACGTCCATCACCCATGCACCACGGCATGCATAAACACACATGGTCCCCTCTAAAGTTTTGGAGGGAAAAAAAGAGGAAAAACTCAAGTACTAGATGTTTACAATACAGAGTCACAAACCCTTGCCACTTGACTCTAGGTAGGATGTACTTTTCCTTTTTCAACATTTTATTTATAGCTCACCACTTGGCCTACAGATTTTTAGTTCATTTAATTTCCCTGTAGAGCACAATAACAATCAATCCAAGCACTCGTTAGTGTGGCAGTAACTCACTTGTTCGTTCTATTTAATATGCCTCCTTTGGAAATGGGAAACACATACTACAAAGCTCAGTGCAGCTCACACCCAAATTTAAAGACAAAAAGCTGGATTTACTCCTTTCTTATTAAGCACTGCCCACTACAAGAAACACTTGGAAACAGCTTTACCAACACTATCAACAGCTGAGCACCCCCATATTATGCCAGGCATCTCCAGTACCACGTAGCAAACAAGAAACAGAGCCAAGGTCTGAGATCAGCTGGCAGGAGAGCCCCGTCTCTGAAGCAAGATGAAGACATCCACAGCAGGCAAATGCTCAAGGACACGGAAGCATGTTTTAACGCAGGGGATATATCAAGAGGAAGCTCCAGATGTGCGCCAGAGAATCCTAACACGTCAGTGCTTCAAAGTAGAGGGACAATCAGCCAGGCATGAGACAGGACTGCCAAGCCTGAGACCAGCCTCGATTAAAAAGAATTTAAGAGCTGGAGAGAGACTCTGTCTCATAACCAGAAGATCCCGAGTTCAGATCCCAGGTCCCATATCAAAATGTACCAGGCAGAAACAGCAGCAGGCTACATTTCCAGTCCTGGTGGGTGATGCCTGGGAAATCCCAGAGTGAATGAAGCAAAAAGGAGATACAAGCAATCCAGGATACGTCACCCTTGGGCCTCCACAGGGAGACACACACACACAATTATTTAAAAAAAAGAATCTATGAAGAAAAACTTTTTGGAGAAAAAGGAAAACACTGAGATTGGAGATGCATTCGACCGCTAGTTTTCGCCTGGTATGGACAATGCTTTGGGTTTTATCCTCACTAAAGCCTGAGGAGATGGCACAGGCCTGTACCTCTAGCATTCAGGGGGATCAGAAGGTCAAGATCATCAACTACATAGTAAGTCACGGCCAATCCTGCCTAGACCCTTTCTCAAAGCCAAGTACCTGATCAGGACTTTTCTCTGCAGTCAAGCCCTGGCTCCAACCCCAGGCCGCTCTGCACACACCTCAGGTCCACCGGCCTGCCCTGAAGGACAGCTACAAGCCCATCCCTAAGGAGCCAGCAGCAGGCTCGCACAAGGAATTCAGAGCCAAATAATGGCATCCTGCCTACAATCCCAGCACTTAAGCTACAAGAGCATCACGTACCGGAGACCAGCATGTACTACACAGGGACAGACACCCTGTCAAAAAAAAAAAAAATCAGAACTACATACAATGTTTTCTTAATGAGGAACTCTAAGAGCAAGATGGAAACCAGGAAGGCAAGGAAATGAGGGACCTCGACACTTAAGGTTCTGTCCACAGCACAATGAGAAAAGCACGTGCCGCGTCCACTCTGCATGAAGTGATTGCATTGGTTCTTTCCCCCTTCAGCTGCAATATCAATTCGCCCAAAGGCCCGACAATACCTAAGAAACAACATACTCAGAATGACTGACTCAAGAAACTGAAATTGGGACTCTCTTCCCCTTACAAAAAAAAATTAAAAAGTCTTGGTTTGGTGATGGCTGGCTTTGAACTCACAGGCTTCCATCCTCCCTTGGCCTGCAAATGAGCTGGATTTACAGGCCTACTACCAGAATATGCCCAAGCACCCCACTTTTCTGTATTTTGTCCTCTCGAGGAAGTAAAATCAGTCTGCATTCTCTTCCCTATCTTTCCAGTCACATTCCAGCCTAACCGAAACTTCATGTTTGATTTTTCCAAAGCCCGCTGGCCATTAAAGACCCAGATCAGGCTGGGCCCCAGAAGCAGATCTCCAAGGCTCCACGTCAGCCTGGGGTACGCAGAAATATTACCTCAAATAAACAGTAGTAACACAAACAAGAAGGCATGTGTACCCCCGAAGGTCCTCTGCTAGATTTTACCTCAGCTCTGACCTTCCTGAATGTTTACTTTAGGAGAAGACATCAAGGGTATTAGGGTCAGCAAGATGGCTTGGGCCTATGCCCACAAACCTGCCCACTCTAGTTCACCCCCAGGCCATCTGCCTAGAGTCACATGGAAGGGAAGTAAGTAGTCATTTGGGCCCTTTCTTCTCCCTCCTCCCCCTTTGCTTTTTCTCCCTCTCCCAAATGCATACTTTTTAAAGGGAATGAACACAGAACACTTAAAAAGAATCGCCCAGCTAAATGCTTGTCATACACTACCCATGCACATGAACCGCCCCAATGTCTTATGTTTTTTTTTTAATCAGTATTTAATCACTTAGGAACAATCTGATTTGGACCCACCATTCCTTAATGTGAAGGCGTTTCTGACATTGCCTCGCTAACACTAACACTGCTGGTTCTACTTAGGGTAACTAATTATTCCTATAGCTTTGCTTGCTCTATAAAGACCACACCCTAAACAGGAAGGGGATATGAGGGTAAAATATTATCCACTCTCCTTCCAACAAGCAGCCTCAAAAACAAGAAGCTGGGCTGGAGAGATGGTTCAAAGATTAAGCCTCTGTCTCACAAACAGGCTCCTTAGTTCAGATCCTAAGTCCCACGTAAAAATGCTAGACAGAAATGGCTGCAACCTGGACTTCCGGTCCTGAAGGCGTAGCCTGGGTAACTGCAGAGCAAAGCAAAGAGGAGGTAGAGCAATCCAGGATTATTCCTGAAGTCACCCTTGAACCTCCAGACATGTACAGGGCCCTCTGATACACAAACACACACACACACACACACACACACAAATTATTAAAACAACAACAAAAAGATGCTGCTAAGCTACCTAATTCCACACAAATCTATCCTATGAGATAAAAGGGTGCTTCACTTTCACAGGAAGGATATAAAATAAAACTCATTTACCCTGACAATCCAGGAACCCCATGCCATATTTGAAATCAATGTCTCTCGTTAAGTTTTCTGAACAAGAAAACTTGGTTAAACCATTAAGTATCTCTGCTTTTGAGACCTAAACTCATGGTAATCCTCCTGCCTCATCCTCCCAAGTTCTGGCATTACCCACCATATTCATCAAACACAACATTTCCAAATAACAGAACCAAATTCAGAAAGATTTCAGACTTCAATTTCTGACCCAGATCCCTTTAGAAAGAATTCATAGTAAAAAAAAAAATTTTAAAAGCCATTAGCTTTAGTCCTAGAGAAATACTTTCTATCAACATGCGACAGCACCAAAACCAGAGGACATTCTTACTTGGATGTGACTTAAGGTAGAAAAATACGAGAAATCCACCCTCTTGACCCTCAAACAAAAGACAACTGCAAAAGCAGCAAATACCTAAGCTATGGTGTTATCTCCAAACCCAGCTGAGCTATGGGCACCTTCGGTGGGAACTCAATGGACCCACCTCGAAGGGAAACTACACAATGTAAAAGGGTGATTTCACTATATGCAAATTACACTTCAAGAAATGCTCGAGACCTCCACATGCTGAATGGCATGAAGAAGCTTGAGCAGAGGATGTGACTCAGCAAAGTGTCTGGCATGAGACTTCTGGATCCAACCCCAGCACTCTGACCAAAACTCCTAAAGCTCAGCCACATAAAATCAGAGCTGGCCGCTGAGTGATCCTTCAATTGTTCCAGCGGATGGTGAGGGCCACACCTGCAACCCCAGAACTGGGGGCAGGGCAGCGGGCACGAGGCCAGCTTAACGTGGAGAGTCCTGCTCTGGCCGGTTCCCTTTCCTCAGTCAAGCTGGACTGAGTTCCTCATGTCGGAAATCACATTCTTAGTCACCAGTTTCAGTGCACAGTCCTCAACATTATGGTCCTCCCCAGACCACCAACTCTCCTCCCAGAACTCTCAAGGGCGTTTGCTGCCGGGAGAATTCCTCGAAGACCCTACACTAGAATGCTCGACCCTTTTTCTTCTGAATCGCACCAACCCCCGTGGTCTCTCACCACTGGGCTTCAGACAGGCCTGGCCAACGCCAGCCCGGGTTGTCTTGGACACTGCAGGGCTATTGCTGCTCGTTTTTAAAAGGCTGAAAGCACGTAATTAGCTTTCCACTCAAATCCGAATCCTTTCTGCCACAAGAACCTTTCCAAAAATAAAGATTTCCAACTCACCCATCCCCACGGCCCCACGTCAAGCCCCCCTGCTGCCAAGCACAGTGGACAGACGCGTCCAGATCTTTGAGTCACCAGAAGGGCACCGCCAAACCCAAAGTTACCCAGTCCAAACTCTCCCTACACATCTGCGGGCAGCAACGGACAATCAGACCCATGTTCGCTTGAGGAAAAGATCTGGGGGACTTGCCAGAGAAACACAGTAACCTGCACAGGCTCCTCGGAGCCAGTAGGAGCCGGTGTCCGTTCAAAGCGCTTCGGGGCAATCGAACCCCAGTGGCCACAGCCAAGAACCTCCCCGAGGGCCCACCCGCCCCTGCGCTGCACAAACTCTTCCTCCCCGAGGCCTTTGTCTGCGCCCGCGGACCCGGCGGAGCGCGCCCTGCTGCGCAGCGGGCCAGGCACCACAGGACGCCCGCCGCCAGCCCCCTCAAGGACAACCGAGGGTCCCCAACACCCGGAGGGCGGCGATGGCAGCGGACTGTCAACATCGCCTGCGCCGGATCGAGCTAGAACAGGACTCCGGAGCTGCAAAGCCTTCAAGGTTAGCAGCGGCTCCACTGGGGGGCGGGGGCACGTAGGCCCCCCTCCTCCTTCCCCTCCCCCTTCCCCTCCCCCCCCCCCCCCCGCCGGCCAGGTGAGCCCCTTACCTTTGTAGAGGTTGGTGACGGCGGTGGCCGCGTTCTGGAAGGGCACCCACAGGGACAGTCCCGGCTGCTGGCACACGCGGTCTGCAGGGCACAGAGCGAGCGTCACGCCGGGGCCACTCGAGCCCCGCCGCCGCGCACCGCCGCGCTGGGCTTCGCCATTTTGTTCCAGGCGCCGGGGAATCCCAAAGGGGGGCGCCGGACGCGCGTCGGGGGGTCGCGAAGGGGGCACCCCACGTCGGCGGGGTCCGAGCGGCACCCGGCGGCGCGGGGAGGAGCCCCCCGCAGTCCCCGCCCCGAGGCCGGCGCGGGGCACAATGGGGCCGCCCCGCCGCCTCCTTCGCCATTTTGTGACGGGGGCTCCTCCCCTGGGCCCGGGACCCGGCGGGGGAGGGGGACGCGGGGCCCGGGCGGGGCGGCGCCCCGGGGTCACCCCGAGGCCGGGCGGGGCGCGGTGGTCCCCCCGCCTCGCCCCTCCGCGGCCCGCGGGGCGCCGCGGGGCGGGCAGGCGCCGGGGGTCGGCGGGCGCCGCGGCCCGGCCTTGGGCCGCGGGCAGCGAGCGCCCGGGTCCCCCCGCGGCCCCCCGATCCCTCCCCCGGCCCCCCGGGCCCCCCGGGCCCCCCGCGGCCCCCGCCCGCCCGGGCGGCGCCAAGATGGCGGGCGCTCACCTTTGTAGAGCTGGGCCACGGCGGTGGCCGAGTTCTGGAAGAGGTGCCAGAGCTTCTGCTGCTTGTGCTCGGGCTGCGCGGCCGCCGCCTCCTCCTGCAGCTCGGGCGACTGCTCGTCCTGCTCCGCCTCGGCCAGGCACTGCCGCTCCCACTTGGAGAACCAGTGCTCGGGCCCGTGCTCCTGGATCTCCGCCTCGCCCTCCTCCCTGCGCTCCTCCATGGCGACCCGCGGCCTCCCGCGGCCTGCGCGCCGCCGCCGCCGCGTCCTCCTCCGCCGGGGCCCCCGCGGGAGCCGCGTCCTCGCCCGCACGCCCGGCGACGGGGCCCCGGCCGCCGGCCCGGGGCCTGGGGCGCCTCGCCCCCCGCCGCGCACGGCCCGCCGCCGGCGCCCCCCTCCCGGCGCGGCCCTCGGGCCTCCGCCCACCCCGGGAAGCCGCCCCCGCTGCCCGAGTCCGGCGGCCGCCCGCTCGGTCGCTCGCACGCCGGCCGCCCGGTCGCCGCGGACCGATGGGGGGGCGCCTGGCCTCGCCGCTCCGCGCCCCTCTCTACCGCCCGCCCATGGCGCCGCGGCCTGCTTCGGGCCGCCGCCGCCGCCGCTGCCCGGCCTGCGCCGCCGAGCCCACCGCGAAGACTGAGGAACGTCGGCGACGCCGCCGCCGTCGACGCCTCTGCGGCGGCCGGGCCCCGCCCTCCCCCGCCCACATGCTGCTGCAAGCTCCGCCCCTAGGCCCCCCGGCTCCCGGGAGGGGCGGTTGGGGCGCGTCCGCTGCCGAGACGCCCCATTGGTCCGATGCCGCCGGTTCCGCGTGCCGGCCCCTGAGCGCCCCGCCGCGATTGGCTCGCCGGCCTGTCGGCCTGACGTCATCAAAGAGGGAGGAGGACAGAGGCGTAAATGTCAGGCAGGCGACGCGCGGGGTGGGGGTAAGGGGGTGACAGCGCGCGGCGCGTGCGCGCTGCCTGCAATCCACCCCCTCCCCCAGTGCCGGCTGGGGTCACGTGACGCGGCGGACCGACCGCGCCCGGCGGGGGCTTTTCCGGCCCGCGGCGGGCGCACAGCTGACAGCGCGCCCACTGCGGGCTAGCGCCCGGGCCGAGCTGGCGCGGCGCGTCCCCGGCTCTGCGCCCCGAGTCCTGGGTCTTAGCTGGGCAACCTGAGCCTCTGGTTTCAAGGAAAACCTTTCCAGAGCCGCGGGGTGCGCGGCGCCCCGGCCGATCGTGGAGCGGTCCGGGGACACCCACCGTCCCGGCCGATCGTGGAGCGCCCCGGCCGATCGTGGAGCGCTCCGGGGACACCCAGCGCCCTAGCCGCTCGTGGAGCGCCCCGGGTTCACCCAGCGCCCCGGCCGATCGTGGAGCGCCCCGGGTTCACCCACCGCCCCAGCCGATCGTGGAGCGCCCCGGCGACACCCACTGCCCCAGCCGATCGAGGATCAGCCCGGGGACACCCACCGTCCCGGCGGCACCCACGGGCGCCTCTCGGGATCGAGGCCCACGCGCCGCCAAGCCTGCCGGGGACCGGGAGGCGCCCGGGCTGCAGAGCCGGGCTGCGGCTGGCGGTCCCGCACCTGTCCCTACCGCACGCTCGCGGGCCACGTGCGGACCCGCGGGGCGCGGCGCGGAGGGGGCGGCCAGGGACTCCGGAGGCTGCAGGAATCTGTCCCGCCCGGTCGTCCCCGGGATGGCCCGGAAGGGTTGGGGGAAGAGGAGGATCTGGGCCGGTTCTGGACTTGCCGCCTGTCCTCTCCCCAGGTCCCCAGGGTTCTCTGCAACCACCCTGGCGCGGCTGGTTTCTCCATGACACCCAACCCTCTGTTAGTTTACGCCTGGAAGCTCGTATTTCTCCGGACTTGCTGGTGGGAGCTGAGTTCCAATCCCAGCACTTGCGAGACTGAGGCTTAGAGATCGCGAGTTCGAAATTGACCTGGAGTGAATTCTGAGTCCAACTGGGCTGGGAAATGCCTCAACAAATAAAATTGGGGGTAACCTGAAAGTGACCTTGAACTTCTGATGGTTCTTCCCGGTCCCCCCTTTCGCCCCCCCTCCCAATTCCCAGTGGTGAGATTGCAGATATGCCCCACTGTGTTTATTTAATCCCGGGCTGGGGATCGAACTCAGGGTTTGCACACATGCTAGACTCCTCCTACTTTACCAGTTGAGCTGTATATCCAACGATAGGGAGGGTTTTTTTTTTCAAACCCAATCAACATTTACCACAATACCAGGTTCCCGCATAGGCCTAGAGCCAGCCTGTACAAAAGCGTTTGCGGACACACACACACAGACACGCGCACGCACGTGTGCATAGTTGAATAAATAATAATAATAAAACTTTTAAAAAGCGTGTGTGGGTGTGGAAACGCATGCTGTCAATCCCCCTCTGCGGAGGCAGAGGCAGGAGGATGGTCACAAGTTCCCAGTTTAAAGAAAAAAAGGCTGCGTTCGCATAAAGTCAGACGTGGGCAGGGCACAGAGGAGGCGACCGTGCGTGGGAATCAGAGGACATTGCTCGGAGGAGGAAGAGTCTCCCTAGGGGGCGAGAGGGAGAGAAACTTCCATTGGATGGGAGAAGATAAGATGAAAAGTGAAATTCAATCATCCTCTGTCCTTCTCAGTCCTCCCGAATCATCTTCTCACGAAATAGTCTGGAGTCATCGAAAGCTGGGGGGTGTACGTGTTATACCTGGATGTCCCCTTTCAAAGGGAAAAAAGGGTTCCAATATCGCTCCAGGCTAGGGAGACCCTGATACAAAAATTAATTCAGGGTAAGAATCAAGGTTTTTCGGGTCGCTTTCTGTTGCTTTTACTTGTTTGGGACTGGATGTCACTCAGTAACCAAAGCTCACCTGCATCCATCCTGTAGCCCAGGTTAGCCTTAAAGGCTAACTTCCCACCTCAGTCTTCAAATGCACCACCCCCACCTGGCGGAGGTCAGCATGTGATGCCTTGGGAGATGTAATAATTAATCCTGGGTGTCACCCTGACCACACCCGGCATTAACTAAGATCAGCTGTCCGACCACCTGAAGAGATCAACACATTTGCAGTGCAAAGAGCAGCCCTAGATCTGACTGGAACCGCCCAGTAGTGGACCAGATAAAAGGAACCAGAGAACAAAAGAGCTAGAAGAGTCTCCGAAGCTGTGCTAGAGAACTTCCCCCCACCCCCTGCTCCCTGGCTTCTTCGACCCTTCAGCTCTCCAGCCCTCCAAATCTTCAATGTGACTAAAGACTCCAAGAATCCTCCAGCCTTCAGCGGTCACCCACTGGCCTACTGGACTGAGCAGCTGCTGGCAGCCATCGTTGGACTATCTCGGCCATATCTAGTAAGCCAACTCAATAAGTTCCCTTTTTATATATTCATTCTGTTGATTCTGTGGCTCTAGAGAACCCTGCTGAATACAAGAGTTTACAAATCTTTTTTTTTCCCTTAACATAATTTGAGCCTCATTGATGTTCGGATGCAAAAGAAATGTTCTTTTAAAAGTATCGAAGCCAGCCATGATGACACAGGCCTGTGAAACTGCACTTGGGAGGCAGAGAAGGGAGAACCTGGTGTTTACTATCTTCCTCTTGTAACAGATCAGAGACCATCCTGGGCCACATGAGATCCCCCCCACACACACACACCTAGAAACCAGAAATAATTAATGAAAAACATTGCAAATGTTTTCACTGTATGGTTTCATTGTAGAATATCAACAAATCTCCTGTTGATACAAATTTAAAACTTTTACCAGCCTTCTGTTATTATAAACAGCACAGTAACAAACATCCTTGTATGTATCTACTACCATGAATATTCTGGTGTGTATATTATACATATGTTTATATACTTTTCAGAAAGTGTTCAGGGGTAAAATAATTTGAATTAACTTTTTTTTATTTTTAATACTTATTTGTTTGAGAATCAGGGAAAAGGAATGCAGGTATGCACTCACGGAACACTAAGTTTTCTTTCTACAAGGTGGGCTTCTTGGACTCATTTAGGTTGCCAGGTTTGTCAGTGGGCATTTTGGCCACTGAACTATCTTGCTGGACCCTTGCAATGTCTTTTTAACAGCGCTGGAGCGATGGATCAGGGGTTAAGACTTTGCCTCACAAGCAGAAGGTCCTAAGTTCTGGATCCCAGGTCCCACATAAAAATGCCAGGCAGAAACAGTGGTGGTGGCTGCACTTCCGGCCCTGGTGAACAGAGCCTGGAAATCCCAAAGCAGAGCAAGGAGGTAGAAGCAATCCAGGATGATTTTCAAAGTCACCCTTGGCCCTCCACAAGGACACACAGTACCCTCTGATACACACACACATACACATACACACAAAATAAAGTATTAATGGGCTGGAGAGGTGGCTCAGGGATTAAGCCTCTGCCTTGCAGGCGGAAGGTCCCGAGTTCTGATCCTAGGCCCACGTATAGACGCCAGGCGGAAGCGGGGCGGCCTGCGCTTCTGGTCCTGGTAGAGTGGAGCCTATGAATCCCGGGGCAGAGTAAACAGGAGGAGGTGGAGGCGTCCATGGGGGTTCCTGAATTCGTCCATGGTTCTACACACGCACACACACGCATACACACACGATTGAATAAATAATAAATTAAAAAATTCTTTAAAAAAATAAAGTATTGGGCTGGAGAGGTGGCTCAGGGGTTAAGCCTCCGCCTTGCAGGCGGAAGGTCCTGAGTTCGGATCCCAGATCCCACGTATAGACGCCAGGCAGAAGCCTGCGCTTCTGGTCCTGGTAGGGCGGAGCCTGTGAATCCCAGGGCAGGAGGAGGTGGAGGCGTCCATGGTGGTTCGCGAATTCGTCTGTGGTTCTACACATACACAGACACACACACAGACATACACACATGCGCACACAGACACACGCGCGCACATACACACGCATATGCACACAGTTGAATAAATAATAATAATAATTAAAAAATTTAAAAAAATAAAGTATTAATAAAAAAAAACGAGGAAATCATCAATCGTGTTATTTTTTGTTTGTTTGCTTGTTTTAGTTAGGCTATAGTTTTGGTTTCCTAAGACAAAGCCCCCACATATCCCAGAGGAAAATGTGATAGTTAAGCCTGGGTGTCAACTAAGATGGGCTGAGACCACACCTGGAAGGATCAACTGAGACCACCTGAAAGGGTTATGCCCACCCTAGATCCTATCAGAACCTCCAAAGATCTCATAGGATCCCCCCCTTTTATAAAAAGGAGCCCCAAAGAAAAGAGATGCTTTTGTAGCTGTGCTAGGAATCACTCTCCCTTCTGGCTGCTGGGTTTCTACGCTTCTTCAACCCTCTAGCCTTCCAACCTTCCAAGTCTTCAACTAAACTAAAGACTCTGGGAATTCTCCAGCCTTCAGCCATCACCCACTTGACTACCGGACTGAGCAGCTACTGGCAGCCATTGTTGGACTACCTTGGCCATATCTGTAAGCCAGCATTCCATATATATATATATCATTGTGTCAACTCTGCCTCTCGAGAGAACCTGAATAGTACAGAAGGTCTTGAACTTATACTAGCCGACCTGTGGTACCCTCTCCCAGTTTGCAATGTTCCATGATCCATTAGCCACTCAGCTCCATGACCTGATTATCAGCGCCCCCCCCCCTTCGAGGCCCGGGTTTTCTGTATGGCAAAGTGTGAGAATCACACTTCTGTACCTACCCTGTGCACCCTACAAGGGAACAAACACTATCTGCCCCTTTCACTGCATCGAAGTCACAACCAGAATCTGACGTGCCGTGTCAGACAACATCACACACTTCCCTGTCTTTGAGTCATGTTTGGAGTATTAGAGGGAAAGGGCATTTTTTTGCTTGGACTGTTTTTCTTCCTCGAGAAAGAAGTTGCTCTGTAGCCCTGAGCTTATAGGCCAGGCAGACACATAGCAATCCTGCTTCTGCCTCTCAAGTGCTGGGGTCACCTGCACACCCCCACAGGGGGAGGCTCAAGTTGGAATGCCTACGGGACAGAAGCCTGAGTAGCTGTGCTTCACCTAATTCAGACTCTGTGAGAGGTTTGACCCTGACATTTCTTGTAAAGACATCTATTTTCAGCCATGCAGCCGAGACAGAAAGAGATTGTACTGCATAGATGCCAGGTCCTAATACGCATTGGAAAGTATCACCTTTCTAGGCTACAGGATGGCTCAGCGAGTTAAGGGGCTTGCGGCCAAACCTGATTACCTAAGTTCGATCCTTGGAACCCGAATGGTAGAAGGAAAGAACTGAACCCAGCGGGCTGCCTCTGACCTTCAAGAACATATGTGTTCTCTCTGCCCACATGCGTAAGACAAGTAAATTATTAAAAAAGAAAGCAAGCATCACCTATCCGCCAGGACCCTCCCACGCACCCACGCAGATCTTCATTCCCTCCTCTCTGAGTCTCTAGCCGCTGAGTGCTCATGATGTCAGAGTCCTCCAGCCTTGCACGGCAGCTCCTACTCCTCTTTTCTGAGGGTGGCTTGTTATCAATGGCACTAGGAACGCAGGAAGGTGAAATTCATGCAGAATTTGTTGCTTCGGGCTGAGCCGCCCTCATTCCTGCACTCTGGGAGCAGAAGTCAGAACCTCAACATTCCAAGGTCATTCTTGGCTTCCTACCAGATTCAAGATCAGCGTGTCCTACACAAGATCTTGTCTTGGAGGGAAACAAAAAAAGTGCCCGGCCTGTAGATTACTTGATGGAGTTCTTGCCGAGCATGGACAAAGCCCTAAGAAAAATACTAATAGTAGGGGTTGGAGAGGTGGCTCAGGGGTTAAGCCTCTGCCTTGCAGGCAGAAGGTCCTGAGTTCAGATCCTAGACCCCACGTATAGACGCCGGGCGGAAGCGGGGGCGGCCTGCGCTTCTGGTCCTGGTAGGGCGGAGCCTGTGAATCCCAGGGTAGAACAAACAAGGAGGAGGTGGAGGCGTCCATGGTGGTTCCTACATTTGTCCGTGGTTCTACACACACACACACACACACATATACACACATACATACACATGTGCACTACTGAATAAAAAATAATAAAAAAATTGAAAGAAAGAAAAATACTAATAGTAATAATAAAGAAAATAAAATCGTATGACCAGAAGCAGTCACCAAATAAAAGACATTGAAGTTTCTGTCCAATGCCCCTTAGCTGTCACTCAAAAATCTAACCTCTGGGGCTGTAGAGATGACTCAGGAATCAAAGTATTTGCCTTGCAAGCAAAAGAACCAAAATTCTGATCCCAGATCCCCCAGGGAAAACGACGGGTGGAAATGGCGCAACCAGCCCTGAAGGGTGCAACTTGAGAAACCCCAAAGCAAGAGGATAGGGGATGATTCCTGCTGTCACATTTGGGACTCCAAAGAGACACACAGTGCCCTCTTCTACACACACACACACACACACACACACACACACACACACACACAAATAAACAGGCCTAACGTCATGGACCAGTTTCATTGATGTGGTCGTGTAATACCACAAGAAGGGTAAAGCAGGAGAATTAGTAATTTGAGGCAAGTCTGAGGTACACAGTCAAAAAGAAAAAGAAGAGGAAGGAAGGGAGGGAAGGAGAGAGAAAAGGGAGAAAGAAAAAAGAAAGAGAAAGAAGAGAGAAAGAGAAAGAAAAAGAAAAAGAAAGAAGAAGGAAAGAAAAGAGAAGAAAGAAAAGAAAGAAAGAAAAAAGAGAAAGGAAAGAGAAAAAGAAAGAAAGAAAAAAGAAGAAAAAAGAAAATCTGTCTTTCTGAATCTGGGGCTTCAAGAATGCTAGCACTGTCCTCTCTAGTCTGAACTGCCACCCAACCCAGGATTTTTCCCAGGACGCCTCAGAACTCAGCATGCATGGTCCGCTCACACCCAATGTCCATCCTCCCAACACCTACTTTCTTCAAGTGGGCTGTGTGCTCAACCAGAAGACTACATTTCCCAGACTCCCTTGCAGCTAAGGGAGGATGATGAAATAATAGAAGGAAGTCACTGGGTGGGGCTTCCAGGAAAGCTATTTAAAAGGAACTGACTGAGCAAGCTGGCTTGCTCTGATTACTTCCTCCTTCCTGCTTCCTGGAACACAAACAAGATACCCTTGGCTGCACAGCCATCTTTGATCAGGCGGTAACCTTAAGAAAGAAAACATGTGCTAATGGTGCTGGAGTAGAAAGGAGGAGGTCCCTGAGCGCAATCTGTGGATGTCCGAGGGACACCCACCTTCAGACTTTTTAAGTGGAAGGGAAAAAAAAAAACCCTTTGTGTTATATAAGGAACTATGATCAGGTCTGTAAACAATTCAATACTCTTAAATTCTTTTTTCTTTTTGAGACAGGGCCTCCTTTAGCCCAGGCTAGCTTCCTCTCTATGTACGGAAGAATGAACACTTCATCCTTTTGCCTCTGCATGCATACCAGTCATAGCTGATTTTGTGTTTGTGGTTATTTTTCATTTGCTGGGGCTCACAACCAGGTCCTCAGCTGCCAACAAAGGCTCCTATTTGATGCGGGGAAAATCGGAACTATCCCTTCGTGGTCGCCAAATGTTGCAGGGACAGGAACGCCCCAATGTTGTAGGGTTCTTGTATTCCAGAGTCGAAGATTGAAACCAGAACACGTGTAGAGGATTAAAGTACAGTTTATTAGAGGAAAAAAAGGTTGGAACTCATGGACTCCAGACGTGGAGTGCCATGAGGAGCTAGGACGCTGGAGAACTCATGGACCCTAGGCACGGAATCCATGAGAAGCAAGGAGCAAAAAATGGACACATGGGCACCCAAGATGGTTGCCAGGACCAGACATATTTATACACCTAGACAAGCCCAGGAAACTGGCTTTTTCTCATTGGTTAACTCCCATTGGGGCCTAACCCAGTTGCTCTTGGGCCCATGTGGGCTAGAGGTCAAATTGTTTGCTGGATATGGAGGGCTCATCTCCATAAACCCTTCATAGGGCAGTTGGCCATCTGGAGTCAGTTCCTCAGCAGGGGTGGTCCTTCAGGGAGGTTCCAGCAGTGGGGATGACTTTCAGGAATTCCAGCGACCTTCAAAGACCTCAAGAGACCCATCCCAGCATAGCTGCTCTAACCCTGCCTTACCATCAAGGAGCGCCGATCTCGTATTATTACTGGTCATACTAACTAAAACCCATGGTATTGCATTCTTGTGTTCCAGAGACTAAAGTGGGAGAACAGCAGCCTAAGAGGACCCTAATATTAGGGTGTCCTGGATGAGTACACCAAAATGTTGGGGATGAGGGGCTTTATGTCTAGGTTCTTACGTTTGGGAGTGGAAGATTGAAACCAGAATAGGTGCAGAGGATTAAGACGGATTTTAGTAAAGGAGAAAAAGGATAGAACTCAGACATGGAATCTGTGAGAGGCAAGGGAGCCCAGAAGAACTCACAAACTCCAGACATGGGGTGTACAAGGGTCAAGGAAACCCGAAAACGATTCACAGACGTGCAGTCTATGAGGGGCAAGGAAGCCAAAGATGGCTGGCAGGGTTATTTATAGACAGGCCCAGGAAACATGGCTCTTCCTTATTGGTCAGCTCCAGTTTCTGCACAGCTGATTGGAGCTTTTGGTCCCCTGCATCTCAGTGGTCTATTCGTATTTGGGCTAAGCCTAATTGATCTTAAGACTAACCTCTTTTTTTTCCCCCAATCATACAAGCTCAATAGGTACCCCGGTCCTCTCCCTCCCTCCACCTTCCCCAGTTCCCCTTGCACCCTCCCCCCCCTTTCCCCTTCCTTTCGCCTCCCTCCCCTTCTCCCAGTGCCTCCCCTTCCCCCCCTCCCATCCCCTGGAGCATCCCCCTGTGTGAATGCCAAACTTCCTCTACTCTAGTGGCATAGTCCAGAGCCCTTTCTTGGGCTCCCCTTCAGGATGAGAACACTATTATGACGGTTAATCCCTTGCCTCTAAGGATCCTACTGCCTGTGATCCATGCTAGACTTTGGGGGGGTCGTTGACATGTCAGCCATTGTATAGGTCGTGCAAAGTCTGATTATGGCTACTGCGGTCCTAACTTGTGTGGAGAATCTTGCATATCCTTATGACCAACCTCTTAATGGAGCTGTTTCTTTTGGGGAATTTATCTCTGCAATGCAGAGCTCATGTTCATATCCTTTCATATTAAAACACCAATCCCTCCAAATTAATAGGATGTATTCCTTCAGAGAAAATCCCAATGGGGGATGATCTGCATGGGGCCGTGAGATGGCTGAGCAGGTAAGGTGCCTGCTGGCAGACCTGGCATTCAATCCCCTCAGCTTGCCATCTGTGCACCATGGCATACATGTGCCTGCGCTCTCTCTTGCTCATCTCTTACATAAATTATAGATATAGACAGATACATACAAAGCTAGGTATCATGGGATTGTCCCACACAGGTGGCATTTCTTAACTTGGTGAGAGCTGGGGTCGGTGCTTGTTTTTTCCTTACCAGCTGGGTTCTTCCAGCTTTTCTCCTCCCCTCCCCCTTCTTCTCCCTCTCCTCCTCCCTCTCGTCCTCCTCTTCCTCTGCTATGAGTCCCTTTCTTGTTCCTTGCTCCTCATGGATTCCATGCCTAGGGTCCATGAGTTCTCCAGCGCCCTAGTCCCTCATGGCATTCTAGTGCCGTGGGTTCTTTTCCAGCTGACTGCCTCTCATGATTTCTGTGGTGCCCTAGCCCTAGTGCCATAAGTCCGTTTTTACCTCCACGAGTTCTCCAGGGTGTCCTAGTCCCTCATGGCACTCCATGTCTGGAGTCCATGAGTTCCAACCTTTCTCTCCTCTAATAAACTCTACCTTAATCCTCTACACATGTTCTGGTTTCAATCTTCAACTCTGAACACAAGAACCCTACAACATTAGGATGGTCGTTTCCTGTCCCTGTAACATTTGGCGACCCAGATGGGACAGCCGAAAGACTGTTTTCCGGCATCAGAACCGCAGCTACAGGTTGCTGCTGGTTCTAGTCCAGCACTCAGATAACACTGCTGCCAGAGGGCTGAATCACTGACAATGCAAGGCATTTCCTGAAAAACTGACTTGCCCATAGTCTCCCTGACTCTCTGCCACTTCCTGGGTGCTACATCTCCAGGGCATGGATGTGAGGTACAGTTTCACACATTTAGTCAGGTGTGAATACCTGTGTATACCTGTATTCCTAGTAATCTTAGCACTAAGGAGGCTCAAAGTCATCCGTGGTTACAAAGTGTGTATGTTACAACCACATTGAGATACACGAGAGCCTGTCTTGAAAACAAAGCCAACAACTCTACACACAGGGGCTGTGTTCTTTACTGTTCTCCTTGTGCAACACTGTTGGAGTTTCCCGCAGACTCTGAATTCTACAAGTGGCACAGTTGGGTAAGCAATCAAAGTCATGGGTCCCCGGGGACAACTTGGCATCTATAGCGTATCGGCTCAACAAGGAGCCGGAGTGGACAGTAACCACACTGTCAGGCCATGACTTGTGACCTACAAGAGCAGCCCTTGGGTTCACGGGCAGGGTCAAAGTTAGGGGGTCTTGGCTCAAGTCTATAATCCCAGTCCTGGGGAGTTGAAGTGGGAGGTTGACCTTGAATTCAAGACAAAATTAGACTACAGAGGGAGACCTTGTCTCAAACAAACAGAAGCTAGAAGCGAGGATTAGCTCAGCTGCTGGAGTGCTGGCCTATCCCCCATAGAGCCCTGGGTGTGATCCCAGCACCACAGAAATTGGGCTGGTGGTGCTTGTGATCCTTCAGCTATATGCCCAACTTCTGAGACTAGCCTAATGTAAATCTATCCTTTCTCTAAAAAACGTTTATTTTTTTAATAAGGTGATATTCTGTGTGTATGTGTGTGCGCGTGCGTGTGTGTGTGTGTGTGTGTGTGTGTGTGTGTGTGTGTTGTTTTGTTTTCTTTTGTCTTGTCTGGGGAACATGCTTCATGTAGCCCAGGCTGGCTTTGCCTCCACCTTTCCAATGCTAGAATCACAGGTATGTGTCGTGACACCCCGCCACCCTAAATTGATTTCTGCTGGAGAGATGAAAGGCAGAAGCCTTACAAGCAGAAGGACCTGAGTTCAGGTCCCAGATCTTATGTAAAAATGCCAGGCACTTATGGTAGGTAGCAGCCTGCACTTCTGGTCCTGAATGATGTAGTCTAGGAGACCCCAGAGCAAGGCAGTAAGGAGGGAGAACAATCCAGAATGATTCCCTTGGTTGTCCAGAGGCATAAATAGTGCCCTCTTCTACACACACACACACACACACACACACACACACACGCCAAAAAAACCCCAAATGTTTCCTTTCCTTTCTTTATTTTGCCCTCTGAGATTGGAAGGCTGTATAGAGTGACCCCAGACTTGGGGTCCTGCTCCCCCTCTGCTTCCCTGTGTTGGGATGACAACATGCACCATCACGTCCAGCTCCCACATGACTTCTTCATTCAGTTTAAGATCAGAGTATCCTGTGGGCAGACAGGCAGCAACCGGACAGAGAGCTGTGACATACTGTCACAGCCCCCATTTGACATCAAATGCTTCTTCAAAATTGGGGTCCACAAGGAAGGTACAAAACTGAGCCTTGGGGCTGGAGAGGTGGCTCAGGGATTAAGCCTCTGCCTTGCAGGCGG
>JALPQD010000329.1:1533477-1575977 GCA_023101885.1 Typhlomys cinereus | reverse complement strand
ACTCTGCTTTCTGGTGGCCATTGTTGTCCACTTCCCTGATCTGCTGCTGCCAAGTAGAATTTGAACCTAGGGCTTTGCACATGCTAGCCAAGTATGTTTTACCCCTGAGCTACACTGCTTTGATTTTTTTTTTCTTTTTCCATTTTCATATGTATTGATTGTGGGGAGGTCATCTGTGTGTGTGTGTGTGTGTGTGTGTGTGTGTGTGTGTGTGTGTATGTGTGTGTGTGTGCATGTGTGTGTAGGGAATCATCCTCCATCACTCTTCCACCTTATTCTTTTGAGACAGTGTCCCTCCCATACATCTAGTCTGACTAGCCAGTTTGCTCTGGGGATTCCCAGTCTGTGCCTTCCAAGGAATTACAGGTGGAACTCCACACCCGCCTGGCACGAGGGATCCTGACTCCTTTCCCTTATGTGGTAAATGCTTTAACTGCTGAATCATCTCCCTGAATCTTTTGGGGGGAAGCAGGGTGAGTCCCACTAAAGTGTCTGGGATGGCCTTGAACTCACTCTGTAGCCCAGTGTGGTAGTTACTCTCCCTGCTTCGGTGAGGCAACACCCACACACGAGTTAAGGGCAGATTGATCTGGCTCACGGTTCCAGAAGGGAGATAGTCCATCGTGGCAGGCGGCAGGAGCTGGAGTTGGTTCGGGCCACTGGAGTCATCACAGAGGCAGAGAGGACAAGCAGCCCACCGCAAGGGCAAACTGCTAACAGAAGCAGGAACCCACCCACCTCAAGACCTGCCCCCTGTGACGGCCAGGAACCCACCCACCTCAAGACCTGCGCCCTGTGACAGCCAGGAACCCACCCACCTCAAGACCTGCCCCCTGTGACGGCCAGGAACCCACCCACCTCAAGACCTGCCCCCTGTGATGGCCTTCCTGCAGTAAGGTTCCATTTTCTAAAGGTGCCACCACCTTCCCAAACATCAACATGGACTAAAGATGCGGACACATGAGCTTGTGGGGACAGCTCACATTCAAACCATGACCCCTGGGCAGACCCTGCACTTGTGATCGCCTGTCTCTTCTGGGCGCAGGCGAGGGTCCAGGCCTGGTCCTCCACGTGATGACACACAAGAGGGACCTGGGGATCCAGCAAAGTTCTGGCTTCCGTCTCATGCTGCCCATCCAGCACAAGGCTTCTTCATCCTGGACAGTCCCGTGGGGATTTTTTCAAGGTCCCAGAGGAAGCGACAGGATTTTTAGTCAGACTCCATTGTTCAGGAGGAGCCACCTGGCCCTGCCTAATTCAATGCGTTGAGGATGGTTCAGGGAGAAGTGGACATTGGAGAGAATGATGATCAATTTCATATGATGAGAGGGGGCTTCAGCGTAGATCTCAATACGGTGACCCTTTGCACTGCTCATAAGAATATAGGATCCAGCAGCTCGTTCTTATTTATGATGCTTGGTGACGCTTCATCATCCTGGCAGGACAGTTCCTACCAACCTCAGGAGCCGAAGGAACCTACTTCATCCGACCGCCATCCGTATCCCGAGGGGCGGATGGTCCCACTGGCCAGCATACCCGATGTCTAAATACTGAACCAGCGCTCTCCTGGTCCTGCCCACCACGGGCCAGATCCTCACATATCAGTTGAACAATCTCTGACGGGCTTGTTCAAACGATTGCCTTAATTAAATAATTTTCCTCCTAGGTGTGCCGAAGGTTCATATCGCTGTCCACAAACCCCTCAATCTTGCATCAGCACCACCTGGACAATGCTGCCAAGTTCTACAGCGAGGTCAAAATGAAGCTTGGTCCATGCGAACCACAGTCACGCCAACCGCTGATCTTGGAAAAACCCTTTTTTAGACTGCCAAAATGTCGGAAGGGCAAGAAACCGTTTTGACTTAGGCCTTCTTGCACCAAACTAATCTGTTTTTTTTTTGCAGAATGAATCTCTATAGGAGAGAATTCATCTCTCTCACACCTTCCCGATGCAAAGCCATAGGTTTTTCTCCCATAACCAATAACCACAGCTGCTCTGTTTTCTACCATTTCCTCATCCAAAACTTCAAGTCTGTCACCTGGCTCTTCTCTACTAAAGAAACTAGTCCATCATCTTCAAATTCAGCTTTGCCAAAGTCCTTGGTCCCTTCATCACAATCTGGGGCCGAACAAATCACAACTCTCTCAGCATCACTAGCTTCCAAATGGCCCACTAGTGCTTGCTTCGAAGCACATATACTAAAATTAGAACCAAGTAGCTCACTAAAATCTGCTCAATGGTTTCTGTAATCCACAGTCTCAAAATCTTCAAACATTACCAAATGTCTCAAAAAAAAAAAAAAAAAAAAACCTCAAAATCTAAAAAAAGCCACATAGCCAGATTTGTCAGCAATACCCCACTTTTCTGGTATAAAATTATGTCGTAGTTATACTGCATGTTGTTGATAAATTCACCACCAAACAGCTTAAGGGAACAAGGAGTTTTATTTTGGCTTTGATTCTTGGTTACTATCATGGTTTGAAATGTGTCCCCCCACAGTCTCCTGTGTTTGGGAAGGTCATGGTACCTTTGAGAAGTGGAGCCTTGCTGGAGGAAGGCAGTCACAGGGGGTAGGCCTTGAGGTGTATGAGTCTCACCCTACCTCCAGAAGAAGTTGTTTTTTGCAGCTAGCAGTCTTGCAGCTCTCAGCCTCCAGGATGTTTGCAGGGACTTAGCCTGCCTCCAGCTTCAGCCAGACAGCCAGACAGCCATGCAGCATTTGCCACGAAAGAATGTGTGTCCCCTCTAGAACTGTAAACTGAATAAATCTTCCTTTCTCCCTTAAGTTGCTTGAATTTGGGTGTTTCCTCACAGCAACAGATAAGAATAACTATTACAGTTAAGTTCCCTGTCCAGCTTGGTAGGAGAGCTCACACCAACACCAGGGGCTGAGGGACCCGGCCACACCATGTCCACTGCTGAGAAGGGACAATCCTCACTTGCTAGACTAGCCTGTCTGGCCAAGTATGCAGAAGAATGCCAGCTTCTTTAACCAGTTCCCTCCATTTTATTCACCTGCCCAGTGACTAGTCCCCCACCATAGGCTGGGCCTTCTTTATCAATTACACAATCCCCTATCGTCTCTTTTCAGGTTTAGCTCAAGTGCTAATTCTTTACAAACATGCCCAGAGCTCAAACCTTCAACCATCAATTTGACAACTTATAGAAAGCCAACTAGTGGAAAGTGGTATTTTAGATGCCACCTGCTAGAAAAGGAAATTCCATTTCTTGATTAAAAAAAAAAAAAGACAGAGTGGAGTTGAAAGCATGAACTTTCCATGGAAAACATTTCAGACACCCACCCATCTAACCCACTGGAATTTTCTGGAACCCCTTAAGAAACAAGGCCATAGACTGAACTCTTGGGGTTTTCTGGTTTTCTGTCTACTACTAGAATAGCTCATGTGTTTAAATTCTCTCTCTTTCTCTTTCTCTCTCTCTCTCTCTCTCTCTCTCTCTCTCTGGCCCACGACAGACATCAAGAACGTTGATGCTCTGGCTTTCAGGTTGGCCATCCAAGATGCACTGGAAACAAGGAACGTTCTTCTTCGGACCAATCAGAAGTCTCATCTGGTTTTGCATACAGATTCTCAGCCCTCTGACTGTATAGTCAGGCAGGTCTGAAGTGGTGGATTCTCACCACTGAGGTAGTGGATTCTCCCACTGTTTCCCCCCAACTTTTCTCTATATTTCTATGTGTGTTCTTTTTTCTACCTCTCAGGTTTCTTAGCCCCAGGGCAGCTTCATGGGTCTCCGTGCTTGCATATGGTACACTTAGAAAACTTTTAAGAAGGGATAATGGCCAGGAGAGAACCACTTTTGAAAAAAAAAACTTGTGCTATAACAATATCTATCTATCTATCATCCATCTCTCAGCTATCAGTCTATCATGTATTATCTATATATCCATCTCTCTACATATCTATTATCTATGTATCTATCTTGTGTACCGCTATCATCTATATAACCATCCATTATCTGTCTATCTTCTATCTCTATATATATATATATCTTCTGTCTATATATTCTGTCTTCTATATATATCTTCTGTCTATCTTCTATCTATATAATTGTCTATCTACCTGTCTAGCAGCCATAAAAAAGGAAGAAATACTCATAGACCCTACAATATAGGAAAACCCCAAAACCATCGCAGTAAAGGAAAGAAGCCAGACATGAAGTCCACAAATTGTATGCTTCTGTTTATAAGCAGTGCCCAGAATAGGCAAATCCATAGACAGGAAGCGGGTTAGTGGTTGCTGGGGCCTGAGGTTGAGGCCGTGGAGAGAATGGCTGTCAAGAGGCACTCAGGACAATTGTTAGTGGCTCTGGTTTGGACTAAGCTCCTGACAGAACCCGCACAGACCAAGCCAGAAGGAGGATTTGTACTGAGGGGCAGCATCAGTAACTGTGAGAGAGGGAGAGAAAGAGAGAGAGAGAGAGAAAGATTAGTCAGATGGTTATTGTTTGCCTTTTTTCTGCATAGGTGTAGGTGTGTTATTTTACGTGTGTGTGTAGATGCATGTGAGTATAGAAGAGGGCTGTGTGTACCTGTGGAGACCCAAGGGTGACTTCAGGGATCATCCAGGATTACTCTACCTCCTTATGACTTTGCTCTGGGGTTTCCCAGGCTCCACTTTCCAAGCTTGGAAGTACAAGCTGCTAATATTTCCATCCAAGATTTTTTTCTTATTTTATTTTTATTTATTTTATATGTGCACGCGCACATGCGTGTGTGTGTGTGTGTGTGTGTGTGTGTGTGTGTGTGTGTGTGTGTGTATCAGAGGGCACTGTGTCCCTGTGGAGGGCCAAGGGTGACTTCATGAATCATCCTGGATTGCTTCTACCTCCCTCTTGCTTTGCTCTGGGATTTCCTAGACTCTGTCCACCAAGGCTAGAAGTGCAGACCGCTGCCATTTCCACCTGGACTTTTTACGTAGGGCCTAGGATCTGAACTCAGGACCTTCTGCTTGTGAGACAGAATCTTTACCCAGCCCTGTATCCAAGTTTTTTTACATAGGATCTAGAATCCGAACTCAGGTCCTTTTGCTTGTGAATAAAGGCTTTTTTTTTAACCTCTTGATCCATCTCTGCCGCCTGTGTTTCGACTTTTTAAAACAGGGCTCCTTTAGCCTAGAATAGCCTCAAACTCACTGTACAATTGAGGGTGACTTTGAAGTTCCAATCCAGTCACCCCCACTTTTTGACTGCTAGGACCACATGCAGAAGATCGTCTTTCATTTTTGTTTGTTTGGTTTTGAGATATGCTCTCCTAGGCAGCTGATCTTCAGATTCTCCTGCCTTGGTTTCCCTCCTCAACCTCCTGAGTGCTGACGTCATACCTAGCTAAGAAAGCACTTTGAAATGACCAGTCCACTTTTTGTTACCCATTTCTGGTCTGCATTTTCTTTTATATATAAAATTTTATATATTATACTTTTATAATTAATTTATTATACTTTTATAATTATATATATATAGAGAGAGAGAGAACACAAGCAGAGTTGGATGCAGTCCATCTGTGCGCGTGGAAGTCAGAGAACAACGTTCCTTCCACCTCGGGGCCTTCCAGGGACGAGAAGGTCACCAGGAGTTGCAGCATGCCCTTCACGCACTGAGCCGCCTCTGGTAAGTATTTGAGTTTTTTGTTTTTTTTTTTGAAGAGGGGAAAAGGAGGTTCATGATTCTCCGTTACAGCACATGGTCCAGCTTGGCAGGAGAGCTCATGCCAACACCAGGAGCCAAGGGGACCGACCACAGCACATCCCCAGGGGTTGCTGAGAGAGGAGCAAACTCTCTCACTTGCTAAAATAGCTGCCTGCCAGCAGACTAAAGCATGAGGGACGCGTGCCAACGTCCGCAAACTCCATCGTCTCCACCTGCCCAGGCCGGGTCTCCCCACATCAATGAGACAGTCTCCCCAAGGCTTGCTCATGCCATACCTTAAGTGCAAGTTCTTCACAAATGTATCCAGAGCTCAGCTTTCAATTGTCAAATTGACACCTGCATCCCACTAGCACACTCTACCTTTTGTCCCCTTGACAAATGAGCATTGCCTTTAAACTGTAACCATTCGACCTTGGTATTTGAGATCTTTGTAAAAAATGTTTATTTGTTTATTAACTTGAGAGAGAGAAGAGACATACCCGCATGTCATGGTGCATGGGTGGAAGTCAGAGAACAGCGGTCCTCTCACCGTGTGGGGCTTCCAGGGATAAACCTCAGGTCGTCTGGCTTGCAAACACACAGCCTTACCCAGTTGCCCTCTCACCAGCGCAGTGTCTGCGATCTAAAGGAGGGGCTATTGGGGGGAGGAGGAGGGAGGGAGGGAACTGGTGTACCTATTAAGTTTGTATGAGCTGACATAATAATAAAAAATGTAAAAAAAAAAAAAGATGGAAAAGGAACCATCGTGTCCAGACTCTTTTTATGAAGCCAGTATTATGCTAAACATCAATAAAGCAAACAAACCAATTTAAAAAAATAAAATAAAAAAATAAAGGAGGGGCTATTGCTCTGCACTGCGAGTATTCAAACTCTAAGGAAGGACAGTTGTGAAGCTTTGCCCTTCCCATCCTCGACCTACCTTAGCAACATAGAAAGCCATAGACGTTAGAAGCCCCCTTTGTCCTGTGGGCTCTGCAGGTCTCTCTGTGTTGCCCACCTCACTGCCCACAATGGCTCTCCTTGTTCTCTCTGACTTTGAGCTCTTTCTTCTGCTCCAACACTGTCCCACCTTTAAGATCAATCTGAGTCACAAGGTCCTCAGCTCTAACAAAACTCCTATTTCTTAAATCTCTCCCTTGCCTTACTTGCTCTGTATCAAGAGAACTCCATGTCGACCTTATGGTGCTATTTTACTTTATCCCATTTATTTACTTACTGTGAGTGCACATGAATACTCCTGCCACAGCGTACGTGTGGAGGTCAGTCCAGGTAGACTCAGTCTTCTCCTTCCACCACACGAGCTCTGGAAATTGAACAAGGTAATGGGGCTGGCAGCAAACACCTTTACCCACTAAGCCATCACACACACACACACACACACACACACACACACACACACACACACGCCTCATATACAGACATATTTAAAAGTCAAATAGTACTGATTCTATTGTGATTCGGGTATATGGGAACAGTGCACAGGCTCTACACCTGGATATGAGGATTCATTTCTGCAATTCCAGCACTTGGGACATTGGGGGCAGGGGCAGGAGTGTGAGGTCATTCTTGGCAATATAGTGAGTTCGATGACATCCTGGGATACATGAAACCCTGACTCAAAAAAATTAAAAATTAATCAATGAAAAAGGGGTATTCTTTTCTTGAAGTCTCTCCCACTCTCAGGAGTGATTTTTACTTTTTCTTAATAATCTATGTATGTTCTGCTAAGAAGGAAAGAAATGAGGAAGGGAAGGAGCGAGGGAGGGAAGGAGGGAGGGAGGGAGGGAGGAAGGAAGATATTGCAGTATGTCTGTGTGTTGCTGATACACACAGACCAAATTTAAAGGAACAAGGAGTTTTCTTGTTTATGATTGTGGTTATACATCATAGTCCAGCTTGGTGGGAGCTGTCATTCATACCAACACCAGGAGATGAGGGGACTGGTCACACCGTGTTCACAGAAATGGCAGGGGGAAGAACACACTTGTTCTGTTGCAGGAATGCTAGTCTGCCAACATGTCAAAGTGTGCAAAGTACTGAACCAACCTCCATCTTCCAGATCTTCCCAGGGCTGTGTCTTCCCTTTTCAACTAGACAATCTCCCACAGGCCTACTTAGGGATGGCTTCAACTAGACATTCCTCACAGATGCCCAGAGCGCATCTTCAGTTATCAAATCCACATGTACATCTGTGATAGTTAAGCCTGGGTGTCAACTTGACACACCCAATATTAACTAAGCTGGGCTGAGACCACACCTGGAAGGGTCAACTGAGACCACTTGAAAGAATTATACCTGCCCTAGATCCTATCAGAACCTCCAGTGATTTCATGGGATCCTCCCAGTACTGGACCATATAAAAAGGAGCCACCAAAGAGAAGAGATGCTTCTTGCAACTGTGCTAGGAATCGCTCTTCCTTCCAGCCACCCAGTTTCTTCAACCCTCTAGCCTTCGACTAGACTAAAGACTCTAGGAAATTCTCCAGCCTTCAGCCATCACCCACTTGACTACTGAACTGAGCAGCTACTAGCGGCCATCGTTGGACTACCTTGGCCATATCTGTAAGCCAACTCAATAAATTTCATATATATATATATATATATCTCATTCTGTGAATTCCATGACTCTAGAGAACCCTGACTAATACAACATCTAACCAATGCAAAGGAGAAAGAAAAAAGAAACACAAATTTTCCAATCCAATTCCAGGGACTGGATCCTGCCACCATCTCCTGCCTGCCAACTGTGGGATTCCCTCATGCCTCAGTTTCCCCATCTGTCAAATGGGGATGATCCTAATAGTACTAAGGATAGCCCCTGACTCATCGCCGTCTCCTGCAGTCAGGGTTGGGCCTCCAGATGGGGAAGATGTCGTCGTTGCTGCCTGAGAAGAAGGCGCCTACTGAGATCATTGGGATGCGGCAGTGTGCAGCGTGCTTCCCCCGGGACTCGGAGGCAGAGGTAGAAGGATCGTTATTGCTCGAGGCCAGCTCAAGTCCAGGCCAGCCAGAACTTCCTAAGTGCGACCCTCTGTCAAAAAGAAACCAAAAGACTAAATATTCGTGTTCCAATAACACTTGGAGAATTTGTATCTCGGAGCGATAGGAGATAGGATGCGCTCAGGACAAAGCCCCTATTGTGACCGGCGACAGAGCCACGGTCAATACCGCCGTTGCTAAGGTGAAGTCAGTACAGGGCCACAGTTCCAGAATTCCCAAACAGCCTGACTGAGGTCACGCCTGCCTCTTTACGGGGCCTGCTAATTACCTCGGCTAATCAGAGCCAAGGCTCTACAGCGCGTTTCTATTCCCAGACGCTGAGTCACCCGTGACCCAGCATTCATCATCTCGCTCTATTTGCGTCTCGGATCCTCAGCATGAACCAGGCACCCTCGGCCAAGCCCTCGGGAGACTCTCCGAGGCCCCATTAATTAATATTTGGAAGACAGTCTACGGCGTGCATGTCTGGCCTTCAGAAACGTGACATCAGTGTCACGTTTGGGATGCGGGATTCGTTCATTTAATTATTCTGTCACACCCCAGGGACGGTGAACGTTTATTAAGCTTCTATCCTGAGCCAGGTCCTGAGGCAGAACTGGGGGTGCCCTAGAGCAGGCAGATGGGGACCACTTTCCAGGAACTTTGGGTCTGGAGATGGTCCCTGCTGTGATGGGCCAGGTGTGATAGTGACCAGCCAGAGGGGTCTGCTTTGGAAATAATGGGGGTGTAGCTCAGGGTAGAGTGCTTTGGGCACATTCCTGAAGCCCCAGGTTCAATCCTGCAGGGCCTAGTACCATGCACGCATGCCTGCACTACACGCAGCAGCCAGGGATAGTGGGGGGGCGGGAGAGTAGAGTCAGAAGGAACAGACAGGGGCTGGAGACATGGCTCAGGGGTTAAGACTCTGCCTCACAAGCAGCAAGTCCTGAGTTCAGATCCCAGGTCCCATGTAAAAAAGACAGGCGGGAATGGTGATGGCCTGCACTTCCTACGCTGGTGGGCGAGCCTGGGAAATCCCAGAGCAAACCAAAAGATAATAGAAGCAATCCAGGATGATCCTCAAAGTGCCCTTGATCCTCTGTAGGGATACACCGTGCCCTCTGATACATACGTGTGCACACACATACAAAAACACATGCTAAATATATACATTATAATACATATTATATATTTAATATATAATAATATATATATAAGAAGAAGCAGACAATACAAAACCTATGACAGGAAAGACGTGCCTTTTTTGACTTGAATGTTCTGTTGCTTGAGGTTCAGGGGTGTGTGCACGCGTGTGTATGCACGTGCGCGCCCAGGTGCATATGCTTATGTCCTATTTATTCTATTGAGACCAGATCTTGCTTAGCTCACCCTGGCCTCTAAGCTGCTATGCTGCCAAGGACCATCTTGAACTTCTGACCTTCTTGACTCCACCTCCCAAATTCTGGCATGGCAGGCACGTGCCACCACAGGGGGTGGGTTTCTGGGTACTAAAGTTCCGGCAGAGCCTCCTTTAGCTCACGCTGGCCCTTCATTCAGTATGTAGCCCAGGATGACCTTGAGCTGATTCTCCTGCCTGCACCTGCCGATTCTGGGACTACGGTTGAATGCACGGCTCCCAGCTGCGTAAGTGCCCGTGCACCTTGCATGTGATAGCCCAGCAGTGACTTGTTTCGCTTTGGTGAGACGAGGTCTCACTCTGTAGCCCGCACTAACCCTGAACTCCCTCGTCCCCAGCTCCTGGGTGTTGGGGTTACAGGCCTGCACCGCCACACTTGGTCCGTTCCGGGAACTTTTGAGGGCTGGGTCGAGGTAGTTTGGGCCTTGCCCCGGTGGCCGGACTACATTTCCCATTAACCCTTGCTGCCGGGTTGATCACGTGACCAGGAATGCGGCGTAAGGAACAGCGCCGGCAGCACCAGCCACCACCTTCGGGGGAGTCCTCCTGCTTCCTAGCCAGATGGGGAAGGTTGGAGCCGTGAGCTGGAAGATTCCTGGACCCCCGAATCAGGGACTGAAGGAGAGCCACTAGCCATGCGCAGCGGCTGCTTGAATGTCTCCCAGCAGCAGCAACCGCGAGGCAGAAGGGCAGGGGAAAGTGTCAAAATACAGGAGGCGCCTAAGCCACTGAGTGGTGCCGTGGTGTGCGCCCCCATGATGGATTAGCATTGAGCTGTCGACAGTAAGGGACGCCGCACCGGCACCGGCACCGGGGTGCAGGCCTGCGATCCCAGTCACCCCAGAGGCTGAGGGGGCAGGGGAGAATCTCAAGTTCAAGGCCAGCCAGGACAACTGAGTGGGATCCGATATCAAGATTTTAAAAAAAGCTATATGGGGGGATATACTTTAGGGGTAGAGAGCTTGCTGAGTATGTGTGAGTCCTTAGGTTCAATCCCTAGTTCTGGGAAGAAAAACAAAACAAATAACCAAGGCCCAGCCCGGGCTACACAGACTCTCAAAAATAAAAAGGCTGGGGAGATGGCTCAGAGGTTAAGACTCTGCCTCACAAGCAGAAGGTCCTGAGCTCAGATCCCAGGTCCCATGTAAAAAATGCTCGGTGGAAATGACGGTGGCCTGCACTTCCTGCCTTGGTGGGTGGAGCCGGGGAATCCCAGATTAAAGCAAAAAAGGAGGTAGAAGCAATCTAGGATGATTCTCCAAGTTACCCTTGGTCCTCCACAGGATTATACAGTGCCCTCTGATACACACACACACACACACATACACACACACACATACATGCATGTGTGCCCAAATAATTTAAAAATTAACATCTTTACCACCATCCTGAGTCAGGAATGCTGGACTAGCTCTGAACCCCGGTACAAAGCTAGCCACCTGCCTTCCACCTTGCTTGTGACAGGGTCTCTGTCCATTGTTGCCCATGTCTGGCACCCAGCTTCTGAGGGATTTTCTGCCTGTTATAGTTCAAAATGTGAACTGTCCCCCACAGTCTCATGGGTTTGAATCCTTAGTTGTTTGGGAAGGTCATGGCACCTTTAAGAGGTGGAGCCTTGCAGGAGGAAGGCAGTCGCAGAGGGTGGGCCTTGAGGTTGACTAGCCCCACCCTGCTTCTGGCAGAGTCTGCTGTTAACAGTTGTCAGTCTTGCAGCTCTCAGCCTCCATGAGGGACGCGACGTAGGCCGCCTCCAGCTTTTGCCAGCCAGCCACGCCTTTTCCGCCATAAAAGACTGTATCTTCCCTCTAGAACCCCAACTGAATAAATCTCCCTGATTTCCCCCTTAGGTTGTTTGAGAATCAGTGGTATCTCACGGCAACAGAGAAAAGTAACTGGTACGCTTGCCTCTGCCTACCAGCTTGCTATGGGAGCCCTGGGATTGTAGACGCAGACACACAGACGCACAGACACACACTCACTAAAGCATCAGCTCACAGCATCCTGGGGATTTGAACTCAGAGTCTCACTCTCCTCGGCAAGCACTGTACCCACTGAGCCGCCTCCCCTTTCCTCTGCCCGCGTCACCAATTATCGCACCATTTATGCATCTTGCTCGTTTCTTGTTCGTCGCTCTTCCCTTAGAACACAGACTATCCAGGACAGGTGCTCCTCCACTTGCCCACGTCATATTCTGCCAAACGGATGAGGTGACTCGCCCGGGCTCAGCACTCCAGCGTACAGGAAGAACAACTCAGGACATGATTGGTCGGCGTCCATTTCATAATTAGCAAGCAACCCAGGCTGAATTTGAGCTCAGAGGCTCGGTCCAGGCTGCAGGGAGATTTTTCTCTTCATTGGCCTCCTGGGTCCTACAAGGATGAGTAGTCACAAGTCTGCAGAATGAAAGCCGTAATAGTGCTGATTTATTTTGGGGGCGGAGAAGAGACAGAGGCCTCCAGCTGAGCCATCCCCTCCTGGAAGGTTCTTCTGCTGCCTCGGTCACACTTGTGCTCTTGGCTTCCCTGGGCTCACGGCCAGGGACAGAGCCAGAGGTTGGACACAGCCTGGCTTCTCTCGCAGCTCCTGGCTGCCTATGGGCAGGGACCGTCTGACCCAAGGACAAATGCAGGTGCCCAGGATGGGCGCAGGAGATAAGTTCACTCGCTCACTCCACTCGTTCATTCTTTTGTTCACTCGTTTGGACAGGCTGTCATGTAGCCCAGGCTAGCCTGCAACTCTCTCAGGTAGGCAAGGATGATCTTGAGCTCCTCATCTTCCTGCCTCTAATTTCCCAAGAGTTTGGATCACAGGCATGCGCCGCCAGGCACCGCCCTGCCCAGCTTCATCCTGCCGTGGCACCCGCAGTCCTGCTTTGCTTTCCACAGCTCATTAGTCTTCTGGAAAACCTCGCCATCTCCTCCCCCGGGCTGCAGGGAAGGCAGCACACATTCAGCCCAAGCGTGCGCAACAAAGGCGCCCACCATCTTTACACATAGAATTTACTTAATTTGAGCGAGACTAAGGAGAGAAGGAGAGAGAGAGAGAGAAAGAGAAGATGAGAAGAGAGAGTAGGGAAGGAGAGAAGAGGAGGGGAGAGGGTAAGAAGGGGAGAGAGAGGGAGGGGAGGGAGAAGGAAAGGGGAAGGGGAGGGGAGTTGGGGAGAGGGGAAGGGGGGAAAGGAGAGAGGGAGGAGAGAAGGGAAGGGAGGGAAAGGGGGACGGAAGGGGGAGGGAGGGAGCAGGAGGGGAGGGAAGGGGGAGGGGAGGGGGGGAAGGGAGGGGGGGAGAAGGAGGGGAGGAGAGGGGAAGGGGGAGGGGAGGGGGAGAGAGGGAGGGGAGGAGAGGCGGGGAGGGAAAGGGGGAGGGAGGGGAGGGAGAGAGGAGGAAAGGGGGAGGGGAGGGCGAGAGCGAGGAGGAGAGAGGAGGAGAGGGGAGGACAAAGGAAGGGGGAGGGCAGGGGGAGAGGGGGAGGGGAGGAAAGGGGAGGGGGATGGAAGGAAGGGGGTAGGGGAGGGGGAGAGGGGAGGGGAAGGGAGAGGGGAGGGAAGGGGGAGGGGAGGGGGGAGAGGAGGGGGAGAGAGGAGGGGAGGGGAGGGGAGAGGGAGGGAGAGGAGGGGAGGAGAGGGGAGAGAGGAGGTGTGCACATGCCTGTCATGACCCACAAATAGAGGCGGTCGGAGAACAACTTTCAGAAATCAGTCCTCTCCTCCAGTCCTCTCTGGGGATTAAACTCAAATCATCAGGTTGAGCCATCTGCTTTCTGAAAGTTGTTCTCTGACCTCTAGACATGTACCATATAAGCATGTTCTCTCTCTTCCTCTCCTGCAGTTTGTCTACATGTCGCCAATAAATTCATGACCAAAGATCTCAGGAGAACAAGGAGGTTTTGTCCTTTCTTATGAGTCTCCATTACAACTCTTAGTCCAGTTTGGCCAGAGAGCCCAGGAAACTGGCCACGCCATATCTACAGGGATTGCTGAGAGAGGGGCAAACCTCACTTGCCAGACTGCCAGTCTGCCAAAGTATGCCGATGAATGCCAACTTACAGAACCAGCTCCCTCCATCTTATCCCACCCACCCACCCGCCCACTGTGTCTTCCCACATCAGCTAGATGCTCTCCTGCAGGTTTCCTCAGGACTTGCCTTAGCTGTAAATTCCTCACATGTGCCCAGAGCTCAGTCTTCAATGGTCAAGTTGATGCCTGTATCTAACTAGTAGGCTACCCCTTGTCAACTTACACAAAAACACATTATTTTCAAACTTCACTCATAGATGTTATATCCATCTTATGATTAAAATACAGTTACCTTTTAGTAGTTCTCAAAGTCCAACATTGAAAGTCATAGTCCAGTTTTTAAAATATCAGCCATTAATAGTTCGATTCTGTCATTTTAAAAGTCCAAAATCTTTAAAAAAAAAGTTTAAAATCTTTGAACTGTCAACTCCCATCAAGTCAAAAACAAGTTAAACACTTCAGCACAGAATAAATGTTAACATGGGAACATTAGGACAACAAGAAAATATCAAATCAAGACTAACGTGTAGCAAGGTAAGTGCCGCATCCTATACTTCAATGTCCATCTTCTCCTTCTTGTCATAGAGTCAGGAAAGCTCTTGTTTACTAGACAAACCCAGCATTCCAACTTTACAACTCACAGTTATGGGCTGGAGAGATGGCTCAGAGGTTAAGACGCTGCCTTGCGATCAGAAGGTCCTGAGTTCAGATCCCAGGTCCCATGTTTAAAAAACAATATGCCAGGCAAAAGCAGTGGCCTGCACTTCTGGCCCTAGTGGGCAGAGCCTGGGAAATCCCAGAGTGAAGCAAAAAAGAGGTAGAAGCAATCCAGGATGATTCCCAAAGTCACCCATAATCCTCCACAGGGACATAACATAAATAAAGTTTAAAAAATAAACAAAAAACTTCACAGTTGCACAAGCAGTTTTTTTCTCTCTCTCTCTCGTCTAGTGTTGCTCTTAGAAAAGCCATTTTTGAGGCAGCTAAAACTTTCAAAGGGCAAGAAACCGTTTCAGGTTAGTCTTCAACAAACAAGTCTGAGTTTTCACAGCAAGAAATCCCCCCAGGCAGCTTTGCGCAGTGGCAGTATCGTAGCCAATGAGGTTTATCCGAGGCGCGATTATTGCTAATTGAAAACTTTTCCCAATACCCCGCCGTGACGACTTGAAATATAGTCGGCACTGGCAATTTTTGACAGTCTCTACAGAGACTGTAAAAAAATAAATAAATAAATAAATAAATAAATAAATAAATAAATAAATAAAAGAAATCCCCACAGGTGATATTCATCTATTCCACCTTTTCAGTGCAAAGCACTAGGTTTTTCTTCAATTATTTTTATTTCTCCAGTAGCCGCAGCTGCTCTGTTTTGTCTGCCTTATCCCAAACTTCAAAGCTCCAAACACAGCTCTCCTATACTAAGTAAACTAGTTCATTATTCTTTAAAACTTTATCTATTTATTTGTTTTGCAAGCGTGTGTGTGTGCACATGTGTGTGTGCGTGTGTGGTGTGTGTGTGTGAGAGAGAGAGAGAATGGGGGGTCCTGTGTGCCCCCGTGGAGGACCAAAGGTGACTTTGGGAATCATCCTGGATTGCTTCTACCCCCTTTTTGCTTGGCTCTGGGCTTTCCCAGGCTCTGCCCACCAGGGAAAGTGCAGATGGAAAGAAGCCATTTCCCACTGGTGTTTTTACATGGGACCTGGGATCTTGACTCTGCTTTGGAAGCAGAGTCTTAACCCGTGAGCCATCTCTCCAGCCCTAGTACACTTTTCAATAACCTTTTTAAAGTACAAAGCTGTTTTGGGGCTTCCTTGCCCCTCGTGGGATTGCCGCATCTGGCATCCATGAATTCTTTTCCCTCACCCCTCATTGATTCCATGCCGGAGCCCATGAGTTCTCCAGGGCTCTCTTGCCTCTCACGGATTCATGTCGGTAAATTCTGTTCTTTCTCTCCTCTAATAAACTCTGCCTTAATCCTCAATTTTTTTTTAAAAAAGCTGTTTTCCTCTTTGGCTGTTTCAGGATTGCTTGCCACACAAGTGTGAGGAATCCATGTTGTGCTAACATGAGTCTGTAATGCCAGTGCTCGGGGAGACGGGTGGTAGAAAAAGCTTGCTCAGGACTTGCCTTAGCTATAATCCAAGAGCTTTGACCGCACGTGCATGCGCGCACCCATGCTTACCCAAACCAACGTGGGTTCCGTTCAGAACACAACATTTGGACATTGGTTCTCTCCTTTGCGTGAGGACTCTAGGCACGGAGTTGAGGTAGCCAGGTGGGCGACGCTCCCTAGCCCACCTACCAGGCTTTTTACTCTGGGTGATGGAGATGGAACTTGGGCCCCTGGGATTGCACAGCAAGTGCTTTGCTGGCCGTCTCCTCAGCCCTAGGACTGGGCATTTGATGAGAGCTCTTTGCACAGTCTTTTTTTTTTTTTTTAAATTATTATTTATTCAAGTGTGCGCATGTGCGTATGTATGTGTGCACGCGCGCGCGTTTGTGTGTGTGTGTGTGTGTGTGTGTGTGTGTCTGTATATGTGTAGAACCACAGACGAATTCAGGAACCACCATTGACCCCTCCACCTCCTTCTGCCCCGGGATTCACAGGCTCCGCCCTACCAGGACCAGAAGCGCAGGCCGCCCCCGCTTCCGCCTGGCGTCTATACGTGGGATCTGGGATCCGAACTCAGGACCTTCCACCTGCAAGGCAGAGGCTCAACCCCTGAGCCACCTCTCCAGCCCCTGCACAGTCTTAAGATGGTGGGAAGCATGTTCTAGAATCTTCTAGATGATGGAAGGTTGGACATCGAATCCCACCACAGAGTGGAGGGGCTGGAGAGAAACTAGAGGGAAATGGGGATCTGAGTGTGGTGATCCAGGCTGGTTGTAAGTCTGGCTCTGGGGATGGACAAATGGACTACCTTCTAGCAACTTCCATTTTCCTGCTGTATGAGAGTCTACTCCTCTCACCCCACATCCGTGGAATTAGAATATGATGTCTCAGGAGAGACAGAATGTTGCACAAAAGAGGAAGTGTTCGTTGACGTTATTATTTGGGGATTTTCGGGTGAAAAAAATTAAAAATTGTGAGATAGCTCAGGAAGTGGGGCACATGCTTACACATCCGGTGACCTGGTTTTGATCTCTGGAAGCCTATGTAGTGTGGGGGGGGAAAGCTGTCTCTGACTTCTATCTATGTACCATTGCAAGTAGAAGTCTCTTTCTCTCTCTGATTCAAGCAGAGTTTATTAGAGGAAAGAAAAAAACAGAACTCACAGATGTGAATCCGTGATTCCAGACACGGATTACTATAAGGAGCAAAGAAGCCTCTCTCTCTCTCTAATAAGTAAATGTTTTTAAAAGAAATAAAAAATATCACTCAGTGATTTACTTGTTTATTTAATTATTTATTTTTAGCAGTGCTGGGGAATCAAACCCAGAGCCTCGTAGATGCTGCGCAAGGGCTTTGCCACTGAGCTATACTCACTTTATTTATTTACGCATGAGACGTGGTCTTTTGAAATCCAGGCTGGCCTTGACCTTCCAGTGTGGCTAAGGATAACCTCTGGGGGCCACCCAGACCTTGGATTTCTGATCCTCTTTCTTCCTCCTCCCCCAGAGCTTGGATTATAGGCACCACCACACTTGGTTTATACGAAGCAGGGAACCAGGGCTTCCTGCAAGCTGAGCAAGCACATTGACCAACTGACCTACACCTCCCACCTCTTCCTTTGTGCGCGCGCGCGCGCGCACACACACACACACACACACACACACACACACACACACACACACACACGATGTCTTAGTGTGATTGTGTTATGGGGTCCAGCAGTCCACCCAATGAGCTTGACTGAAAAGGATGTTTATTGAATGTGGATCAAACAGAACTGAAGCTTCAGGACTCCACCCAAGTTCGGGACCTTAGATGGAGCCTTAGGACTCCAGGACTCCATCGGAGTTCAGGACCTCATGTAGGAGCCCTAAGTAAGAACAGGCAGCAGTTCTTACAGCAGTTTCTAAGTTGGTACGTGCCGTCCAGCTAGTGACTCAAGCTGGCAGTTTCAGATAGTAGTTGCAGCTGGAATTCAGATAGGGATACGGGGAGGGGTGGAAACCTTGAGTGGGAGTCCTGCTGACCCAAGACCATAACTAGAAAACCAAGTGGTCAGCAGATAGAGCAAGTTTTAACTATCTTTTAAGCGTAAGCAGTGACTAACCTCATGCATAAGCAGTTTACAAAAGCCAAGGGCACAATTAGTATAAGGTCAAAATTTCCCACAGCGTATTTTCTATAGCACCCTGCACACAGTTTCATCACAGCACACAAGAGCGGGGTCTTGGCCCGGGTCCAGATCGCGTCGACATGGCCAAGCGCACCATAGAAGGTCGGGATCGTGGGCAAGTACGGAACGCGCTACGGCGCCTCACTGCAGAAGATGGTGAAGAAGATCGAGATCAGCCAGCACGCCAAGTACACCTGCTCCTTCTGCTGCAACACCAAGATGAAGAGACAGGGCAGTGGGCATCTGGCCCTGTGGTTCCTGCATGAAGACCGCGGCAGGGCGGCACCTGGACCGACAACACCACTTCCGCTGTCACAGTCAAATCTGCCATTAGAAGACTGAAGGAACTGAAAGACCAGTAGAAGCAGCATCTGACATCCCTACCTACAATAAATGGGTTAATTTATGTAAAAAAAAAAGAGCGGGGTCTTCCTTCTTCTTAGACCACTACAATTGTATGCATCCCACAGCATACATTTGGAGGCCAAAGGATAAGCCCACGCGGTCTGTTCTCTACATCCACCGTTACATGGGCTGCAGGGATTGAACTCAAGTCACCGGGCTTGTGTGGCAAGTGCCTTCAGCCTCGGCAAGCCTTCGAGCTGCTAGACCAAAAGTGTAGCCCGGACGGGCCTAAAACTCACAATCATCCAGCCAGCTGTTGCTTTTGTTTGTTGTATTTTATTCCTTTTTGAGACAGAGAGAGCACATACATGTGGAGCTCAAAGGACAACTTTTAAAAATCAGACCTCTTGGGCAGGAGAGATGGCTCAGAGGTTAAGATGCTGCCTTACAAGCAGAAGGATCTGAGTTTGGATCCCCAGATCCCACGTAAAAACATTGAGCAGACAAGGAGGCAGCCTGTACTTCTGGTCCCGGAGGGTAGAAACTGAGAAACGCCAGAGCAAAGCCTAAAAGAGGGAATGCAATCCAGGATGATTCCTGAAGTCACCCTTGAACCGTCACATATACACACAGTGCCCCCTTCTACACATATAGACACTCACACATGTACACACAGGCACTTACACGCGCGCATGTGCGTTCGAGCACGCACACACACACACCAAAAAGAAAAATATCAGATCGCTCCTTTCGTGTGACTCTGAGGTATACGAGTCACATTACAGGCTGCTGAGACAGCTCAGTGCCACGGCGTCCGCTCACAAACCTGGAGACCTGAGTTCAGTCTGAAAAAACTCACATGAGGAGGGTAGAAGAGGAAGCAAAGACAAATATTCACTCTGTTAATATATGAAAACTTCAAAAAAATTTTAAAATGACAAAAAGGAAATACATACAGTGGAAGGAAAGATCCAACTTCTAAAAAATTGTCCTCTAACCTCGCCCAATGCTGCATGATAAACATGAACACATGTCTGTCTCCCTCCTTCTCCCTCTCTCAAATAAATACTATAAGTAAATAAAGTCATGTTGCCAGATTTGCAGATAGGTGTCTTTACCAACTGAGCCACGTTGCTGGCTCCCAGTTGCACTTTTCTTTCACACTTGCGGGCAGGGGGCGTGTGTGTGTGTGTGTGTGTGTGTGTGTGTGTGTGTGTGTGTGCACCTGCGGGAGGCCCAAGGTGACTTCGGGATCATCCTGGATTGCTCATTTCCTGGTTGCTGTGCTCTGGGGTTTTCCCAGGCTCCGCCTTCTAGAGTTAGAAGTACAGGCTGCTATCATTTCCGCCTAGCATTTTTTAAGTGGGATCCAGGATCTGAACATAGGTCCTTCTGCTTAGGAGGCAAAGGTTTAATCCCTGAGCCATCTCTCCAGCTTGGTTGTGATCTTTTTTTTTATTATTTATTCAATTGTACGTATATGCGTGTATGCGTGTGTTTGTGTGTGTGTGTGTGTGTGTGTGTGTGTGTGTGTGTGTGCATGTGTGTAGAACCACGGACGAATTCGGGAACCACCATGGCCCGCCTCCACCTCCTCCTTGTTTACTCTGCCCAGGGATTCACAGGCTCCGCCCTACCAGGACCAGAAACGCAGGCCGCCCCTGCTTCCACCTGGCGTCTATACGTGGGGTCTAGGATCTGAACTCAGGACCCTCCGCCTGCAAGGCAGAGGCTTAACCCCTGAGCCACCTCTCCAGCCCCGGTTGTGATCTTTTTGTAAAAAACACCTTTGACTACGAAAGGAAGCGGCTAAGGTCAGCTCTGAGCGTTCTTCTACTCTACGGGTACAAGATACATGTTTTAGAGAGGGGAGTGGGCATAGAGAGAACGAGGAGGAAGGAGAGAAAACGAGGTCCACGGATTACAGCTCCTTCAGCCAAGCTCCAGCCAGGCAGGGCTACGGTGCCAGCTCAAGGATATGCGCAAACTGCCCAGGCACGCGGGCAGCGGAGCTTCGGAACCTACGGACAGCCCGCGGATGTCAGCTGTACCTAGGCTCAAATGACTGCCACCTACGGGCAAACTGCATGTGCAACTTCTTATGGATACATTACTGGTTATACTACTCCAACTGCTCCCCGGGCATACAGTCAGCTTGTCCAAGGGGTACAGCTTGAGGGTGTAGGATACCACGACTGCCATCCAGGCAGCTCAGTCTGCATATGCACTCAGACTGCTTACCCAGCCTGTGGGCATCCACTACACCTTCAAGACCACAGGAGGGCAACAAACCTGCTGGGACTAGCCAACCCCAATCTAGCACGGGGCAGGGGATGGGGGGAGAGCTGCAATCGGCCCAGCCAAGCATCTGGACAGAGTAACTACAGTTATCCCCAAGTACTTGGGAGCTACCCCCATGCAGCTAGTCACCCCCACCCCTCCATCTTGTCCTCTACCAGCTATTCCTCTTCACAGCCGACTAGTTATGGTCAAAGCAGTGAGTCTCTGCAGCACACCTGTGGCCAGCCAAGCAGCTGCGGTCAGCAAAGCAGCTATGGCCGGCAGCCTCCCACTGGTTACCCCCGGGACTGGATCCTGCAACCAGGCTCCAAGTCAACGGAGCCAACAGAGCAGCAGCTACGGTGGGCAACAGAGTTCATTCCAACAGAACCACCCCAGTAGCATGGATGTTTGTGAGCAGGAGCCTGGGGGATTTTCCCGACCAGGAGCGAAGCAGAGCACGAGTGTCCCTGATAACCCAGGCAGAGAAAGAGGGGGATTTGATCGTGGAGGCATGAGCAGAGGGGGGCAGGCAGGAGGCCGGGGGGACGGGCGCTGGAGAGCGAGGTGGAGCCATGGATGAAGGACCCGATCTTGAACCAGACCTCCCCAGGGACCCCAATGGAGACTCTGCACACAGTGGGATTTATGTGCAAGGATTAAATGACAATGTGACTCTGGTCATGACCAGGAGAGGGCAACAGGAAAGCCCAAAGGAGATGCCGTGAACAGCCACCACCGTCAGTGCTGCTGTGGACTGGCTTGACGGGAAAGACTTTCAAGGAAGCAAACTGAGAGTTTCCCTGGCTCGTAGACGCCCCCAATGACAGTGTGTGCCGTGGCAGGCCATCCCATGAGCCGCCGGGTGTGGAGGTCCGGGTGGCGCAGGAGGTCCTGAAGGACCCCTGGCTCCAGTGGGAGACCATGGAGGAGACAGAGGGGGCACCCACACATTCAGACACCTCAGGGTTCCCGAGGGACTCCATCTGGAAGAGGAAATGTCCAGCAACCGAGCTGGAGATGGGAAGTGTTCCAATCAGGGTTGTGGAAACCAGAATTTTGATGGAGAACAGAATCCAACCAGTGTAAGGCCCTGAGCCCCAGGGCTTCCTCCCATCATCCTTCCCACCTCCGGGTGACGTCATGAAAGAGGTGGCCCTGCTGCCACGCAGGCAGGATGAGGGGGCCTCACGGACCATGGAGGTCCTGGTGGAGTGTGGCCGTGGTGGACACAGAGGTGGCTGCCAAGGTGGCCGTGGCATGGACTGAGGGTGTTTTGATGGAGGAAGATGAGGTAGGCCAGGGCTCCCTTTGATGGGACAAATGGGAGGAAGAAGAGGCAGATGTGGTTGGACCTGGAGAAATGGATAAAGGCTTTCACCATCAGGAACCTGAGACCAGAAAATGTCTTAAATTTATAACTCCATATTTATAATGTTGGCCACAACATTATGATTATTCCTTGTCTATACTTTTGTGGTTTTCACCATTTGTGAAGAAACATTAAGACAAGTGGGGGAAAAAACATACAGGTTTAGAAGGAAGTTGGATATTAAATCCTTATAGTTGTGGGCTGGAGAGATGCCTCAGGGATTAAGACACTGCCTCGCAAGCAGAAGGTCCTGAGTTCAGATCCCAGGTCCCACATAAAAATGCTAGGCAGAAACAGCAACGGCATGCTTGGTAGACAGAGCCTGGGAAAACCAGAGTAAAGCAAAAAGGATGTGGAAGCAATCCAGGATGATTCCCGAAGTCACCTTTGGTCCTCCACAGGGACACACAGTGCCCTCTGATACACACACACACACACACACACACACACACACACACACACACACAATAAATAATAGATAGATAGATATAGATAGATAGATAGATAGATAGATAAATAAATAGATAAGATTTTCAAAAAATAAATGAATAAATTCTTAGTTATACCTTAGTAGTTGTTTCTTTTCTTTGAGACGGGGCTTCTCTAATTTACTAAGGCTGTTTTGAACTTGTGATCCTCCGGCCTCCATCTCCCAAGGGGCTGGGATTTCAAACCCGTGGGACCCAGCCGGGCTCATTCAGATAATCTTTACGATGCCTGTTGCAGACAAGAGTTGAGAACACTGTGTCTCAACATGGTCACTCCTGAACAGGCAAACCCTGGCTGCAAGAAACAGACAAGGATGTAGCCGAGGAAGGGGCTAGGAAGATGCTCAGACCAATCTCCTGAAGCCATCTGAATCTCCTAGCACCAAGGCGATGCAGAAGGGCGCAGCCAAGGAACAATGCTGTGTCTCAGGGTTGGCAAACTACAACCAGCAAACCACCTGCCCCGTCCGAGAGCCAAGAATGAGCCTGGCATTCCTAAATGGTCAGAAAATCCACAGGCATGTGGATGCGATTTGAAATTCAAATTTCAGGCACCATAAATAAACTTACATGGGAACACAGCCACGCTCATTCATAGATGCCTATGGGCGGCTGATCCTGAGAAAGCTCATGGACTGTCCCCGAAGGACAGGACCCTGTGCAAATCTAACATTTCTTGTTTGAGGCGCGATCTCATTCTGTAGCCCAGGCTGGCCTGGCACTCAACATGTAGCCCAAGCTTTCTCTGAACTTGCCGTGTTCCTTCAGCTCTGCCTCCGTGTGCTGGGATGACAGACACACCCCAACGTAATTGGCACAAAATAAAATGTTATGTATAATATACTATCACTTTGGCAACAGGAAAAAAAAAATAGACCCGCTATTCAGCATCCTGCTGTAGAGGGAAGAGGAGTCTGGGAGGAGCGTGGAAACAGGACTGAATTAATTCACTTTGGGGAGTGGGTAGGATCACAGATGGTTCTTGGCTCCTTATTTTTGCATGCCATCGTTTGAATTTTCAGTTTATTTATTTATTTATTCTTTCACAATTCCATGCATGCATATATGCACTTCGATCATATTTCCCCCAGAATCTTCTCTTGTCCCCTCTTCCTCCCATTGAATCCTTCAATTATCCCAAGACTTCCCTCTCCTATTTTCATGTCCTTCCCTCATTCCTTCTCTCCCTCCCTCTCTCCTTCCCTTCTTCCCTTCCTTTCTTCCCTCCTCCCCTTTCTCCCTATTCAATCCTTCCTTCCCTCCTCTGTTTCTCTTTCTGTCATTTGTTCTTCTTAAAATATTTCATTCAGAGGCTAGAAAGATGGCTCAGGGGTTAAGCCTCTGCCTTGCAAGCAGAAGGACCTGAGGTTCACATCCCAGGTCCCTTGTGAAAACACCAGGTGGAAATGGTGGCAGCCTTCACTTCCGGTCCTGGAAGGCAGAGCCTGTGAAATTCCAGAGCGAAGCAAAAAGAAGGTAGGAGCAATCTAGGATGATTCCTGATGTCATCCTTGAGCCCCACAGGGACACATAGTGCCCCTGATACACACAGACATAGACACACACACACACACACACACACACACACACACTTTATTCATCTGTGAAAGAGGGAGGGGTAGGGGAAAGCACACATGCACGCCATGCCACACAGGTAGAGATCAGAAGACAACTTTTACAAGTCAGTTTTCAGGCTGGAGAGATGGCTCAGGGGTTAAGCCCCTGTCTGGAAAGCAGAAGAACCTGAGCTCGGGTTCATAAAACCTCCAGGTGGAAATGATGGTGTCCTGCACTTCCGACTCTGGAGCTGAAACCTGGTAATCCCAGAGTGAAGCAAACCGGAGGTAGAAGCAATCCAGGATGATTCCTGAAGCCCCCTTGGCCTCGCACAGGGACACACGGTGCCCCCCCCCCCCCCCCCCCCCACACACACACACACACACACACACACACACAAATAAATAAAATAAATATTTTTTAAAAAGCAAAGTTATTTCTCTCCTTCCACCATGGGCTTCCAGGGATCACACTCAGGTCGAGGTTTACAATTAGGCACCTTACCTGCTCACAGATCTATCTCATCAGCCTCTGCCTGTCTCTCTCTCTCTCTCCCATGAGCAGTAGGTGGCGTTGTTGACTTGAACAGGGGCTACTTACCAGTGGTTACACCACTGAAGAATGTGACTCCCCTTTCCTAGCAACCGTTAACTCCCCATAGTTCCTCCGGGAGGGGTGTGCAGTTTGCATTTCTGTTGCTGGTGCTTTTGTTGAGACGGGATCTCAGAGCCCAGGCTGGGCCGTCCCCAGACTTCTGATCCCCCTGCCGCCGTCTCCCACGTGCCGGGATGACGGGTATGCATCACACACTTGACTGTACTCTAGTTAAGCCTCCTAACTGCACTGCGATGGAGACGGTCTTGTCTGTCCTCATTTTCAAATGGGGACACCGAGCTTCGGACAAGTGAATCCACAATGATCCCCAGATCTGGCAAGGAAGGCCTGTTGTCATAAGTAGACACAGGCGTCAACTTGATGGTTGAGGGTTCGAGCCCAGGGCACATTTGTAGAGAATTAGTAGTTAAGTCCAGAGCTAACCTGCAAGAGATCGTCCAGTGGGTGGGACCAGCCCCTGGGCAGGTGAGTAAAATGAAGGGATCTGTTGGGGATCTGTTAGGGAAGGGGGTGTCCTTCTGTGTACTTGGCCAGACATGCTGGTCTGGCGCCCCATGGTGTGGACAGTTCCCTCCGCCCTGTGTTCTCTGCCAAGCCAAACAAAGAACTGTAACCAGACAATTGTTAAGTTAAGCCCTTGCTCTCTTAATTAAACCCTTTGGTAGTGTGTTTATCAGCAACGTGCAGAGTAACTACAACAGCTGTTACCCCAGGTACCTACCTGGAAGACTGGGGGACAAATGTTCAAGCAACTGCTTGGGCTGTAGAGAAAGGTCAGTGCCTGCCTGGGTAACTTAGTAAGACTCAAGATTAAAAAGCCGGGGGCTGGAGAGGTGGCTCAGGGGTTAAGCCTCTGCCTTGCAGGCGGAAGGTCCTGAGTTCGGATCCCAGATCCCACGTATAGACGCCAGGCGGAAGCGGGGGCGGCCTGCGCTTCTGGTCCTGGTAGGGCGGAGCCTGTGAATCCCTGGGCAGAAGGAGGTGGAGGCGTCCATGGTGGTTCGCGAATTCGTCCGTGGTTCTACACACACACACACACACACACACACACACAGACACACACACGCGCGTACATATATACGCACACACGCACAATTGAATAAATAATAATAATAATAATAATAATAATAAAAAGATTAAAAAACGAGGAGTCAGCGAGATAGCTCCGAGGGGAAGGGGTGTGCTCCCAAACCTAGCGGCTTTGGCCTGAAGAGATGGCTCGGGAGTTAAACTTCTGCCTCACAAGAAAGGCCCGAGTTTGAATCCTGGATTCCATTTAAAAATAAAACGCCAGTCTGGAAATGACTTCGACCTGTATGTCCGGTCCTGGAAGGTGGAGCCGGGGAATTGCCAGCTCAAAGCAGAGAGGAGGCAGGACGGTCCAGGGCGATTGCCTCGGACCTCCACAGGCCCACGCAGTGCCTCTGATACACACAGACATACTCACAGAAACGTACACACGCACATACACACAGAGAGGGAAACATACACACACACAGAGATGCACATGAAAATAACAATAATAAAATAAAATAAGTAAACCAAACTTAAAGACCTGCATTCAAGCCCTGAAAACCCACGAGGTGGAAGGAAAGAACTGGCTTCACACCCATGCACCCTGGTGGGCATGTCTGTGCCTTCCTCCTCACACCACCCTCCTGCAAATAAATAAAATGCAAAAAAGAGGCAAAAAAGGTATATTTTTGAAAAACGAGGTAGAAAAGAAGGCTGGGGGCGTGGCTCAGTGGTCAGCTTGCCTGCAGGTACACAGTCCTATTTTCAAGCCCCCAAAGGACGTCACACATGGTGTCACGCCTAGATCAGAAATTCAAGGTCATCCCTGGCTACACAGCAAGTTCAAGGCCAACATGGGCTACATAAGACTCTGTCTCAAAAAATTAGCCTTGGGGGGGCTGGAGAGGTGGCTCAGGGGTTAAGCCTCTGCCTTGCAGGCGGAAGGTCCTGAGTTCGGATCCTAGACCCCATGTATAAATGCCAGGTGGAAGTGGGGGTGGCCTGCGAATCCTGGGGCAGAGTAAACAAGGAGGAGGTGGAGGCATCCATGGTGGTTCCCGAATTCGTCCATGGTTCTACACACGCACATACATACGCACACATGCATACACACATGCACAATTGAATAAATAATAAATTAAAAAATATTTTAAAAAATAGCCTTGGGCTTCTGAGAGAGCTCTGCTGGTAAAGGCACCTGCTCACAAAGCTGAGGGCCTGGGTTCAAGTCCCAGAAGCCCATGTAGTAGAAAGAAGAGAACTGGCTTCTGAGAGCTGTTCTCTGACCTCCACCCATTGCACTGTGCAAGCATGTGCACACCTTCCCTCCCTCCCTCCCTCCCTCCCTCCCTCCCTCCCTCCTCCCTCCCTTCTGCCTTCTCTAGAATAAATATTTAAAAGAAAAAATAGACAAAGTTCCACTCTTACAGACATACATAGCTGCCTCCTGAGAAGCAGGCTGGTAAAATGGGTGGCTGGAGTGGCAGTTAGTTAGTCATAGGTGCGAATTTGACGATTGAAGGGTAAGCCTTTTTCTTTTAATTTTGTGTGTGTGTGTGTGTGTGTGTGTGTGTGTGTGTGTGTGTATCAGAGGTCCCTGTGGAGGCCCAAGGGTGACTTCGGGAATCATCCTGGATCTCTTCTACCTCCTTGCTTTGCTCTGGGATCTCCCAGGCTCTGCCCACCGGGGGCCAGAAGTGCAAGCAGTCGCTGTTCCCACCTGGTGTTTTTACATAGAACTTGGGATCTGACCTCAGGACCTTCTGCTTGTGAGGCAGAGTCTTAACCCCTGAGCCATTTCTCTAGCCCAAGGTTGAGCTTTTTGGGCACTTCTGTGAAGGATAGTTAGCCACCTCCTCCTCCTCCTCTTCCTCTTCTTCTTCTTCTTCTTCTTCTCCTCCTCCTCCTCCTCTTCCTCCTCTTCCTCTTCCTCTTCTTCTTCTTCATCTCCGTCTCCTCCTCCTCCTCTTCTTCTTCTCCTCCTTCTTCTTCCTCTAGTTTTGCATGTGTGTGTGTGTGCCCGCATATTTTTTTGTGCAGCAGAGATTTCCCTTCCTTTTGACATGATTTTACTTTGTAACACAGCTACAACACTCTGTGTTGGACAAACTAGCCTTTAAGTGCCGTGATTTTGCATCTATTTTTTGAGTACTGAGATTACAGGTGAGTTGTATCATGTCCAGATTTTTTTTGCTTATCTATTTTATTTTGGTACTGGGGATTGAACATAGTCTCATGCATGCTAGGAAAACATTCTATTATTCATCTACAGCTCCAGCTTTGTTGACTATTTAATTTTGTCGCAGTGACTCTTTAAGTTGTCTAGAATAATACTCAATTCACTTTGCATTTTAGGAGGCCTAGAATCTGGGATCTTCCTCTTTGTCTTCCAAAGAATTGGGATTACCAACCTGAAATATCAGGCCTGGTCATATCCAGCTTTATTGAACTTTGTAACCTCACCTCTGCTTCCATTGAAGATACAGTTTTAACAGTTTAATGTGCATTGAATTATCCACTGGCAAAGAGAGAAATTATTGGGTTGGGTGTTGAACTGTAATGTATAAATCACTTATTGAAAAATTGAACAACTTCAAATCATATAATCTAAAGTTATTGGAATGTAATTTAAATTATACTAGATTTAAGTGTTGTTGAAGATTTTTAATAGTAATGTAATGTACTGACATTGTAACCTCCAAATGCTCTCAAAGTAGAAAATTATGCTGTTCTTTTCTTCATTCAAAGCAAACTAGGGTTTCCGTCCAGTGATTCTCTGTTCTGCATGAGCTTTCCTTGTCGGCTTAAGATCTGCTAGGATATGCCCTTATCAAGCATTCAAATACTTAGGAATTCATTAATAAGGCAAGCCAAATCAGAAAGCCAACAATGCTCAGAAATTAGGAAATAAAGCAAAACAAGTCTGACATTTTGCGGGCGTAACCCTTGCCTTTGTGAGGCAGAAATTATTCATGTGGAAAATCAAATCAGGAAGTCCATGTAATTGGAATTCTTCCTTCCAATAGGATTTTGGTTGTCTTTTCTGTCCTGAGGCATTAACTTGGAAATGCTGAAAAGACAGCTGCTCTATTTGAATGTATGGAAGTACCACATGTTTTAAAATTCGGCTTCTCGGATTCATGTATGCCAATTTCTATGTCTGGGAGACTGTTTTTTTTTTTTTGTTACAGCATTTGGGGTGACTTTATGTATCTCATATTTAGACTCTATTTTCAGAAACATTGACTAAGGTAGACTAGCTTTTGAAATCTGGAGAAGTGACATGGTGGTACAATAGTAGAGCCCATGGCTACAAACACAGAAATGTTGGATAAGATTCAACCAAAACTTGTTCAGTAAATTGTCAAGTTTTATGAGAAAGAAGTGAAAGAACTTCTGTTTCAGAAACAGAGAAAGTGTAAGTACTTCTCGTGTAAGTAGTTGATTTAATTATATCATTTAATTTAATACTTACAATAACCACTGTGAATTTGTATAGCAGGTACAGACAGTCTAGGAAAACAGAGATACATAAAGATAACTTATACTTGAAATTAAGATATAAATTGACCCCATGACACTGACTAAAAACTCAGTGTTACTAATGATTTCTAAAATCTCTTAAAATCAGTGTCTTCTATTTAGAAAGAAAATGAGTGTGCATGATTTGATGGTCATATCATCAAGTTAGGTGTAACAGTCTTGGGGGCCCACAGAGACACTTGGGGGTGGGGATAAGCTGGCATGGAGTCAATGGTGCAGACCCCTGAAGTCTGGTGAGTGGTAAAGCAGGCTCTCAGGCTCGCTGACTCCTTTATTGTAAATGTCGGGTTGCTTTTATACCCCACCCAACCTCCCATAAGTCTTAGCATGAGCTTTTGCTGAGCTGTCCTGACCGGATTGGTCCTTTCAGCCAGGCAGTTTGACGTCAGTACCAAGCCTGGCAACAGGTATAGCTTGGGGAAGTTGCATTCGGCATGCAGCCCATACAAATCCTCCCTGAGTGGCATGCTCCCCATGGTGGAGGTATTGTAAGTAATGGTTCATCAGAGACCTTAATACAGGCCTGCCTGGTCCATTCCTCTTACAGTTAAGTATCAGCATCATAGCCTGAATTATGGACTGAGCCTCTGTATTTCAATGTCAATGAACTTCTGCTGAATTTAAATAATTCAGACTGTTCAGTGCTTGCACTTTTTAGTATCATAGCTGACCTTCTTTGCTTTTAGTGTCCTTATTTTTAATTCTTGACCTTTTTGTATTTTACTTATGTACAAATATCTGATAAGTTTTATTAATTTCTTATGCTGCCTTTCTTACCTCACTATATTTAATATTTACAATGAATATTTACCATCAAACTCTTTTTGTCAGAAATTTATTATGTGACCAAACTCACTTGGAGACACTCAAAGACAAATCTCTGCAATACCTACAGTAATTGTAAAGATTATAAACAGGAGGGAGGGGAAGGAGGGCCACCACCAGAAACAAGGGAGAGATTGGGACCATGTTCCAGAGAAAATAGGCCACCTCAAGGGACTGAGAAGTAAGTAATGAGACATCGGTAAGTAACAGACTCCTTCCTGATCATTTGCAACTGAGGGGTAAGATATTATGAGAAGGTGAGGCCATAAGGCTGCCAGGATAGAAAGGATAGAAAGTAACCATTTTGGAAATGGGAGACTGTCCCCCCTCACTGCAATCTCCTACTTTTATTCCATCTACCTTTGGATATACTCTTATAATACGACTCTATTATCTCTGGCCAGGTGGTGACATCCAATATCCATCAGGATGGAGCCACGGGCATTGCAGGACGAGCAAAACTGAAAAAAAAATCAACAAACCATAACTCAGAACATCAGAGACTATATATCAACCACCTGGAACTAGGCTAGCCTAATCTCTCCCCAATCTGAAGCTCAGGGAAATTTGCAGAAGGGGGGAGGTAAGATTGTAAGAGCACAAGGATTGGAGGCGTAAGGATATGCAAGATACTCCACACAAGTTAGGGCCGAAGCAATCATAATAAGACTTTGCATGACCTGCACAATGACCAACACATTACTGACCTCTCAAAGTCTAGCATGGACTAAAGGCACTAGGATCCTTAGAAGTTAGACAGGAACAGCCGCAATACTGTTCCTATACTTAAAGGGAACACAGGAAAGTGTTCTGGGAAATGCCCCTGGGTCCTTGCACCTCATCGGAGGGGAGGACCCAGAGGAGAGTTTGGCATGCACATTAACGGATGCTCTGGGGATGTGGGGGAAGCACTTTGGGAATGAGGAGGAGGTGGAGGGGAGGGGGAGTAGGAGGGTGGAGGGAAGGTGGAGGGAGGGAGGGGAACAGTGTACTTGTTAAGTTTGTATGAGCAGAAGTAATAATAAAAAAATAAACACACATTTCTAGTCTGTGTCTTTAATTAGAGAATTGAGACCATTGCATTTAGAATTATTACTGTATGTTGATTCCTTTTATTAGGATCTAGTGATGCATTTTCCCTGGAAGAAACATAATTGCAGAAAATAATAAGCAGCTATTTAAACAAAAGCATTTAAACTTTAAATATGTGAATGATTTCATATGATTTAAAGTTTTTTTATTCTGGATTCATCAAGGTAAATCGAATTTATTTTAAATGGTCCTTTATCATCATCTTGTGAATGCATGAACCCAACTACTTTATTTTGTCCATAAATAAACTGTGGGAAATAAAATATATAAAAGGATTGAGTTTGAATAGAAACATCCTGATATCTGGGCCATGATTCTTTAAAATACATTTTGAAATTTTTTGAAGATTCATGTATCCTCAAAAATTAGGCATGTCACAATCTGGCATTGGATTCATTTCCAATGTTTTAAGCGGATTTTCTATTTTACCTTTGGTTTTTATCTTTTTTATCCTTTTTTTTATTTTTCCTGTTCAACACGTGTAGACGGCACCCCTAGTCCCCCCTCCGCCCCTCCACCCCGCCCTGGCCCTCCTTGTTCACTCCCCCTTTGCCCCTTCCGTTCTCCCCTCCCTCCCTTTCTCCCCAGTGCCCCCTCCCCCATCGTCTGGCGATCCTTATCGTGTTATCAACCCTTTCCCTGGGTCGCTCTCTCTCTGGAGTGCCGGTCTCGTAGGCATTCTCATGTGCATGTTATCTTCCTAAGGACAATCTCTTGTGCCTAGTATCCTTGACCGTCAGCTCCTTGACCTGTTATCCTATGCTTCCTTGCGCCTAATGCTTAGTCCAGGCTAAATTAGGTTACGTTGGTCCATTGCGCCGATCATGCAGCGTCCTATTTACATTGCTTGGCCCTAACTTGTGTTTTAAGGTATTTTTAATAGATATCTTTGTTAAATAGCTTTAACATCACTACCCTAAATATCCTACGTACCTCTGTCTTTGATCCCTTTTATCCTAAACACCTCAGAAGGCTAAGAATTCAGTCCACGCACTTAACAACGTGGATTTTTGTTTTTTTTTTTCTTTGTGTCACGGATTCTGCAGACAACATAAGGGAATGATAACTGCGAAAGTAGTAGTTTTCACAAAACTCAACCTAATTTTTAACACTGAGGAAATATCCGATAACTTAAGCAACTGGTAACTAGTAGGTAGTGCTTATTGGATTTTTTCTTACATTACTGCATAATTTCATGTTACTTAGACTTTGTCATTATGCATTTCTATCACAATATGGAGAGAAACATTAAACTAATGAATGTCTTGCTTCGTTTGTCAAGATCTGAGCCACTAGCATGAAACATCTTTCACTGTAAATGCACTTTGAGAGATTCAATGATACTTCTCCTATACGAAAATATCCGAGTGGTTAATATTGAGCCATTTTACTAATACATTGAAATTAAAAATCATTTGACAGATGGAAAAGCTACTGGAAATTGGGAGACTACAGAGAAAGACTAAATGGGGAGCTGTGTGTCTTGTTTGTAAAACGCACAATTTATCCATTTTTGAAGAATATCAATGCTGTACTGAAAATACTTGCAGAATTGAACATATTGTTTAGAATGTAAATAATGAAATTGATTTCCTTTTTCCTAGACAACCCTTTCAAGATTCTGTCCTTGCTGGCATGAAGAGGGTCTAATGCATTATGAATGCCTTTGACAGAGGTGAAGGAGATGGGTGATCTGGCTAATCAATATTTTGAAAGTCAAACTATTGAGAGTAGGAGAAATTCAGAATAGAAGCAGTAAGAAATAAAAAAGAAAATGCTGAAGAGGCACAGGCTAGTCATTGCTTCTTTCATCTCCTTTATGAAACTAAAAGTTGCAAACTTCATCGAGAAGGTGAAACAACTAAAGCTGGCAAGATAGAAAGGTACATTGCTTCACAGAATTCATCGGGGAGGTTTTCTGTCAGGGATGGCATCCAAAATTTGAATATCTCACATTATTTATTAATATAGACTAAAATGGAACTGAAACGTGGAAAAAACATTTTACAAAAAAAAAAAACCAAAGGAGAGTAGCAAACGCTGAACTGTGTTTGAGGACTTTCCTCCTTGATGGGATATGCTTATAGCAGTACCAATAATACGGTAGAAGATGCTTGATAAGATAGAAAACATCCACGGACCCATGAAATGGCATTAGGTTCCTGTAAGTTGCAGCTATCGAAGATTCAACCATGGCACAGGTGGATACAGTGTAAAGTGGGCATGATACCAAGGAGACAACCACAGCTTTCTGATTGGGACTATACCACTTAGATCAGATGGGACCCATCCCGGTTTACTGTAAACTAGAATAAGAACCTAAAAAGGGCAGAAATATTCATAGGAAGACCGAATAATAGCACTGGTTATTAAGCTCATAGAGAAGGGGAACGCACATTGGAAACTTTGTGAGTCTAAAGCTGGATAGATTGAAGGAAATGCACACATCAGTGAGGTGGCCTGAAGAGATGTAACTTGTGTACCAGACATAGGCTTTGAACCCCCACAGGGGTAGACAACATAGAGTGAACCCTGAGGTCCATTGATGCATGCAGGTGGAGGGGTGGAAGGGAGTGGGAGGGAATAGTGAAGGGAAGGGAGGGGACACGAGGAAGGAGGGAAAGGGAAGGCTGGGATGGATATTCAGTATGTTTGTAAGTAGAAAAAAATAGGAAAATTATATGGAGAGAGCTAGGTGCACAGAGATTCCTCTGTTGATTTTTTTTTCTTTGTCGTAGTTGTGATCTGATCAGATCCCTTGGTCCTGCTGCTGTGATTCCTCTGCCATAATGGATAGCAACTTGAAATTATTACCCTTTAATTGCTTGAATCATGCATTTTTTGCATTAAGATCTAATTAAACTAAAACAGATAACAAAGCCCACTATACGTTAATAAAGGGAACAAATATTAAGGAAGAAAGTGCGAAGGAGTGAGATGGATTAATGAAAAGAAGAGTGTAATGGGAGGAAGGGCGGGAAGCAATGATAAGTTCCCAATATGCTTGTAAAACTAGGAAAATAAATAAATAAATAAATAAATAAATAAATAAATAAATAAATAAATAAATAAATAGATAAATAGAAAATAGATATCCACCAAATGTTGGCATACCCATTTAATAAAACAAACACTAAATTGTTAAAGAGAAAGGTAGTCCAGATAATAGTATTTGCTTTCAATATCTTAGTTCCATGAATAGTTTATTGAAATATCAATGAATATATGTCAGAGTGAAACTGTAGATCTAAGGACTTAAAAGACACATGCAACATATTCTGTGGCATGCGCATTTTCCTGAGCTGCCAGTGGAACTTTTAAAAGACCACACCATTAGGCTTAAAATAAAATTTACCAAAAGAGATTATGGAAATAATTTTATGTGCCATCAGATGATTTTCTTGTAAATATTAGAAATGAATTCCAAGATAAACTATAGAAAACATGCAAAATATGGTAATTGAACAATACGCTTTGAATGATTATGGATCACTAAAGAAATCTGGAAGAAAATAAAATTTTTGTTGAAAGTATTAAAACATGAAACACTGCTTACCACAATATTTTGGACCAAGATGTAAGAGAAAATTTATGGGTACCAGTTTCTATAGTAAAAAGTACAAGAAATCATAAACAGCCTTCCAGTGCATCCATAAGTGGTTAGCAAAGCCAGAACAAGCCGAAGTCAAAACAAGCAGTATGATAAAATTAATGAAGAGCATGAATATAAAAATGACAGTTAAACTTGTAGAAAGTGAGGAGAGAAATGTGATAACAGAAGATATACAGGTGAATATGACCATGGTATATTTTATTCTTGTATGACAATGGCATAATGAAGCCCAAACATTATACTAAAAAGGAAAATAAATAAATATAACAAATGAGGTTTATATAGAAAGAATTTTGCTGGATTACTAATGTGTTAATGCAGTGAATTGAGTCGATTGATTTGTAGTTGAGCTGTCCACACCGTTTTTCTTCAAATTTACACTGATTTCACTGTTAATTTACACTATTTTGAAAATAATGTTAAAACTCCACCTTCAATAATAGCAGAGTATCAGCAAGAATACAGAGAAAATTTCATGTATTTCAAATAAATCACTAGTCTCCATATCCAGGGGAAATTGCTTTGTATTTTCACATATTGGTATCCATAACTATTAAGTCTTTCTTCTGAATTTTTTTGACTTGAGAGATGCCACTTTTCCATGTAGCTTTGAACCAAGCTATTGGGGTGCAAGACTGCAGTGATCTGGATGAAGTATCAGCTATTGTGAAAATCTTCTGGATGTAATTGTCCCAGGTGTGCCTTATTGCAGGATCCTTACCAGTTCTCCTTTCCCTATTCAGTAATTGCTGAACTACCCTTTTGATCTTATAGATAATCCATGGGAAGGATTCAACAGGAAGATGGGATTTCTAAGGGTAGAACACTTCAGACTTCTGTTGAGAACCAACTGTTCACATGCAGTGGTTAAATGTTTAAAGTTTCGCTGTTTTCTCCTTAGTCACATTTCAATGGATTTCTCTTTCTCTTCCCATGAATACCCATAAAGTGTCAAAAACAAAAACTTGATTGGCTGAGTCATTTGTGAACTCAGAAAAATTGTGCTCATTATTTAAAGAACAAAAGAGCAAATTATATAAAGAAAGTATACCATATATTATGCATCACTTAGACGTGAGGCAGGTCTATATGTACTAACATTAAAATAATTTAAAACCATATAATCAGGCCAAAATTCTACAGAAATATGTATATTTATCCATATACAAAGCAAGTATATGGTAGGTCTATATAATGTTTATATGAATATTCCTGAATGGATATAAATACAATGTTTGTATCTGAAAGTGTCCTTGGACATAATTGTTACAGGAGGGAAAAGACGTATTTTATTGACTCAGGTTCAACATATAAATATATTATAATTTGATGAGAGATCTTCCTTTCTACTATTTTATCTTAAGATTACTTTCAAATCCTTTTATTTATTTATTTATTTATTTATTTATTTATTTATTTTGTTTTTTATTTTTTCCGCTCATACAAGTTGATAAGTAGCCCTTCCCCTCCTCCCTCTCCCCCTCCCCTGGACCACCCCTGCTCCCTCCCCCCTTTTCCCTTCCTTCCTCTCCCCCCCTTCCTCCCAGTGGCCACCCCCATTCCTGGAGCACCCTTTAGTGTGTCTGTCAAACTTCCCTCTGGGTCCTCCTCTCTGATGAGGTATAAGGACTCTGTAGGATTGCCTAGAACTCTTTTTTGTGCTCCCCTTCAGTATAGGAACACTATTGTGGCTGTTAATCCCTGCCTCTAAGGATCCTAGTGCCTGTGATCCATATTACTCAAATCCTTTTATACTGTTGTATATGCATCTCTTGTGTTGCTATTAGATAGGCATGAGCAATATTCCATAACCTGTAATATCTCTTCTCCTAGTGAAAGATTCAGTCCATTTGTAGTTTTAAAAAAACAAAACAGTTACTTGTACCAAGGCTCTATTTTTTTTCTTGAATAAACTTTGGGTATTCTTTCTTCATTTCTCACAAAATGTAGTCAACTTATCATTACATATCATTAGGTAAGATTTAAATGTATATCTGACAGTGAACTCTCAACATCTATGCTATTACCGTGCAGAAAGTAATCTGTATTCTCTTCCTTGAATTAATTTAATAGATTCCCATGTAATCTTCTTGTTTTTCCTTCTGTTCTCTGTTAGCCTATTCTCAGTACAATAACCATAGTAAGATTTCATGGTCTTGAGATTGATTATTTCCGTATTGCAGAGCTCTCTAATGTCCTCTCATCATACATAGAATGACGCTAAAATCTGTCAGTTCTGTGCCAGTTGTAGAAGTCATTTGCATACACCCTTCCATTTATTTAATAGTAGCTCCGCAAAGAACTGTTGGTCCTCGTTTCACTCAACTTACCAAAAAGAGTGTTCTTTGATGTGTGATTGTTTCCTCTTCAATATTATGACTAAACAATACTTTCATGTCCTCCCTAAGTTCGTTTTGTTTAATTTTTTTTAATTATATTTATTCAATGTGGTTGCGTGTGGTATGTGACGCGCGTGTGTGGTGTTGTGTGTGTGTGTGGTGTTGTGTAGAACCACGGACGAATTCGCGAACCACATGGACCGCCTCCACCTCCTTCTGTCGCCCGGGATTCACAGGCTCCGCCCTACCAGGACCAGAAGCCAGGCCGCCCCGCTTCGCCTGGCGTCTATACGTGGATTTGGATCCGAACTCAACCTTCCCCTGAAGGCGAGGCTTAACCCCTGAGCCACCTCTCCAGCCCCTGCTTTTTAATCTAGCATTTACTAAAAATTCCACTGATTCTCTAATTACAGTGAACTGGCCAAATGTAGTCTCTACTCTTCATTGAAGGACCAGGTAATTTCTACCACATGTGTTTGGTCACATGAAGTGCTTTTACTTCCTTTAAATGTCCTTAATGATTCCAAGTTTAATAATAAATTCACAGACTATGGCCTATGAGGCTCCTAATGATTACAGCATTGTTTTTTCTTCAGTTTCATCTTAAGAGATGACACATGTATCTATGATTAGACTGTCTCCAAATGCTGGTCCATATTCCTGGAAATCTTTGTTACTCCATTTGTTTTCTCCTACTCCTACTCATAATTCAAATATTGTAATCTCCCATTAAATTTTATCCAACCACTTTGAATCCTTCCATACACAAAATTTCTTACAGATTTTAATAACAAAATGATATATTTCAATATGAATACTTTGTATCACTTCTCCATGCAGACCAAAAATTTAGGGACAAGTATTATTTTTGCTTTAGTACCAACAAGACAGTGCAACATACTATAACAGAGGTTCTTCCTGGTATAAAGATAACTTTTAATATAATTTTAGGTGTTTAAAAACATAAAATGTTTACCAATAATGCAGTAATAATAATGCATAAACCTTTCTGCCTACTGTGGTTTTGCAATGTTAGTATTTAAAATTAATATATGGTAAATCATTAAGTTGAGTCAATGTTTCAGATGAAGTTGGAACAAATAAGTAATGTGATCAAGCTTTGTACATTAAGTGACCTTTAAAACTGATTCTTCATTTGGTTGTTTGTGATTTCTTTAATGAACTGGAGCAGTTTTCTTAATTAGCAAGAGCCCATCTGTTTCGAACAAATGGCATTTAGTATAACGAGGGCTGGAACAGTAAGACAGCTTAATTTTGGAGTACAAATTGCAATACTAAGTGACACAATTGCTAGTTTTTGTTTTCCAGCTATATGGTTAAATAGACTTTATAGAATAGAGGTCAATATGATTATTGTGTTTCTAAGAATTCTTTTTGTGATGATTACTGTCATTTCTTTAGAGGTAAAGCAGTAATATTAAAGAAGAGAAATGTTTTGGTATTAGCAGGCTTTTATAGTTTGCAATATAAAATAAGGTCATCAATTTATGGGAAAGTATAATGTTTGTAAATTAAATTTTCAAAGTTTAAGTTTTCATAGACCAAAGAGCTGTTTTCATTTATTTAAAAATTTCAATACTTTTTGTTATGCAATACATCTTATGGTTACTTACTTGTTTATTGCTCTCTTAAGACACCCATAACTCAGAGATGCCTCCTTACTTTATTCTAGATTTAATTATTGTCCTTTCAAATAAGCAACAAACTTGCAATCCTCACACTGTAGCCTACTGAATAGCTGAGATTAGAGGCCAGATTTACAAAATTTGGCTTTGTATTTGTTTTTAGAAAGTATTAAATTAAATCATGTATTTTCCTGAGCTCATATGGGATGCTATATGTCCACAGACATTCTATGACAGATGGATCATTAATCATATGCTCCATCAGTTATAATGGTAAGAACCATTGACCACACATGCCACACTACAAATTTCATGAAATACCTACCAAAATGTGCCCTTCCCTGTCATGAACATGACCTATCCATACCAAGAGGTCAAGAAGTATGAAGATCTTGGTAACACTCAAAAACAAGTATGATCAATAAAGTTTAGCCATTTTACGAAAGGAAAGAAGGAAAAAGGAAGGATGGAAGGGAGGGACGGAGAGACGAAGGGAGGGAGGGAGAGAAAAAATAGTGAGATAACAATTTATATATCAATTACATTTGCTTATTTTATTTTGTGTGTGTGTGTGTGTGTGTGTGTGTGTGTGTGTGTGTGTGTGTGTGTGTATCAGAGGGCACATATGTTCCTGTGGGGGACCAAGGGTGATTCTTCAGGAATCATCCTGGATTGCTTACCTCCTTCTTGGCTCATCGGATTTCCTGGCTTTGCCCATAGGGCCCAGAAGAGCAGGCTTGCCCACCATCGCTGTCCTGCATTTTACGTGTGGATCTGGATCCAAATCAGGAACTTCTGCTTGGAGACAGAGTTTTTTAAACCCCTGAGCCATCTCTCCAGGCCCAGTTACATTTTCTTACTAAGTTTCTTTGTCATCTAACTTGAAAAGAATTAACTAGTATTTAAATATTATTTTTGCAAGTGTTAGCCTTCATTTGTACTATTTTTCTGTTTCTGTTATCTACAAAGTCTATGCTTGCTTCATGGTATGATGGGCAGTAGACACAGATGTTGAACATATCAATACAATTGGTGAAATGAGATTTATCTGATTCATGACATGATACTTCCTCAGGCAGAAAATGATAAATCATAATATATCAAATTATAAATCTTGACTTCAATGTCATTTGACTCTTTTCTGCTGGATACTATAAAAATGGCAGAATGGATCAAAAAAAATTCCTTATAAAAACTGTGAGACAATTCAGAACTTCAAGTACTCGATTCAACCACATAGAACTAGGGCCAGCCTAATCTCCCCCCATCCGAAGCTCAGGGACATGTGCGGAAGAGGGGTGGAGAGATGTTTAAGACAAAAGATGGGAGGAGCAAATGATTTGCAAGATTCTCCCACCCCGACTAGTTAGGGCCGAAGTAATCATAATAGGGAACTTTTGCATGCCCTGCGGCGGGTCAAACACACTATTGACCTCACAAAGTCTAGCATACAGCTAAAAGGCACCAAGATCCTTAGAGGAAGGGATTGACGCCAGTAGTGGTTTGTTCTTGCTAAGGGGAACAAGAGAAGGGTTCAGGGAAATGCCACTGGGTCCGTGTACGTCATCGGAGAGGAGGCCAAGAGGAGAGTTAGCATACACAATAAAGAACCTCTGGGAATTGGGGGTAAGCACTGGCGGATGGGGAGGAGGGAGGGGGAGCAGTGGGTTCGGGGGGAGGAGGAGGGAAGGGGGGAAACTGTCCTACCTTTATTTTTGTAATGAGCGGAAATAAGTAATGAAATTTATTAAAAAGCTGTGAGAGGCATTACATGTAAGTCGATTAATTTTATTCGGAATTAGAATGGGGTATGTCCCAGGCTCTGCCCATCAGGGTCTGAAGTACAGGCTGCCGCCATTTCTGCTTGGAGTTTTTACTTGCGGCTGGGATCCGAACCTGGACCTTCTGCTTGGAAGGCAGAGTCTTCACTGTGAGCCCTCGCTCCAGCCCCACACCCAGTCTTTTAATCAGCTATTGTTATCTGTAATGAACAATCGAGAAACTGAGACCCACTCAGGTCTAAGCAATTTATCCCAAGTCATGTGGCCAATGAGATTCCAATGGTAAGCACCCCTCTCCTGTTTGCGAAACAGGGGTGCTTGGATACCAACTCCAGTGGGCAGGAATGAGAGATTGCGCCACAGACCCCACCACGCCCTGTCGTCTTACTTTCCGCAGCCAGCCACCTGCTCCTGGCATTTGAGAGTCTTTCCCTGGCCTTGTGGTGTTAGGGCACACACCTTGTAATCCCAGCACATTGCCAGAAAGCGCTTGCATGCTGAGTCAGCATGTCTACACGGCGAGGCCCTGTCTCAAAAGACAAACAGACATTTGATACGCTAGTCCGAGACCCGGGGGGGAGGAAATAAACAAATGAAAGATGGCTGCTTTCTTTCTTCTCTGTCCATTTATTTCCTGCTCGCTTTTTCGGGGCGCTGACTTTCCCAGTTTGCTTTTCTATCCACACTGCCACCCACTCCTTCTGTTGGGCCTTTAATCAGTTATACTCCTGGCACATTCGCCTGCTTTCCATCTCCTGCTCCTGTCTGGAGCTGTAACCCAGCAGCCAGCAGGCTCAGCTTCCATTTGTCTCTCTTCCGCTTTTCCTTCTGTGTGTATGAGGTTGTGTGCATGCGTGTTTGCATGAGGGTGGGCGTGAGTGTGTGTGTGTGTGTGTGGTGTGTGTGTGTGTGTAAGCCCCAGGATGATATCTGGAATCATACCCAGGCTGGTGAGACGGCTCAGGGGTTAAGACTTTGCCTTGCAATCAGAAGGTCCTGAGTTTCAGTCCCAGGTCCCAAGTGGCAGCCTGCACTTCCCACCCTGGTGGGTGGAGCCTGAGAAATCCCAGAGTGAAGCAAGAAGGAGGTAAAAGCAATCCAGGATGATTCCCAAAATCACCCTTGGTCCTCCATAGGGACACACAGTGCCCTCTGACACACACACACACACACACACACACACACACAAATAAATAAATGAATGAATGAATGAATGAATAAATAAATAAATAAAGTTGAAATCACACACCCTCTGTCTTCAAGATGTGGAAACTGACCTCTGAGCCCCCGAGAAACTGGATTCACCGATACAAGGGTATTTGGACTGGACTCCAGCCCAGGTCTGATGGGACCCCAACCCTTTAGACTTGCACATGCATCTTTTACCGGGAGACGCAGGTGGGCCCACCCACTGCCTGACTTCCATTGCCCGCAAACATGTTGCGCTAAGCAGGTTCGTAGCCCAGCTTTTTCTTGTCTCTTCTGGCTCTTGGCGGCTCCCCTGAGAAGCGCCATTGTTTACAGTAAATGGAAACCAGACTTGTACAGGAAGCGGGGCCTGATCCATTACAAGGTTATTCCAGCCTGTAATGTACCTGTCTGCACTTTAAGACACAGTCAGCCA